>OY770114.1:7993197-8400697 GCA_963669365.1 Verbascum thapsus
GTAATAAAATAAGTAAGTATTAATATTACAACATATATATCAATTCTATATACATAAATATTTGAAACCTAATAATACTCTAAGAATAACATGTACCTTTTAGTCAATGGTATACTCATTTATTTTCAAATAGGCTAACATTTTGTAAATTATAGGAACTTCTAGTTAATTTGTTGGTCATTCTTTAATTGTTTTATTTCTAACAGTTAAATAATGTGAGCCATTAATACATAGTAACCCTAACTCCAATATTGATACCATTCACATTTTTCCTTTTCGCGTATGAACTTTCACTTACAAAGAAATTTGAAAAATGAAAAAACAACAAATTTAGTGTCTTTTATGTTTTTTTTTCTTTCAATTAACAAATAATATGTAATATTTTACATACTTTAAAATGTGATTATTATTTATATATGGTTCAAATTTAGAATTTTAATATTATACATCTAGTGTTACAGATACATAATTTATTTTTATCATTTCTCAACTCCTTTTCTAGCTATTATGAGATTGAATTATTATAATAGTTAAATATATAAAAAGTTTAAAAAATATTATAAGTAATTGTATTTTCATAATAGAATAGATAAATAAAAAATAATTAAGTTAAATATAACTCATGTTTCCAAACCAAGTGAATTAAGTTAAATATAATTAATATGGTGGATATTATGTACAGACGATAAAGTTTTTAATGAGCATGATTTTTTTGGCATTAATCTCCTCATTGGCTGAGCTCAATAATTTTATGAATTAAGACTTAACACAACCTGGTAATTGTTTCTAGAACCATGTGATTCGAGTAAATTGGGTACAAGATATTTATGAGTGAGCTAACTTATTGTGGTCAACGAATACAACATCAACGAGCTTGAGATTTTGTACATTGAGGACATGTCTATTCATATGAATGTATAATATTTATATAAAAAAAATTCTCCTTGTATTTTAGCCCAAAGGTATTGTATAGTGATAAATATTAATATTGTATCTAGTACCAAGTCTTATCGAATACTTCAAATTCTATATATCCGATATATTATCCAAAAAATTCTCCTTTTTCCTATTTTTGGACAATTTAAAATTATTCTAGACAAGGTATTCAGAGCTATCCATAGAGGATATGGGTATGATTAGGATACAATACCTAAGTCCTTTTTGTGAGTATATTTGCAACAAATATTATCGAACTTCAATTATAGCCCTTCCAACTTTTTGTATTTACAACTAATAATTAAAATTTTAAATAACATACATTTTTGTGTAAATCTAATTAAAAAAACGTTATTATGAGTATTTGGCATGGAGAATAACAAGTATTAAAAATGACATTATTATGATTTGTAATACTTAAAATTCTTTAATATTATATAAACTAAAGAATTTGTTTAGGTATATTAATCAAAATTTCTGATCCATGAAAATTAAAAGAAGATATTCATTAAATAATATAAGAATTTGTTTAGTTATATTAATTTAATTTCTTTTTGATGTTTGATTCAATATTTCACTCAATAAAATCTAATCTTGTAAATACTTATAGTTTATTAATGAATAACTTATTTAGTTAAATTATTATTATAGTTTTTGGATATAAAACATTCTCAAGTTCTACAATATTATTTAAACGAAATTATATGATACACGTGCAATGTTTGTATTATTTATTAGTACCATTAAAAATTAAATGTGAACGCACTCTTAGTTATAAGCTATATATAATAATATATATGCTTGCACTACATAATATATAGACCAAACATAGCAATCTCATGCTAAGTACTTTTAATTTAGTTATCGTTTTGTATGCTTTTTGTGATGATAGTCAACTGTATCAATAAATGTAATATTTATATAATCAATTAATAATTAAAAAATATAAATAATGTTAACCATAGATGTTAAAATCACAATTAAGATCGTGAATGATTAACACATTCTACCAAAATCGATCAATTTTCTTGTGCTAACATCAACTAAATGACATGTGTGTGCATGTGGATTATATGCTCGCGTTGAAATAATTTGTATGTATAGATAATATTATTTTACTAATGTTATACATGCATGGAGTTTAATATTTAAACACTCCACAATTTTATAAATAATTTTTAAATAGTTTTCTTTTTTTCTGAATCATAATTCTCCTTTTCTTTCATTTTTAGTTAATTACATAATTTCTCTATCAAAAAATCAATATCATGAATTCTTTCAAGCAATTACTACTATAAATTAATACTATTTTTTAAATTAATTACTATTTAATTATTATGAATATATGTGTATATTTATAATTTTCAAAATAGTAATTTTTAATTATAATTTAAAATATATTATATTGTTGATATGTGTGTATATATATATGTGGATACTGTTTCATGCAATAAAATGGATATACTGATTTTTATGCAGTAATAAAACATAATTAAAAGTAATAAAATAAGTATATATTAATATTACAACATATAAATCAATTCCATATACATAAATATTTGAAACCTAATACTCTAAGAATAACATGTACCTTTTAGCTAATGGAATACTCATTTATTTTCAAATAGGCTAACATTTGTAAATTATATATAATTATGTTTACTCGGAGGTAAGTTTTATATATATGTTATTATGTTTGAGACTGTGCAATAAAATATTTTTATATTTTAAATTTTTTAATAAATAAATAGGAGTACATAATGTACTTCAACATACTTTTATTAGAGAGTTCCTAATGTATTATACATGTTATTGTAATAAATAATCAAAATTTATTTACTTTTTTTCTTAGTTTTATTATTATTATTATTAACTAATATTACTATAAAGTAAGATAATAAAATTAGGCCTGAATTGCAAAGCTTCCCTAACCCAACTATCCTGTTAACTTAGATTTATGATTTTTGCCATGATATAAAAAGCATTCGTAACATCATTAATGTGCGTAATAATTATTATAATATGATGCGAACTCTATGATCGTTAACTATACAGAATTTAGTTATAGAATTTTAATATAATTTTACATCTTAAAATAATTTTTTTTCCTTTTACCATCAATAAGTTCAATTCCATAAGCCATATAAGGATACTGTAGGTACATCTAAAATGTATGATTTTTTTTGTACATGGAAGAAATAATGCAATATATTTGATTAGGATCTCTTTCAAAATCAACAACAACATTGTTAGTGCTATAAAAGCCCTACAAAGTTCTCTAGAGCAGCTTCAAAGGGCACCATTTATGGCTTTTATCACTCAGCCCTATACATTTCTATGTTAATTTTAAAATCATGATGAGAATGGAATTTATATATAGTTACAGATATGTATACATGAATAACTTTTTATTTAATTTGTGGAGTGACCTAATATATAGGTAATTTAAGAAGTTTATGTTTTTTATTAATACGAATTGCTTTTCCTAAAATATATTGTTTTCCTATATAAAAGTCTTAATATATTTTTTCCTAAAAAGTCTCAATCATCGTACCTGTTTTACATATTTTTTATGCATAAAAAATAAAGAACAGCAGCCAGCCAGTAATTGTCAAGTGTCAAAGAATTTTCATTCGTTCATAATTGGCTGCATGCTGCATTTGACATTTAACATAAATATATAATACCATTTGAATGAAATTAATTTTCAATGCACATATTACAATCACGTACATGTCAGATGCCGCAGTTATATTTGATCCTCATTTTTTTTATCATTTTCTTCTTCAACGAAATAAATTTCCATTCAAATTAAATTTTTATAGATAATCATACTTTGGAGGAAGGCAATTCGGATCGCAACTTGTCTATATTTGTGGATAAGTTATAACAAAAAAAAACATCAAGTTTTAACATAGAATTTTGATTATTTTCAATAATATCAGTCTGTTTTTGAGGCCAATAAATATATCTTGCTTTTACTTTGATGCTTGAAATCTATACATGAATTAATTGGCCCTTTTTTGGCTAAAACCCAAATAATTCATGAAAACTTATATTTTGGAACACGGGTTTTTATTACCACTAAATTTGGATGGAAGTTTGGCGTGAGACGAAAACTCTGAAAATTATAAGATATATTGTGAAAATCACATAATACGAATGATCTAAATTAGAAATTACATAAAAATATGGAATGAAAGATTCTTCTTACAACAATTCATAATTACGTGACAACTTTGATCGATCTTGTGGATGTTTACCTACGGCAATGATAATAAGATTAAACTCTTAGAAAGATAAAATGTTGTTTATTCGTATTTAATATCTTCAACATTAATCTGAAACTAAAAATAATATTCAATCATCTGATGTATTTATTTGCCAAACATTTACTTTGCAAATTAATATACAGTTTTCCATCTTACTAAAGATTGTGTCATTATTTCATAATGTTGAGTTCATGATACTTTTTTGTCTCTTTTCCCCAATTATAAATAAATGACAGATGATTAATGTTCTTATTGGATAGCTGATATAGTTATAAAATAATTATTACTACAGTTACCCAGATTTTCTGCTTGAGACTAATAGTATACAAGACTAATATTCTTATATCTAACTTTGAATTATTCTTTGGACCAAGATTACGTGTATGGACTTTTATGAAATAGGCGTTGGCCTTAAACCCTATATAAAGGGGCGTAATTTCCAATTACTAGCATGAAATACATTTCGTGATTTTACAAAGTATAGAAACTCGAAAAATTTATTCTTTTAACTTTTAAGATTAAGAATGGCAATCGAGCGTGCTATCATCGTTATGCTTATTGCCTCGAGCCTCATATGCATGGCATCTGCCATACCTGGAACTGCAACGTACTACAATGTCTACGTTCGTAAGTCACACATTTTTTTTAGTTCATTGTATTATTTAATTGATTATTAAGTATATTAGAGCTTTAAATTGGGGGAAAAGAAATATTTAGGTCTAATAAACAAAATTTTAGCGAGTATATATAATTGTCTATACAAAAAATTAATGCATTCATACACAAAAACAGACCGACTCCATCAGACACGAGCGAGAATCCCATGCGTTATCAAATATGTATCACGTGGGGATGAGATCTGATATGACCCATGACAGACTAGTTAGTGTTTTAACGTATTGGGGGTTGCCTTTGAGCTGCCTACGTACCTACTTTGATATGATCAAGCATATTCGTAGTTTTAGATATTGCATTCCTCCATCTTATAGATTCAAAGAGTATTAAATAATTGTAGTTCTTAGAGTGTAAACCAGATAATCCTCATTTAGCTGATTAAGCTGGTATTTATAGCAAGTTCTGTTGGACACGGGCTCGTTTTATTAGGCCGTTGGCTCGGGTCCTGTTGTGCGGCCCACATAAAATATTAATATTGCTCTTTGTTGAGTTATGGAGCCAGAAGGACTGTACACCGGGCCACAACCTCGGCGGTGAGTTGGCGGGGGTCACAGGGGGCGAATATTTTTGAGGGTATTTTAGTCTTTGGCGGAATCCTATTCTGATTAGGGTTCTTAGTTAGTATAAATAGCCATATTCTCATTGTAATCAATTAATTCGAAATATAGTGAAAATATCTTGGCTTGGCAGTGCCCCCAGACGTAGTCAAATTCTTTGACGAACTGGGTAAACAATTTCGTGTGTTTTTTATCGTTTTTCTTTCTCGCGTTTATTCACAATAGTCGATCATATTCCTAACACTCTTATATAAATTATTTTATTAAATTACGTAAATATCCCTATTCATTACCCATCACCATCTTATCCAAATGCATGAGGGATCATTATTAGAGCTTCATGGTTCACAAACACACATATAGAATAGTTTTTTTTTTCGAATCTTAGAGTTATATATCGTCTAGATTTTAATATATAGCCTCATTAACTACTCACATATACTTGCAGCATCGTCATGCTACGGATTCCAAGACCAAGGCACGCTGATAGCCGCAGCAAACCCTGGTTTGTTCAACAATAGAGCAGCATGCGGTAGAAGGTACAGAGTGCGGTGCACAGGCGGCACCAACCAGGTACCCAATCCGTGCCGCAATGGTGAAGTTATAGTGAGGATTGTCGATCTTTGCCCTGGATGTGGACCCGATCAACTTGATCTATCCCAAGAAGCATTTTCCAGGATCGGTAACCTTGATGCTGGCAGAATTCGCATTGATTATACTCAGTAAGTAAAAAATGATAAATTTAGTTACTTTTCGACGTTAATTTAATATTTTGATCTTTTGTATTTGTTTCACAAATGGGATTTTTTTTTTAAAATTTTACCACGTCGATTTATTTATTTTTTTCGTTTTTTTTTCTTCTAATAGTAATGACATTTTTTTTTCCTTATTGTTTTGTAATTTACAGGGTTTAATGACTTTGCATGAACATGGAAGCCCAATCAACCAAGAATAAGCTTTATAGCACATATGAAGACAATAAATAATTATTTGTAATCCCCATGTTTTTTTTCCCTTTTTTTCCTTTTAATCTTGATTGTTAAACATATATTGGAATAAATGTGCTTTTTCTATTGCAATCAACGTTTTCATATATTGAAATAATTTTAATAATTATTATTTCCGTAAACGGTGGATTAAATCGTACGTATCAAGTTGGACTTTACATTTATAATGTAGCACGAATGATCATTATATACGACTTTTGGAACTTCCCTCAATCATTTGTAGATAGGAAATAATTGGTCCAAGTTGCATCCTAAAATTGACTTGACAATATATCCAAATAACTAACTATTAACTTCAATTCTGGTAATTAATTAATCAACCGTGACTTCGTTATTGATTGGATAATTCATAAAAGTTCAATATTTAAATATGAGATATGTTTGATATAAATAGCTATTTCACAAGGCTAGATAAAAAAATACATCTTATTTTGATAGCTTAATCAAAAAGCAATTTACGTCTCAAAATGTTTATTATATTATATCTGTATACAAACAACACAATTGATAAAGTAAATTCGTGATTTCACTAAATAGAGAATGACAAGAAAACAAAGAAAAAATCAAGTTAAGTCATTAAAATGAAACAATTCTATGACAAATGAAATTGCATAAAAATATTGTGTAATACATATCAAAATATATGCTTTAAAACAGCAATAATATGAACATTTTCTTAAAGAATGATACTAGAATAGTAGATAACAATTATGCCATATTAGACGAAATGCATTTTATTCCTACCAGTTTGGTACTTTTATATTTTGGCCGTACACTCTACTGATACGATCACATAATGACCCATAATAACTCCCAAATTTTGTCTCAATCAAATTTTTTATCCAAAATTTAACAATCAAATGAGGGGCTTACTATTAAATTGTAGGGAGAAAAGATTTATTTAGGACTAAAAATGAGAATATTATAAGATTAATTACATGGTATAGAAATCACATAACAAATGAAATCAAGATTAAACAAAGCTAAATTTATAAGACAAAAAGTATGATTTTTCCCATGCCTTGAGGCCATAAACACGTGAAGCTTTTCTACACGTCTGTATGTTGAAAGTTGAAAATATTGTAATATCCTCATATAAATATGAGTAATGCTATATATAACTGTTTTTATACTACCAATTTTTCACCTTCCCTTGATTTAAAAAGTATGAATGTATTAAATTTAATTGAATTAATTAAATCCAAATGATTTTATTTACCAATAATAGGAGTGAAAAATCAATGGTATGAAAATCGGTGGTACGTATATATCATTACTCTATAAATATTATATTTGCACTTTCCCAACAAACCCTAATATCCCAGCAAACCCAAATACCTAGCAACAATATCTATCATATGATAATATGAAATTATTTTCTTCTCAATGTTGTTAAAATCTGTAACTATTTCAATTATATTGTTCCAAAACCCTAATCTGTAATACCCCATGTAATACCGCCATATAGATGTTATATTTACACTTTCCAAGCAAACTCTAATACTTCCTAGCGAACCCTAATACCTAGCAACAAATATATTATACTATGAGATTTTTTTTCATTCTCAAATATTGTTGAAATTTGTAATTATTTCAATTATATTGTTCCAAAATCCTAAACCGTAATACCCCCATATAGATGTTATATTTGCACTTTCCCAACAAACCCTAATATTTCCCAACGAACCCTAATACCTAGCAACAAATATATTATAATATGAAAAAAATTTCCATTCTCAATTGTTGTTAAAATCTTTAACTATTTCAATTATATTGTTCCCAAACCCTACTGTAACATATAGATATTGTATTTGCACTTTTCCAGCAAACCCTAATATTTCCCAGCAAACCCTAACACCTAGCAACAAATATTTATGGCAATATGAGATTTTTTTTTTCTTCTCAATTGTAATTAAAATCTGTAACTATTTCAATTATATTGTTCCCAAACCCTAAACAATACCCCAATATAGATATTATATTTGCACTTTACTAGCAAACCCTAATATTTCCTAGCAAACCCTAATACCTAGCTATAATTATATGATAATATGAAATTTATTGGATTATTTGTAATCTATAGGTTTTCCTTTGATTTAGATAATAAAACATATCATTTATAATAGAGATATGCTAATTTAGAGACGGATTTAGATAAATTTTAGAGACTGATATATCATTCAAAGTTGACATAGAGAGCCCGTAGCTAGGAATGTAGATTAAAATTACAGAGGAAAAAGGGAAAAAGTCGAGACAGAAGTAGAGAAAAAATGTTTATATACGACGGATTTTAAGTTGGATTATCGACGAACATAGAGACAAAATGCATTATATTTAATGATGAAATTTGGGTCAAAATAGCGACAGATATAGAGACGCATTGTGCGTACACCAAGTTGATGAAATAACGACAGATATAGCAACGTAAATAAAATTCATCTCAAAAGTTAGTGACGGATGTTGTGCCATCGCTAAATTGCGTCGAGTCATCTAATTGACGATTAGCAAGGAAAAAATAAGTTTCAACTTTGGCAATTTTCATTTCTGAAACTCTATTTTCATGTTGATACTAAGATACACCAAAAACAATACTATAGCAATACTCGATCCAAACATGACCAAAACATTGAAGTCTACTCAAAAAAAATTGTTGGCCTCAAAATTAATGACTACACCCAATATTAAGTTCATCCCAACCTAGAGATTGTTTGAAACTAATTAAATAATAGAAGATTATTGAATTATATATAATCGAACACACAAGTAAAAAAAAGGTTTAAATGGTTCGACGAATTTTTTTCTATATTCATATCACCATAGACATTTCTAGTATTTAGAGAAAATGTCAAAAATCATACCATAGGATAGGTCCAATCCAGTTTTGATCCACGCTTTAGACCTGTAACATATTGGGTACCAAAAGACTTGTTTTTTAACACATTTGGTACTCCCGTTTGTTAACTAATGGTCAAACTCGCTGAGATGTTAATTCTGTCATATTGTGTCTCTAACCAATCGGATTTGTCTATTTTGAAGGGAAATAAATAAAGAAAATGGAGGGAAATGGAGGAAATGTCTCCTTTATCTTCTTCATTTTGTGTTATTGCATTCTTCCATTTCACTTCTGCTTCTTCCTCTTCTTCTTGTTCCAAAATATCAATGCCGTCTTCTTCTTCTTCCTCCTACTCAAGCAGGCATAACATTGAAAACAAATGCATTTGTGGGAAAAAAAGTGTACTTATGAACATCAAGAACTAAAGACAACCCATTTCGAAGATTTATTGGTTGCGTTGATGGCACTAGTGGCTGCAAATTCTTCTCATTGAATGATCCACCATATGCTCCAAGAGCATTTGAAGTGATAACTGATTTCCGCAACAATGTAATAGAATTGGAGAATGAAATTGTGTCAAATAGGGCTAATAAAATCGCTGATCTACAGAAAAGGATTGAAGATCTTCAAGACATCCTCAACAAGTTGCAGAAACGGGAGAAAATGCAGCGACTTTTGCTGCTCAGTATAGTGTTGTTTTGCTTCATTTATCATTTTTTGTGTAGTTAAATTTTGTTTTTGTAATTTATTTTCAGTTAAGTAAATGTCTTAGAGTAAATTTTATTACTTAATGTAATATAATTATGCTTTGTTTAGGGGCAATAAATAAACCCAAAATAGTACAAATTGTCATGTTTTGTTGAGAGATGTTCATTGTTTTGGTAGGATCCAGATTATATGCCTTAGAGGACATAACCAAAATTAACAATTTTGCAGATTTCATAACCTTAGAGGACACAACAAGTTTCATTACAATTCTAATTCCAAGCAAATCAAAATACATAAAATTCTAATTACATGATACCAAAATTAACAGTTTTGCAAAATTAATAGGTCTAACCAGTTTAATAGGATTGAAACAGAAGTACTGCATTCAATAATTAACAACACAAAGTACTACAAATTGTTTAGAAAATCAGATACAATAGTCACAATCCAACTGATTAGAATACCAAAAACACATTGTTCAAAAATACACCAAAACAATATCCAAAAATAAATCCCTAACACTCACAGCCTACACTTTCTTCTTCCCAAGCAGTTTTGCAGTTCTTTCCCTCAAAGCAGCATTCAAGTTGGTCATTGTCACATACTTTTTGCTATCTTTATCAATTATTTTTAGTCCTAGTGGTTCTCGTTTCCTGGTGGTTACACCTACAACATCTCTTGGATGATCTACAGAAAATGGAACATGCCTTATCTTTACAGTCTTTGTGTGTGATTCCAATATTGCATTAGAAATGGATGCACTTGTAGGTGTGGTAGAATTAGATGCAACAGTTTCTGCTGCTGGAGGCCTTGGTGGTTTGTTTGCTGCTGCTAGAGGTCTTGTTGTTGTAGGCCATGTTGCTGCTGGAGGCCTTGGTGGCATTGCTTGGGACTTTGTTGACCGTTGGGATTTGAAAATTAGCCCTTTCTTACCTGATTGACAACATTTTCTTTGTTGTAACAATTTTAAAAATGCCAATCATTAGACATAATACAACCCAAAATAATCATAATGCAACCCAATATAGTACTCTGAATGTACATACTCTGAATTATATAACAATTAACATATATTATATAACATAATACAACCCAAAATGTACATATTCTGGATTGTTCAATCCTTGTTGACCCATCATTAGAAGTTTGCATGTTGTTTTGTCCTTTTTTCAGTCCATAGTTGATTTACCTTTTTGCATAGCCTACAATGAATCACATCAATCAATGCATTAGTTATGTTAACAGAATCTGTAAAATTTAAAATTAGTTAAAAAAATATATTATATTACCTTCATTGCAACATCATCATTTGTCTTTGTTCTTTTCTTAGCTTATAATACCATACATCAATTAAAAACATCATTAATTTCAAAATATAAAACTATGATCAATAATAGGCTGAAAATTAGTTACAGTGAATTTTTGAGATTTTCCTACAGGCTGAGAATTCCAATCCACCTCCAAGTCATCATCAATGCTAACTTGAGAATCATATCCCCATTCCACTACAACCCCATGATCTCTGATTTCTCTTGCCTCTCTCTCAAGTTCTACTTCTCTTCCAGTTCTTCCTCATCTTCTTGAACTAATTCATTGCTGATTTCTATTGCCTCTCTCTCAACTTCTACTTCTCTTTCAGCCTCATCTTGTTGAACTAATATATCTTCAATTTCTGCCTCAGCCATATTTTCATTTGTCTCAGCTGCTTTTCTTGCCTTACAACCATTAATATTATGTCCCTTTTCCCCACAAAATATACATTTCACTCTGTAATTAGATCTTCTAATCCTACTTGAATTTGTTTGGCATCCTGTCCTATTTTTCTTGATAGGCTGCTACCCATCTTCATTCCCCTTGCTCTTGGTGGCCTACCAACACCTCTTCCAATATTTGGTGGAAGTGGTGCACTGCAATCTGTCATATGCCATATGCCACTTCTCAGGACCATTAATAGGATAAATGCATGGCCCATATACACTGAGATAAGTGTTTACAGAGTAACACTCATCTACAAAATTTTCCACATCTAGTCTTTGGCAATTTATAGCACTTATAGCATGTTTACAAGGAATGCCAGTCAAATCCCATTTTCTATATGAGCATGAGTGCTTTTGTAGGTCAACGGTGCATTTTATATTATCATAGCATGATATTTCATAGTGAAAATTATTGGACTTCATGAGATTGCAATCAGAAGTAGCCTTGTCCTTGTTTTTTTGAAGAATTGATTTGATTTTGGGACATATTTTATGTTTTGTCCAAAACCTTGAAGCCCTATCTCTATTTTGTTGCATTCTTAACATCAAATACACCCTTACCATATCCAACATGGTGTAAATTTGCTTCTCCCGAGCATCTAGAATTTTTGAGTTGAAAGACTCACAAAGATTGTTAAGTAGAATATCACATTTTTGGTAGTTGGTGAAATGTGACCTACTCCATTCACTAGGATGTTTATCAACCAACCATTCACTTAATTTCAGATCTATTTTATACAAAGCTTTATATTTTATATCAAATTCAGGGACAGTGGTGGCCATAGCAGCCTTCCACAAGGCTTTTTTGTGTGATAGACCCTTGAACCCAACAGTTTTCATGTTCCCATGTAAGTGCCTAACACAAAACCTATTTACACAAGTTGGTAAAACCTTTTCAAAAGCAGGAACTAGACCTTTTTGTTTATCTGACATGAAAGTATACTCAAATCCTGCCTCTATGTTTAAGTCATGTTTTAAGAGACTAAGGAACCATTCCCAAGTTTCCTTAGTTTTCTTTGCCATAACAGCATAGCATATTGGGTATGAGCAATTATTAGGGTCAATTCCTACAGCTGCAAGCAACACTCCACCATGTGGCCCTTTTAAATGACATCCATCAAGACGTATAATGGGCCTACACCCAGCTAAAAACCCATCTTTCAACCCTTTAAAGCAACAATAAAATCTATCAAAAATTGTAGTTCCATGTACAGTATCAATTTTTACTATAATTGTGGAACCTAGGTTTGATCTCCTAAGTTCCTCTGCATAGTCTCACAACTTCCCATATTGTTCTTTAGAATCACTCTCAATTCTTTTAAGTGCACTCCATTTTTCCTTGTATGCTTGCTGCCTATAAACATGCACACCCATTTGTTTAATGATATCTTGCTGAAATCCCAACACCCTTTCTCCTAGGATCAGTTATAAAAAGATCTTTGTATTTTTCACCAACCCATGAGGATTTAATATTTCTAACATGATATTTTGTTGCACAGTTGTGGACAGATTTGTACTCTCTGATTTGGAAGGTTGATTGGTCTTTAGATGAAACTAGTGCATGTATTTTCCATTCACACCCCTCTTCTGTACACTTGGCATATACCCTTCTTTTATCATTACTTGTTATATTTATGTTTCTTTTGGTTTTAACAGCATGACAGTGCACAGCATTAATGAACTCTTTTTCGGTACTAAAATACATGCCAAGTTCAAATCTAGGCTCATATAAATCAACTTGAGAAAACACAGGGTAAGTAGGACCACGTTCTTCATCATCATTATCGTTTCCAGAGTCAAAGTCAGATGAATTTGACACTATGTCCCCCTCCTTAGAACCATTAGCCTCACATTCTTCATTTTCACTCTCATCCACAGCCTCACTTCCCCCACCAACCCATTCTACTCCCTTATCAACATGCCTAGTATACATCTCATTATCCGCACTTTCATGACCTTCATCACTGCTCATATTGTAGTCATTGTCTGTGAACCCCCCACTATCATAACTGTCTTCATTGTCAGTTTCTACTACTTCAGAAATGTGACTGCTAGATGATCCTACTTGATTGCTAAAAGAGTTTTTTTAGCTTCTAAGTATAAATGTACTTCTCTATCAGAATAATGTGACATGCATAAATCTAGAATTTGTTGACCATGTGCAAACAAAACAAAACCAGAACCATTCCCTTGAGACCTATAGTATCTTTTAACTCCCATGTACCCTAGTAATTCACATAACTTCAACATATGGGAGATTAACATACTTTACCTCTACAAAATCAAATATGCTAATTGTGCCCCCAATCTATTCTGGTCTTCTAGTTATGAATTCACCCCCATGATGTATAACTATTGTAACAAGTGGCTCATCATCATCTGAAAGAACAATAAAACACAAACCAAAAATGATGTAAGTAATTAATCTACAAACTTACCAAGAAATACCCTACGGTATGAAACTCAAAAAGTTGCAAATACAACTTACCGTATATTGGGTGGGGATATTCGTTGTATTCAGGGTCGCGTAGGCTCATTTTGTGAACGAAATCGATCTTTTACCGGTTGTGTATGCAGAATTTGGGTTGAATGATTTGCCTGAAAATGACTGAACGATTTGGGGTTGTAAGAGAAATTAGGGTTCAAAATGGTTGCGATTTAGGGCTGAACGAGAGCGGAGAAATGGTTGTGATTTAGGGATGAACGAGAGCGGGAGAAATTGTTGATCGATTTGGGGGAAAATGGATTTCCTAATGGCCACGTGACATGCACATGAGTTTGATTGTTAGTCAAATAACGGGAGTACCAAATGTGTTAAAAAACTGGATTGGGCCTATCCTATGGTATGATTTTTGACATTTTCTCCCAATATTTATTTCTGAAGTTTGCCACTATGAAACTACTAATTGAACTTGAACCCTAAATGCACACATGGGGCTGCAATCAGAACTACTACTTTATTACAATACTTTCTTTTTATTTTGCATCAAACTTGATTAAACTTGATTTTATTTTCTTAGTTCGTGACAGAAATTTAGGGTGTAAACGAGTCGAGTTGAGTTGAGCCTGTTGAAATTTTCATGTTTAATCCCGAGTTCATTTATATTTTTTTGAACTCGAGTTCGAACAGGACGAGCCTAATTTTTAATGTTCAGCTCACTTAAGATGAGTCGAGCTCGAACAAAAAAATTAATTTAGTTACTTTTAAAAAATATTAAAAATTATTTTTATTTTAACTTATATTAATTAGATATATATATAACAAAAATATAATTTAATTGAACCAATTTGTAGAAACACATATCACAACATACATAAATAAAAATATTATAATTTATTATTATATATTTTGCACGACATACTATAATTAAAATATCACTTATGTATTAGTAAAATATGTTTTTAAATAAAAATATAAGTATTAGTTTTAAAATTTTGAGTATTTACAAGCGTATATAAAGCATAAAAATAATATTAATAAAAAGCTCACGAGCCGGCTCGTCAGCTCATGAATAACTACAAGTAAACTCAAATTCGACTCATAAGAAAACATGAGTTCAAAATACTCGGTTCAAGCTCGTGATATCTCAAATTCGAATCGAGTCCTAATCCCGAATTCTAATCAAGCCAGCTCGACTCATCTTACATCAAATCTACCTCATATTTATGATAAGAAAGATAGTACAAATTGATCATGGTACTTGGAAGATACATTGGGACCATTAGTGTAGATACATAGGGATCATTAGTGTCGGTATATTATATAATTTTTCGTTTATCAAATGAACCAACTAGAATAGAGTTGTATGTATATACATATGTACGTGTGTCAATACACATATGTACGTGTGTCAATACACATATGTACGTGTGTCAATATATATATATATCGACAGACAACAATAATAATGTAGCCCATATTAAATGTACCCTCCAATTCTTCTCACCTATTTCAGCACGCATCATCTATACATAAATGCCACAGCCTGCGACCACTTAACATTGCTTCTATATTTTCTGCAAAAGGTCAATGAATTTTTTGAACATTTATTACTTAGAATTTTCAAATTAAGTACCATCTCCAATTCAAATTATTCGTTTATTTGTCACCTAGTTTTGTAAATTCGGACTTGTCTTGAAGTTGATAAAATTTGTCACAGTATATTGAGTATATAAACTCTTTTAATCTTGTTGAAGAAGATGGAAATAAATGTTAAGCAAATAAGAAAATAATCAAGAGTGAACTTTTTATATATATTTATTATATTATAATTTTGGTAATAAATCATTAACTAATTTTAATGAATTTAGTATATTCATATTTTCTAGTGACGGTAAAAGAATTATATTATTAAAATGGTGATGTATATTATTTTTCATAATGATAATGAACCATATAAACATCTACCTATAATTAAGGTTAGCCTTATAGTTTGAAACAATTTGCAAAGAAGAAATAGACACAAGTACATATATCTATCTGTAGATATTATTTTAGTTGGTCTGATTTCACTCTAAATCAATACATAAATTGGCAATCATAATTGTTGCTTTCACTCAATTAAGCTAATTAATTTCTTCGTGGAATTAAAGGCTTACTTTACCTACCAAGTTTTGACACTGATATATACTGAATTTAAAAAGTGATCCAATGTAGGACTCAGGAAACTAAATGATAAAACATATTTGCATTTTCAAACTAAAATTAAAAAAATATGGTTTTTACTCAAGGATATTCACAAAACAAAAAATAAAAATCGAACAAATTAGAAGAAAGAGAACAAACTTACATATATTTTTTTCTGACAAAAAGATCCAAAAATAAATGCTCAAAACTAACTAGGAGATGTGTTAAGGGTTTAGAATATTATGTAGCAAATTGATGTTTATTTTGCATTCTAACTAATATATATTAGCTAAGTGACCAAATTGTTTTGTTAATAATAAAATTGACCTAAATTAGGTATGTTTGTTAAGTATAAAATACGTTTTTAATATACAAGATCTTCAAGGATGTGCTATAAATGTCCACAACCAAGAAGCATGGCAATTTTGTAAGTTGGTTTTTCCTAGAACTCACAGACTAGTCGAGATATTAGTGTTTAGGGGACCGATTTAATAATTCAGTTTATTACAAAATAATTATTTATTAGTTTGATCTTGCTAAATACTTCCCCTCTATTAAAAAAATAGAAAAGATTCATTAAATCACACGAGAACCCCTGCTCAATAATTACTGAATGTTAAAATATAGAGTTTTGCACATAAAATATGGAATCTATTTTATTTATTTTTTAACATATGAAAAAAATTAATAATTTTGAAGTAACACGGAGTGTTTTGTAATAAAACTTTTAATAATATTTGTTAGCACCTTCCATTTTGTACAACTCTGACCAATTAGTGTAAAATAAATCAAAATTTGTGTTTGAATAATAACTACGATTTTGATGAGTGTTTTATTTACATAACTATTTTGGAGATTTAGTTCAAGACTTTATCAAAGCCCATTTTGCAGAAGCAATTATTACTCCAAATTCAAAAATCAATTCAAAAGAACAAATAAACTTTGCCAATCATTTCACACTCAACATTTTCCCAAAAAATGTATCTTTTTTTTTTTCCTGTTTATAAACCTATCAACTAATGAACCAATTTGCCATATAGTAAAATGTAAAAAAAACAAACAACCTTAAACTAAACATTGCTAGAAAATGAAGATTGATGAACAACCTTATTCTGCTTGCCCATAATCCACAACAAAGTCCTCCTAGCAAAAGATGGTGTAGTATTTATTTGAGAATCCAAACTTTGTATTTCCTCATCAAAGTCGATTTCCGATATCGTCCTTCTACCGTTTCTGCCCTTCGACTCATCGGGCCCCACCGCAAACCGGGACGAAAACGCCCTTCTCGACGACTCTATTTCAACTCCACTACCCTTATCTTTCTTCCCCCTTAGCCAAATTTTCGATACCGAAAAACTTGTTCTACCAATAATACCCTTATCATCATTTTGACAAATAATTGAATCCTTTTGAATTTTGCTAAAAGCTTCAAACAAATTGAACCCTCTACTTGAATCACATCCACATTCAGACATAGCTAACCTATGACCTGGTGTCAAAGGTTGTTTTTTTTTACTAGATTGTTTGTTTGCAATAATAGGAACTTGAAAAGATGTATACTCATCCATCACATAAGCAAATGAACCCATTGAAAAACACCTTCTTGCATCAACACTATTATTTTCTTCACTAGTATTATTGCTTTTTTCACCTCCATTATCATCAACATTTTTAAACTTCCCAAGTTTTACTGATAATACAACTTTTTCCCCACAACCCACAATCTTTTTCTCATTTTCACCCTCTTTTTCTTGAATTTCATCACATTTTGGCCCTGGATCTGTACAAGGCAGCCTAAAGTGTCCACTCAAATGTGAATTGACTCTTGTAACCTCCCTATCTGGCACTATCTCTTCACTCAAACTGCCAGATTCTAGAACAAGTACCACAGGAGGAAAATTGCTATTTCCAGGGAAATCAGCAAGCAAACTAGCTCTACAAAGAGGGCAAGTGGAGTGTGACAATAGCCAAGTGTCAATACAATCCATGTGAAAGGCATGGCTACATTTAGGCAACAATCTGAGTTTATCTTCACCCTCGAATTCACACAAACAAACAGCACAATCAAAAGGGTCCTTCACACCTATAATGGCTTTGTAGTTGAACACAGGGAGAGTGTCTATAAATGACTGATCTACCCCTGAATCATGTAAGTGAAAAAGCTGTTGCAATTGCCCTTGAAGGGCAGTTACATTATCCATTTCATAGGGATCCCTGTTTGAAGGCCTTAATAGAAATCTCACAAGAAGATGAAGTAAACCAGAGATAAAGAAGATTATTGCAAGGATTATAATGATTAACAGTATATTTGGGCTAACCTTGTTGTTCAAACTGAAACCACTTGATTCAGGTGGTGGTGGAGATAGAAACATGAAATATGGCTGTTGGGATGGAGAAAGAAAGCTTCTTTCTTTCATTTCAGAAAAAACCCAATTCAAATTTTGTTCAAAAGTTGGGAAAAAATCACAAAGATTCAATCTTTATAACAAATGTAATGAGATACAAAAAATATGGCTGTTGGGATGGAGAGAAAAAGCTTCTTTCTTTCATTTCAACAAAAACCCAATAAATATTTTTCTGAAAATGTTGGTAAAAATCACAAAGATTCAATCTTTATACTAAATCTAGTGATATATAATCAGGGTTGTGATAGAAGGGGTGAGGGGTGTATTAGTCATTTCACAACACAAGGAAGAAAACTTGCAAAGTCAAATTTACAGATAGGGAATAGAAGTAAATGTGATTTCAAAGAAGGTGAAGATTTTGAATTTTGATGCATTTAATTTTAGCAGTAATTCACCATTATTATTGCCTATTGGGGACTAAATTAAGGCTAATTAAATGGTACTCAAATCTAATATTTATATTTAAAAAAATTAATAAATAATAGAGCAGGTAATATAATTTAATATTTCATCACTTTCTGAGTTGACTTGGAAAAACCCCATTTCACTTACCCCAATGCACATTTAATTCTCCTAATAAAATAAAATTAATCTTGAGCAGTAAAAATTATTTTTTAAGTGGTATTATTTAATAATTATTAGATAAATATTATTTTTAATGTTATTATGAACTCTTTTCCCATCTGATTATCAAATTCTTGTTCAAATTCTTCTATTCCATTCCTTTTTGTTCTAATTCCATGAAAGACACTTTTGTGGTAAAAAGACAAATTATATAGATGAAAGTCAAAGGCTCAAAGCTATAGGTAGGGGTGAAAAAACAATATTGGAAGATTTTTGGGGTCAATGTGAGTGTTAGTGGGAATGGGACCCACTATATAGTCTTGGATGTGACAAAAACTTTTGCACTTTTTGTATGGTAATGGCTTCTTGGATTTGTATTTAGACTTTATGTCACATTTTCTCTACCATGTTTCCTTCAAAGTAATATTAATATGTGTGTATATATATATATATCAATCTTTAATATTAAAGATAATATTGGAGAAATCACATCAAAAATAAGATCTAATTAGTTTATATCTCAATAGTTCTATATCATTATAGACATGTTAATATCAATTTGTTGAGTTAAAAAACGTGTCACTTTTTGTCAGAAGATAGATTATTCATTTATTTGTTTGATTATTTTTGTTAATACGAAAATATTGTTAGTAGATAATTTTTAAATAATTCTCTAAGCGAACTTTAATTTCAGAGGCATGTTCTTATCTGTGGTAAGTGATTGAAAGCGATTCTAAAATAAAATTACTCCCTAAAAACATATTGTAAATTTTTGTAGGATTAATACTATAATATTAAAAAGTATGCAAATAATTGATATAAATAAAAATTAAATGGCGTTATTCACAATAATTCAGGTATCATATAATTTAAATACATTTCCTCAATTTTCTGTCCAATAAAATGACAAGGCGTAATATTCAATTATAAATAAAGCTAATTGGTAATTGCTAACAGCTTATAAAACTTTACTGTATATCTATTATCTATTATCTATTATCTATTATATATATTATAGCAAAGCGGTGTGGGACCCGCTTTGCTATCTATCTTTTTTGTGGTAATTTTGATTTTTTTTTAATTATTAAAATTATTGATTGATTTAATTGACTTTGTAATTTGAAATTTTGAGTAAAACTTATTAGTTGGAAAGATAAAGGTACTAATTTGGTAATGAACATAATATAGGAATAAAAGAAAGAAAGTAAGCTATCAAGCATTTATGGTTGATAACAATTACGGTAACTTATTTATTTTTAAAATCTTTCAAAATCAAAAGACCAACAATCAAGCTCCTAATTTGTAGCCATTCTTTATGACATAGACATAACCAAAATTAAACTTCAACTAATCAAATTCAAATATATATTAAGATTCATCTTAAAAAGAATCTCATTCAATCGTTTGATTTATTTCCACATTATTTCCAAACAATATGTTACATCTATTCTTCTATTCTTCTAGAGGCAATCTTCAATGTCTTCCATCATAAAACAATGGAGAAATATCCATTGAAATTCATTCGCATCACCGTGTTGCAAAGATATCAAATTATTATTTTCTTCTTCATTTGGATTCTTCCAAGAAAGTACCAGCTCCATCATTTTTCTAATTTGGTTTATAGTATCAAATTTATTTTCTTAATATTATTCATTCTCTAATTTTATTCTTTTTATCAATTCTGTATTTTATTTTTTAGAGACAAATTTTTTATTTGGTTTTTAATATCAAATCCATTTTCTTATCTTTGTACTGTTTGACTGTATGGACATTAAATAAAATTGTATGCTAAAATCAAAATATTAATGCATGTAAAGTTGAGTTGTATGAGCAGCGAAATTGAGTTTTTATCCTATATATTCATTTTATTTATTTGGCTGCTATTATCAACCCTAAATTTGATTTTTTGTGTCATATTTATTTTTTATTTACTTTATTTTCCTTACTTTTATACTACTATATTATCTCATTCACTTTATTATTTTTGTTTTCGCAATTGCATAATGTTCTTAATCACTTTTTTTGCTTTTGATTATGTTCTTTGTATCACCCCGCATTAGGTGCTTCTTTATTGTAATTTTTTTATTTGACTTTTGAAATATATATTTTTTTCTTAGGGTAATTTTATTCTCTATGATTTTGTTCTTTTATTCATCCCTCGATTGATTTCGTTTAGAAAAACTATTTTAATTTGGTTCCTAATATCAATTTTATGTTCTTATTGTTTTTGTATTGTTTGATAATTTGGACATTTAAAAAAATTGGTTGCTCAATCGAAATATACAACCTAGCTATAATATTCTATGAGCACGAAATTGGATGTTCAATGGATATATTCATTTATTTTTATTTTGATCTTTTCTATCAACCCCTTGAATTTTCTATATCACATTTTTTTATTTGATTTTTAGGGTTCATCTTTAAGTTTCTTTAGATTAAGGAAGTAAAAAACAAGATCAAATTATTATACTGATAAATTCCATAATTGAAGCTAATTAAATAGAGTTATTGATTCTTCTCAAATTTAAATTCCTACACTTTTAATAAATTTAATAAATTTACATTTTCTTAATTTGGTGTTTAGGAAAAGGTTCTTGAAGTATAGTTAACTTTATTACAATTTTATTTAGTTTGCATAATTATGTTTCCAAAAAGGGTCTTCAATTTTATTTTCAAATTAACATTAATTATATATTATATCCTTTCAAAATTGAACGAAATAATAATCATGTTTATAAATCATATTCAAATTAATATAGACCGTGCATAGCACGGGTTACACGCTAGTTACATATTACAAGCTATGGATGTAAATAATTGACTAAAATTCTTAAAGATGTGAAATCTTAGAAAAAATCATATAAAATCCAGAGACAACGTATAATAAAAACCATATATTATTTTTACAAATTAAAATTAGAAAGAAATTAAAGATGAGACACTATCGAGAGATTTCCGTTTTGACTATGGATTTATATAAATAATTTATATAGGTAGGTAAAGGCTAATTTGATCTTGCTTTTGTCCTATGTATTATGTTGTTCTAGTGGCCCATAATTCAGGTGATATTTTTAAGATCCAAATGTAATTTATATAGGACAAATAAATTGTACGTGTGAGGCTCAATGCTAGTGAATAGAAGTCTCCATGCCATATATATATATATATATATATTATATATGTGTATATATATTAAATCCAACAAAAATAGGGCAATCCCAATGCATTATTTTAACATTGCAAATATAGGTTACGGCTAGCTATTCTAATTTATGATCATAGTGTATTAAGAAAAGCATTAAGTTTTATATTTGGTTTTATAATTGCAAAAATGTCTTATATTTAGTTTGAATTAAAATTTTCTTCCAAAATTAATAATAAACTCCTTTTGTCAACACCTTGAATGAGTTTTTTTGAAGAATTATCGCACGAAAATACACACAAATACGAATTATATTCTATATTACAATACTTTTACTTAATATTACATGACATTTATACATAAAACCATCCTAAAAGTCCGGTCAAAATATTGACTAGCAGAGTTACCATTAGATTTAGGATAAAATATTTGATTATTACTCTGTCTGGCGCATTTTAAAAGGTACATATAGAATTAAATATGAGAAATACATACGTGACAAATTGAACCAAAATTAAACTAAGATAAATTATGATACGAAAAGTTTAACTTTCTCTGGCAAATTGTTTTCAAAATGCATTAACCAATTGTTTAAGTGAGTTTTATTAGTAGATTATGGAATTTATTTTATTCCTTTTCATCTTTGAATTTATGAGGCTCATTTATCTTGAGCTCATCATCAATTAAAATTATCATTTGAAAATTAAGACTACAGTCCAAATGATATTTCATTGTCATATCTTACGTGGGATATTTGATAACAAGTTGTATATGCCAGGATATAATTTGGCCAGACAAATTAAATTGATGTATTTTTCGATCTTTATTTATTTATTTTTTGTTAGATTTAGTACATTTTGTTCCATATGATTCATGTGATGTGAGAAATTTAAATTGAAAAACCACTCAGCTCCCTTTGTATCTATATAATCGATATTTTAATGAAGGGAAAACTAACATTAAAATCAAGCAAATTTGCAGCAAAAATGAGGGTAAGAGAAAGGATAAAATACCCATATTTTGGTAAAATTCGACATTAAAAATTCATCGATTTCAAAGCATATGAATTGTGAAAATCAACTCTTTAATTTTGACTGAAATTGTAGATTAATTGGAGTATAAAAAATCGTGTGGAATGAGCTTGTGATACAAACCAAGTAAAAATCCATTTTTTTTGGTAACATTTATGTATTAAAATTACAAGTTATATGTTTATTTTTCCTTCAAACCATCTTCGCATTTTCAAATTCTTTGGTTGGAAAATTTTATTTTATTTAATGTTTTATTTTATATTTCATGTCACAAATGCATAGAGCTATATAAAATACCCTTAAATGTATTTACCTAACACTTCAAGATATATTTTTGGAGCGAAATGCAAGATAATAGACAAAATAAAATAGAAGATCGGTGCAATTTTTAATGTTTTTTTTTTCTTTCTTTTTATAATATTAATTTCTTTAATAACCTAAAATGCATGCTATCTTATACTAGTTTGGGCTGTTATTACCTAATATTTTCTTTTTTATTCTTTTTTATGTATGTGCATATTTATTCATACAACTAATAAAAATGAGTAGTTAGGTAACGAACTTACACAATTGCAACCAAAATGTTACTTAAAGAAATGCTTATTCGATTTTCTCTAGTATGACTCTGCCAGCTATAAATGTTGGTTTAATTCTCGTTTATGATTTACAGTTTATAACACAAGAGTGAGATTTACTCAATGCTTACTCTAAGGTAACAGAACCCCATTATTTAAAAAAAAAAAATTATAGTGAACACATCAAAATATTTCTTAGCAAGGGCAATAACTAAGTATTGTGATAGGCACAAAATTATTTAATAAATTATGACCTAAGATTATATTGTACATGCAACTTTAATTTCTATTTAGCTTCATTCTCCACAATTATTGTCACTAAGTAATCAATTACAACCTGCCATAACCAACCCTTGACTCTTTTGTTATATTTTCAAAAGGTATCTCAATATCAATAGTAAAATGTCATGATAAGCAACTTTTAATCACTTTTTATAACTAAATTATTGATGAATATATATAGATATATTATATATTATATATATATATATATATATGTATATGACCAAGATTGTAAAAAGCCTCCCATGTGCATGTGCATCCAACCTAACCTCATTTTATGTAGAATTTGGTTTAGATCTGTCGAACATTAATTTGCAATCTCGATTACTCCATTAACAACTATATATTTCTTCATAAATATATAATTAAAATATTTCATGTGACCTTTTGACCAAATTGATCAGACCTTACAAGAATCAATTTATTTTTTCAGAATGATAATATAATTTTTCGGAATTTGTATTATTGACTTACATACTTATATATAGATGCTTGATATAAACTAGAAAAAATATAATTATAAAAAACATAACATATAAGAAATATCATATACAAAACTAATATTTTTTTTCTTTTTGATATTTAAAAATGTACTTATGAGATTCAATTCCCACGCATCAAACATGTGACTCGTATATTTTGATTATTTATTTTATTTTAAGATATATTTTAATTATTACCCATATAGATATATATATATTAATTCTTATATACATATAGTTGATAATGAATGTGCAATCAATATCATTAGAACTGTACTTATGAGGTTCTAGTCCACGCATAAATATGACTCGTATATTTTAATTATTTATTTCATTATAACATATATTCGATTATAACTCATATGTACAATATATATTTGTTAAATTACTGGTACATCATTTTATTTGAATAAAGTAATTTCTTAAATATGCCTAAGAGCCCAAGTAAAATTTTTCTTTCTCAGACTGTTGGTCCACAACAAGGCCATACCCCAGGCCCAATTTGTTAACCCTTTTGTACAAAAAAATACTTATAATTTAAATTGAAATCCTTTAATAACTTGATAATTAAAAAAATGGACTAACAAATTAAATTGAATAGGATGTCAAATTCAGCTATATATGGGACAAAATTCTTCAAATTTAGCAAGAATTTAATTTTTCTTCCTAGGCTCAAATTTTGATAAAAAGGGCCCGCCTAGTGAAATCGATGTTTCGATCTAATTTTGCAAAATATTTTTTGAAATTTCCCGAGATTTAAAAATATTAATTTATTAGATATCTATCGAGTGCAACAATAAAATATTTTACAGTTATTTACCATACACTTTGCTTAGAAACATATTTGAGTTTGATACATTATTTAAGTGAGTTCCATAAATCATCCATTGAATATTTGGTTAAGATTGTTAGTTTTATTTTGTGTATTTGATTATTCAAATTCAATTTTAGATAAGTCAAAAATGATTGTTCAAAGCAAACATATTAAATTAAAATTTAAGGTAGTCAATATTTTTTTTAAAGTGCAAAACATTAAACATGCCACTAAATATGTAATGCATCATGGATCGTCAACAAGAATCTAACTCGAGTTCAAGTTTATATGTTTGTTTATGTTTTTAAATTAGAATTTTAAAAATTTCTCGGGAATGGCGTACCATCGAAATTCGTGTGAAAATGGAAGGTGTTTGTTTATGTTTTTAGAATTAGGTTGAAAATTGTAATGTGTCAAATCAATAATGATTGGTTAATGTTTAATGATTGAATTAGATGATTTTATAATTATTATTTAAATAAATAAATATATATATGAGTGTGTAAAATAATGTATATATTTTTTGTAATTGATGAATGTGTAAAATGATTGATGTGTTGATTGATAGGTAGTTAGTATTGGATATTGAAAAAGTAGAGTTGAAAAAAGGAAATTGGGATGAAAATTTGGTGTGTTAAGTAGATTTAAGATTTTGTGATTTGAAATCTTGAAATTGAATTTCAAAAACATAAACAAACATTTATTTTTCAGGCTCAATTAAGGTGGTTTTCGACTATTATAATTCAATAATCGCAATTCAATATGGTTAATTTTGGTGATCCAATTATGCTTTTTAAAAGAAATTGGATCATAAAATATTTAGGTACATTCATATTACCCAAATCATAAAATTAATATGATTATTTTAGATGTTAATAAACTTATTTCGTATTTATAAGTGTTGTCATTTATCTATTTGTTTATCAAACTTTAAGGGAAACTTTTTTCCCCATGATGGGTTACTTTAGAAACTAAAGAATGCCAACACATACTCTTTAGCATGCATGACTCCCATAACATAAAGTTACTTTATAAATGGATCTTTAAATTAAATGCAATGCATATTCTCTATTTAATATATATATATATACGCTCCTTTTTTAAAAGGCTTGAATTTTTTTCGAAATTTTAATTTTGAGGAATTTAAAAATTAGTCTATCTTCAAACAGATTATGTAAAATATATCTTCTGCTAAATATTTTCAAATTTTAAATTAATGTTAAATTAAAATAGAAAAAAATGGACTTGAAATCGAAATTTTCTGAAATATTGTCGAAATTTCATGAAATTTAAAATATTTTAAAATTATTTTACTTTTTTAAAAAAATTATTTGAATATAAATTTTTAAATGAATTCATATCTAGTGTGAGCAGTATTATAGAATTCGACCTATAATTCAGATTACAAGTTTGTTTGTAACAAAATATATAAATGCAGTTATATGAAATACTATTTCATAAATCTTATATTTAATAAATTGGGATTCCAACATTTTTCCAAATATTCTTCGATGGAGATGACTTTTTAGGCAATGTTTATAAAGTTTATGAGATTAAACATGTAGTTTTTTTTGAAGTTTCAACCATAACAAATCGATCATCATAGAAATTCTATTTCATGTGGTTATAAATGATTATTTATGGTAAAATTGTGATAATTTGTGGTGATGAAGTTCTTATAAATATCGTTATTACTTTACTAACAAAATACAAGTTATTTTATATTTTCGCAATAAATTTTAATCATAACACTTAATACAACTCAATACACGTACATTAAATATACAATTTTATTAATATAAAAAATATATAAATATGATAATTAAAGTTATTAAAAATTTATTGAATACTTTCTAGTATTTCTATAGATTTTCACTGACTTAATCAAATTTTAAATATCTCAAAAATTTCCATAAATATCCTACTCTATAACTTATACCAAGATTAAAATTTAATGCTTTAATCCAAATTCCTATTTAATCTTTTATTTCATATATTTATAAATTTGACACGTGTAATTCACAAATGTATTTATTAAAGGATGTTTAACATGTGTAAATATTTTGACAAGTGTCAAATATCTAATATATGGAATAAAAAATGGAACATCATTTAAAATGGTAAATTAATCTTATCCATTGAGACTCCCTTTTGATGCTAATTGATTTTCTAGCATTGTTCAAACTTGGGATTGTTGAAGGTTAATATATTTGTTTTTTTAATAAAAATATACTCAAAAATAATATAGTGATTCAAGAAATAAATATTCTTGAAGTTTAATATATTTGTCAGCTATTAATATAAGAGCGAGATTTATCTAGTGTGTACCAAAAATGTAGTGCACGTGATTCCCTCATCCTAAAAAAAAACTTTCTGATTCTTATTTAAGAAAATAAATAAAATTTGAAATAAAAGTAACTTAGCAAACAATTGAAATATTGAGGAACATACAACAAATATCCAAATAGACAAAAAAAAAAAAAACAAAATGTTAGCATAAATATTTTTTTCTAAAGACCAAAAAAGAATTGACAAGATCAGAATAATAATTAATAACAACCCAACTACCAAATTTGGCTGGCAATAATGAGAATATTAAGAATCAAGTGCAAATGTTATTACCGCAATAATCGCTGTTTCATCGCATTTTGACCTACCTTTTGCTTTTATTTCACAGCCTAAACAAACATTTTATGCCAACTCTTTTATTTGCATAAATAATTAGCAGATAATTATCTTTATAGAACTATAATTTAAGCCGAATATTAAGCATTACACCTCATTAAAGGCATTATTTTAATATACTTTATTTAGAAAGAGAAAAGGAATGCAGAGGGATTCATGGGGGATGATTGTCTGTCATTAATATTATATTTTTTTTATGGTTTATTAGTGAAAAAACAATCCCTTTTTTGTTGAGTTTGTAGGGTGATGGAAATTGGGCTTGGCATTTCATCAAACATGTAAGTCTTGGATTATTTGTTGTGATTATTGTTCTGAAGATCTCCTGGGAAATTCGATTTCTGGGCTAAATTTGGAGGTGGGGTTTGATTAATTTCTTATTTTTCCCAGGGGGATTTGCAGAACATTGATTTAGAAGGGAAATTGAGAAGTGGGTATTTGAAATTTTCTCAATTTTGATCAATTTTGGGAGGATAATCAGCTAGTGGGTTGTAAAGATTGAATTTTTATTTCATTTTTCAGCTCTATCTTTCTCTCTCTTGGCCTGTTGGAGTTGACAAAGTCCTTGTTTGAGCTTGTATAGAAATTCTATCATTATCACCATAGATATGTTCATTTCTTGCCATATATAAATGATCAAGTTGCAATTACAATAATATGGGTTCATAATCATTGGATGCTGTGAAATTCCTGCAGTTACAACAGATTGATGTTTATGGGTTGTATGTATAGGTCAATATTGGTTCCAAGGTAGTTGTTGTTTAGGTACAAAACATGGCAAAATTGTGTGTTAAAAGTTGGTAAATTGGTGATATTGGTGAGATTCCTATGATGAAAACAAAAGGGTGAATTGTGTACTTTTATAGTTCTCTTTTAGTTCTGATTTTGATCACTGTTTTGAGGAGATATTATAGAAATAGAGTGAAAAAAATGAGATTTTTGAGTCTTGTGGGTAATTCTTTTGGCTGTTCTGCTTCGGGTGAGCGTTTAGTATCTGCAGCAAGAGATGGTGATATTCAAGAAGCCAAGGCTTTATTAGACTATAATCCTCGCCTCGCGAGATATTCCACGTTTGGCGTTCGTAATTCGCCTTTGCATTATTCTGCAGCTCAAGGTCATCATGAGGTATAATTATGTGTAAATTTTAATTGCTACTAATTTTGATCATAAATTGTAATAGTCTTTTAATGTGATGTATATATCTTGTTATTAGATTGTTTCGCTATTGCTCGAATCTGGAGTTGATATTAATCTCAGGAACTATCGTGGGCAGGTCCGGTTTTTGTTTCTTACTTATATCATTAAGTGTAAATTCAGTTCCTTTAATACTATAACATAAAGATGATTCATTGATTATTTTAAAGTTGGTATTTTAGTAAGAACTTTAAGGGTGTGTTTGGATCAAGTGGTTTGGAATTGTGGAGGGGATTTGGAGGAGTGATTTGAAATGACACTAAAATGAAGTCATTTGAAATCCACTGAAGTTATGGAGAAAATAGCTCAAAGTGAATGTCGAGTCATTTGAATCCCATTATAACTTAAGATACATCCAAACGAACTTCATGAATTTGTTGACGGATTTGAAATCCATAGATTTCAAATCCTTCAATCCAAACACACCATAAAGGGATTTTATTCTTCATTTTGTTACAGACGGCCCTGATGCAAGCTTGTCAATATGGTCACTGGGAGGTTGTTCAGACATTGATACTCTTTAAAGCCAATGTACGAAAATAAATTATATTATTATATTGTCTTATGGTTTCATGTTCTATTTCTTTAACAAGGATATAAATTGAATTGAATTTTGGCGTAATTAAATAATTTCTTGTCATTTTTTATTGTTTTTTAGATTCACAGAGCTGATTATCTTAATGGAGGAACTGCGCTCCACTTAGCTGCGTTAAACGGCCATTCTCGATGCATTCGTCTTATCCTTGCCGATTATATTCCAAGCATACCAAATTTTTGCAGCATTTTAAAGAACAGATCGAAAAATGATGAAATTGTTTCAGAGTTTGATGAAGGGTATTGTCAAAAACTTTTTTTTTTTTTTCAATTAATTAACCTTTTCTATAGGCAGTATCATAGTAAATTGGATTCTTTATTTTTTGAGATAATTACATGCACATCCCTTCACTTATTGGGTAATTACAATGAGGCTATAAAAACAGGCGTTAAAATTGCAATATAGTTTTACTAATATGGAAATTTGTCGTAATTTACCCTTTATTTTTTATTTACTTCTTATTATTTTATTTATTATTTTGTTGTGTTTTTTCGGTTGTGTTAGTGCGTTTTATGAAGTAATAAACAGAGCTGCTGATGGTGGAGTGACTGCCCTTCATATGGCTGCACTAAATGGACATGTCGAAGCTCTTCATCTCCTTCTCGATTTAGGGGCTTCAGTTTCTGAGATAACGATCGAAGATGGAACTACTATTGATTTAATTGGTTCGTTTAATTTTTCTCGTTCTTTTTTGTTTTTGTATATTGCTAATTAACACTTTTCATGTTGATATATATATATATATATAAGTATCTGTTTTAAAATACATTTTATCACACTTGTGATAAATTTTTGCATTTCATCTTGTTTTCGGTCATGTTCAAATTTTTTTAAGTGCAATTTATCAATGTGTTATGAGGTTGAAACATTGGTATATGTTTTAAAATTTTCGCTATGGAATTTACATGCTAGTGTGTTTAATCAATTTATAAATGTGAAGAAACATGTAAAGTAACCTAACGTGATCTTAAACATCGAGTTCCTAAGGGGTTGATACGGAGAAATATATCTCGTACTCCACGTGGCACCTCATATACGACCCTAGTTATGAAATTATCTATATTTGCACAAAAGCCCTCGACTAGAAGTACCTATTTGCAAAACCACAAGATCCGCGTGTTATTCCAGGAATGGGTTAAATACAGGATAATTTGGTACACTCATTTAGGACACATGTATGACAATCCACATGGCATTCCACCAGCTGTACAGCATGTCAGTTCTATAAATAGAGCCCATTATGGACATAAAAGGGGAGGAAAAAGTAATTCGTATTATATCTTAGGACTTCAAGCAGATCTGATAGTACGATCCATTTCTATAGAACCGAGCTAAGATAACTCGTATATGATCCTAAATAACACTGTGAGCTACGTTTAGACTTGATTCTATTGGAAGGTACATAGGTAGCTCGGTGAACCCGGGTGCAGTCTATAACTTTTCTACGACTCTGCCTGATATAGGGACCCTTGTTTTACGAGCTAAATCGAGTGTAAATTTTAATCCCGTTACACATTTGATTAAGCACTTTTTTTTTTTTTTTTTCCATACAGGTGCTGGAAGCACACCGCTCCACTACGCTGCTTGTGGTGGTAATGCGCAATGTTGTCAGGTTCGTTCGTTGGGTGATTAAACGAATATATATATATATATATATATCTGTACAAATGTGATTAATATTTTATTTATTTATTTATTTATTTTATTTTCTGTTTTCCAGCTTTTGATTGCAAAGGGTGCCAGTCTAACCACAGAAAACATGAATGGGTATGCAAATGTCTGGTTTTCATATTTTATTGAGAAAATAATAGAATAAATATAAATCGAGAAGGAGAAGCAATAATTGGCTTGATTTAATCGAAGCAATTTCAATAAGTTCATTTTGGAAATCTTCCAGAGTGTCGTGTCTTAAATATTTAAGTTATTTAATGGTGATAATTTTATTTTGGTCGTGTAAATTCTCTTTCGCTATTTTTAATTCATCAGTAACTTATGAAATTCTATTTGTAAATTTTTTTGGAGCTTTATTATTTTTGTAACTTTCGATTGATTTTTCTTTTCTTTTCTCGACTAACTTTTCTTCTCTGCATGTTCAAAGATGGACGCCTTTGATGGTTGCTCGTTCATGGCATCGAGATTGGCTTGAGGAAGTTTTAAGTCAACGACCAGTTGACCAACCGAGACTCGGCCCTTCACCGTTTTTATGTCTGCCTCTCATGAGCCTTGTTGGTATTGCTAGGTCAGCAAAAATCGTACTTTGAATTAAAACCATATAAACTGTTTATGAGTTAGAATTCGATGATATTCCTCGTTATTTTATTTCTTTAAACATAAGCCACACAAATTTACAATTGAAAGATATATATTTTTTTCCCGTTTTTTGAAAAACGACTTAAGATGAACGATTATTCCTTATTTTGTGACGTTTTTAGACAATGTGGATGGAGAAGCAATGATACGCCCTCGGCGTGTTTAGATCCGTGTGTTGTTTGCTTGGAAAGAAAGTGTACAGTTTCTGCAGAAGGTATATTTACTTATGTTGAAATTTACATTATTTTGTTTGTGTTTGGATTTGAAATCGTCATTCACTTATACTTAGGGCTGTCAATGGGCGGGGAATACCCATACCCAAACCCAAATCGGACCCGTGAAACACCCATCAAAAAATATTTTATCCAGACCCGACTCAGACCCGATCGCATACCTGATGGGTACAAAAAAATTAAGACCCAACAGGCCGGGTATGTTTCGGGTGGGGTCGGGTCTGTGTTGGGCAAATGCCAATGGGTAAACTTCATGTATTATTCGGGCATAGACCCGCGAGTATTTTCAAAAGGTAAAATTCAGATAAATTTCGGGTTTCGGGTAAAATTTAGACCCGGACCTAGGGGTGGCAAATGGGCGGGTTGGTTTGGGTTCGTTCTTAAATGGGTTGGGTTCTTCATGGTTTTAAGGTGGAACCAAGCTCAACCAAAAGGGAACCAAGCCCAACTCAACTAAATGTTTTGTATTTTGTTCTGTATAATTTAGATTATTGACAAGCGATTTGGGCCTAATTTGAAATTTAGTAGGACCCAACTAGGAACTAAGTCAGAACCAAATAATTTTTTTGAAGACCCAACCCAATCCAAACTAGTTTAAATGGGTTGGAACCATGGTTTTGGACTCATTTTGTCGCCCCTACCCGGACTCAAACTACCTAGTGTCATCGGGTCCGGGTCGGGTAAATTTTCCATTGAACGGGTCCGGGTCTGGGCGATCCCCGCCCATTCACAAGCCTACTTATACATCTACACTTTTCTTGGCTTTAATTAATTCGTTTATACTCGTCGAAACACATTTTCTCACGCATAAAACGACGCGTAAAAACAGGTTGTTTCCACGAGTTTTGCACTCATTGTGCACTCTACCTATGTTCCACAAACATCACATCCACGGTCTCTCACGGGCCCCCGGGTTCAATCCCGTGCCCGTTATGCCGTCACGGGATAGTCTCGTTCGTCAAACTCGACACCACTAGGCCACTAAGCAAAGAAATCGGAAGAACAAGTTTATCCCTTCCCTTCTACGCGTGCCCAAACGAGGCCCAAAACTTAGAAACCCCGTTTTGTAAGCCCAATTTTCACTCCTCTTTTCGCTCGTTAAGCTGTCAAGGGTTTTCGAAAAACGGTGAAGGGAGCTTAAGGGACCGTTTGGTTCGATGTTCTACGAGATCGAGTTTTAGGCGATCGAATTCTCAGAACGAGGGGAATAGATGGCTGTGTTCTTTAAATCAGTCTGTGGGAACTGGAAACAGCTGCCTATGATTTATATGGTATTTATATTTTGGTAATTTATTGAAATTAATTTTGTCAAGGGTCCAAGATATTATTGAGATTGTTTTTTATGAGAAAATTTATTTTGTGTATATATGTGGAATTTGCTGATATTTGTGAAAGAAATGTTAGTAAATTCCATGACATTTGGTAGATGTATATTCTCGTCTTTTTTTGTGGCCCTAAATGCCAAATTTAACAAAGAATTTTCATTTTCTTGTAATTTGTTTGAAGTTTGATTGAGGAATTAAAATAATAAAATTCTTTTTTTTGTTTCGTTTGTGAGATTTTTAATTTGTATATTAATCAGTGAATAAATTGGACGTTATACCAAAAATTTGTATTGGATTGATGATTTTTATTATGCACCTTCCATGAGATTAAAATATTAATAACTCACTTATGTAAACCTTTTTTTAAGAATAATTAATACTATTTTTTTGTTTCAAAACCACTTTTTAGTTTTTTAGAACTGCACTTGTAGCTAGTTGTTATTATACTAAAAATAAAACATAAATTCTGTACGAATATATTAAAATCGGAATTCAATAGATTTATTAATTTAAAAACTTTAGGACTAAATGGTTACCATAAAAGAAATAAAATTAATATTTTCTTAACTTACTAAATAAAAAATAATCTAGTCCAAAAAATTGTTAACATTATTCGAATTATTTGATAAATAATTACTTCCCTGATACTGATTCGTACCGGGTCGGATATTATGCAAATTGGTATTTGTTTTTTGGGTAATTAGACCCGCCCAATAACAGCTAACAAACATGACTTGTTAACCGGTAATTTCCAGGCTACGCCTCCGTGTCTCCGCCCGATCGCCGCCGTGAAAATGAGATCACGGAAGAACCCTGCAACCACACCACCCCCTGATTACGATCGCCACAAGAAACCCACCTCGAAAAACAACTCTTCTTCCTCATCCCTAAACAAAATCTTTATCCTCTGTTTGGTTACCCGGATAATCAACTCATTACTTGTCCAAACATATTTCAACCCCGATGAACACTGGCAAGCTCTTGAGGTCGCCCACCGCATCACTTTTGGGTCTGCAAATCTTTGTTCACAAGTTCTTTTTTAAATTTTTATTTATTTTGTTCTTATTTGATATCTCAGATTATTATGATTTTGTTTTTGAAAAACTGTTTCAGGTATGGGCATTTAACATGGGAATGGAAAAAGGGTATAAGGGGTTACTTGCATCCGTTTCTGTTTGCTGCTCTTTATAAAGTTCTGGCCTTTCTCCGCCTTGATACCCCTTTCTTCATGGTAATTAATTTATGATTCTCTGTCACTTGTTTAGCTGCCAACTTACCTTTGATAGATTCAAGTCTAGTCGTAATTCTAATTGTAAGAAATGTAGCTATTTGGCATTGAATACAAGATACATTTTGAGAGTGTTTATGTGACAATTGGGCCTTTAGATCATGCCACGTGTCACTTACTCTATGTTCATATCATTCGGGTTGTTGTGTCAGGTCATAAGGATAACCGAGCTCATTCGTTTTGTGAGTGGATAGTTCTGAATATAACTGAAATTTCAATTATCTGGAGGGGAAAATGGTCATTTGCCTCATGTGGATATGTCATTGGGGGTAATTCTGCCATTTTCTACTTATTTGATCTTTTTTGCACCATCAAGATGAATGTTTAATGTTCATACATTGTCTATGTAGCAGCATCTGAATATACCGTGTTTGCAGAATTTGATTTTTATTCATTCCTCTATTCGTTTTGGAAGGATATTGATGTGCTATTCTAAAGAGCATTTTGGGGTTTCCTAATATGAGACTATATACTTAGCCTGAGGCCCTGAAGTAGCATGTGATGCTAAAGCTTTCATTGGAAAGAATTGTGTGATATCTCTGCTGTGCTGCAATTTTATTTTTCGACTTCGTATGTGTCCTAAGTGTTGCTGTTTTTGACAGACAAGGGCTCCAAGAATGCTGCAGTCTGTATTTGCTGCTGTTGGTGATCTTTACTTGTACAAGTTCTCTCAGGTCTTGTTTGGTGACATGGTCGCCAAATGGGCAGTATCCTTATATCTTCACAGTTTGTCCTTTTTTCTGTTTTCTCTTTCTTTTACCACTCTATTACACTTTTCCGTCGTCTGATTTTCATGTTAATCATGCCACTTTCTTTTGGATGGATAGTGAGCTCATATATTCTTCGTTTGCATTTCGATTTGACCATTTTGGAGTTAAGGATTTCAATCCCATAACACAAATTCATTTGAGCCTGTTAGGATAATTTGATCTTACAATGAATTTCAATCTATTTCACATTTAAATAATATTTAATTGTGGTGGATTTCAAACTTACCAGAGTGGAGGCATTTGACATTCTTCCATCAAAATGTAACTCATAGTTCATTTCTTAATAGTAATGAAGTACTTAACTCTGCTATAGCTGTTTGCAAACCTTACCAACTGGTTCATGTTTTTCTGCATTACTCGTACTCTTTCTAATAGTTTAGAGACTGTTCTCACGATTGTGAGTTTATACTACTGTCCCTGCATGAGACCATCTTCAAGTGCGGTTAGCTCTGGTTCAAGAAAATGCGCATTGGCTGTAGCGGCACTTGCATGCGCCATTCGCCCCACAAGTGCTATCATTTGGATATATGTTGGGCTTCTTGAGTTTTTGTTGTCACGTAATAAGCTAAAGTTTGTTGCTCTTGAGGTGGTTCCAATTGGGTTCGTATTTTGTCAAACCTGTTTAGTTTGATTCTGCTATTGCTTGTTGTTAAATTATAAAATGTTCTTATAATACAGATATTTCTTTCTGAATATGTATATCAGGGGGCTTGTGCTCGGTCTTACATTTTTATTGGATCGTCAAATATATGGGTTGTGGGTTAATGTTCCTCTGAATTTTCTAAAATTCAATTTCCTATCTTCTGGTGGAGACTATTATGGAACTCATGCATGGCACTGGTATTTGACGCAAGGATTTACTGTCATGATATTTACATATCTGCCATTTTCATTAGCGGGTTTTATAAATTCTAAACAATGGAAGCTTTCTGGATTGATTGCATGGGTTTTGGGAGCTTATAGTCTTCTAGGTCACAAAGAATTCAGGTAAGTTTTTTCGAAATTCTACTAATGTTGTGGTGATTTAAAGCACCATTAGTTGTTAATCCATTAATGCTTCTCATTATCTTCAGACTCCAAATATCAGGTTTGTACTTCCTGTGTTGCCACTAGCATTTATGTTCAGTGGGTATTCACTTGGGCAATGTGAAATGCTAAAGAAGAAAGCTAAAGAAGATTCAAGCTTTAATGTAAAGCGGTTTTCGAAGCTGCAATTGTCGGTTTTTTTCCTGCTTGTTACTAATCTTCCAATGGCATTGTATATGAGTTTGGTTCATCAGGTATAAATCCCTTAAGTTGTTTAATTTTATCATTTTCTGAAGAGATTGAACATTTTTTCTGATCTTTAAGTACAACCTAATTTAGAGGGTTTTTGATGATTTGAAACATGAAAACACGAGAAATCAGAGTAATGTTTAAATATTGTATATATTCACCACTGACTTTCAGCTTTAGAGACTAATTTCAATCGATGTGTAGATCATGTTTGAATTAAAGGGCTGTTTCATTTTGCGATGAAACAGTTAACAACATAATAAATATTTCTTTTCATTCAACTGCTGACTATATCCTTTTGTAAACGAGATCGAAAACCAATGTTTTTCTTTTTAAATACAGTTTAACCAAAAAAAAAAAAAAACGAACTGTAAAAATTTGGTTTTTAATCAAACTGAACCGTTTTGCTTGGTTCAATTTTCAGTCAGCACAGAAATTTTGGATCGTTTTTTGACAGACAAACCGAATGAACGCCCCTCAATCTATACATATCTTTTCCATTTAAATTTATATACGGGTAGATAAAACATTTCCACATATTTCACAGAGAGGAACTGAAGACGTAATGAACTATCTCTCGAAGGAGGCCAGTGAGAATAAAGTGAAAAGTATACTCTTCCTCACACCTTGCCATGCTACACCATACTACTCAACACTGCATCATAATCTTCCCATGCGTTTCTTGGATTGCACACCGAGGTGACAATTTGGAATTATTACATCCTATATATATATCTTGATTTTATTGTCTTAACTATCATATTGTTTCGAAATTTTATATAAACAGCGATAAAAAAGGAATCTTGGACGAGTCCGACAAGTTTTTAGACGACCCTCATGGTTTTGCAACTTTATTCGCAAGAAATTGGTCTCAACCTAGCCACATTGTATTGTTTGATTCACAAGAAAGGCAATTAATGGAGTTCCTAGTCTCACACCATTTCTATGAGGTCCAATATTTATTTATTTTTTCTTCTACATCAATTGTATTCTCTAATGAAAATGAGATCGAATTTTTAATGAGATCGAACTTTTAAAATTTAATGAGATCGAATTTTTAATTGGCAGATAAGAAGGTTCTTTCATGCCCACTTCAAGGTGGATAGAGAACTGCAGGCATCAGTTGTTGTGTATGCGTTCCAAGGCTGACTTTCAATCTGACAAAGATATAATATCTCTGAATTTACTTCATGTATTGTTTTCTTCAAATTTTGACATTTCCTTTGAAAATCTTTATTCTATAACTCATAATCAATCGCTTAGGTAGAATGAAATATTTCTTCGGGATTTTGAGCTGGATAATATTTAATTTTGCATGTTCTATTGTCCAATGAGTGATGCTTGCTTTGATATTTCACTTAATGTATATATTTCACTTAATGTATTTGTTTTTAATTTACACTTCTACTTAATTTACGCTTCTGACTGAGTTCCTTAACTATATTGTAGTTTAGGCACAAGAAACTAAGACATAACTATATCTTTGTATAGCTTTCCGTATTTTTTTGTCTCTTTATGAATTTGATGCATGAAAGAGCTGATTAATGTGAAATATTGTGTTTGCCTATCAGATGTCTGTTTTTAAAGGTTGATAGATGTATATTATAAGTGTGTATGCATATATTTATATATATATATATATATATTCTTTACTCATATGATAGAGTGGCATCGGATTACTAGTTCTCTACAAACGGCATGTCGCTCATGGACCTTCTATTGCCAGGCAAGTCTCTCTTTATTTAGTTAAAACTAAGATCTAAAGTTTTTCCAGATGACAAAACATATGTATAAAGAATCGAGGTTTTAATCTGTTCGCTTGAATATTCCTGAAGCAAATTGATCGGTTTTGCTTGATTGAATAGTGTTTCTTCTTCTTTCAGGTATTCCAAATTTTCTCCCTATAATCTGTTTATGAAAATTAGTCTATAATCCAGTACAAGTGTCCTAAAACTGTGATCTTCAATTTACTTTATATTTATCTTGATCATCCATTATCCACAAGTGCTTAAATTTCATGAGTATTCGTGCATACTTCACGAGTTCACTTAGCATATAATGAAAATGATCGAAAAAGTATGCACAAAGTAGCGACATTTTGAAGTGGATAATCATAATATGCTCTCATTGGTTTTTACTCACTGAAACAAGAATCAAACGAAGGGTAAACAACAGTAGCATATAAACATAAGTAATATCTTATTCATAATAGTTCTGAAGTTCATATTCTAAAATACAAATTCAAAATGCATTTGAAAGGGATACAATGGCATACGACTTTTGGGCACAAACGATGATACCATAGTCGATAAAATCCTAAAGAGACTTCAACTTTTATAGAACTGAAGCTCATACTTACCAAATGTATTAGAAAGCATTAACATGTGATTTATAGTCATGGACCATGTGTTATAGCTCTTGTAGTCATTCATCATGTCTAGCTTTATTATCCCCTTTTTCGTTGTTAGTACTATTAGATAGCCAGTTTCAGTTCCCCCTCCTTGTGAATCTTTATATAGCTCGCCATGCATGTCGAGAATGATGCCTAAATATAGATAAATTCATATGTATTATGTTGCAAATCCAATATGGTGATCATTTTATGCTCTTGCAATATGCTTATCATCTTTAATATTTTTATGCAGCAGAAATAAATATCTTAATATGTCCGATTGAGGACTATAAATTGTGGAAAGGTAAGGCTCTGTTTGTTTATGTTTTTGAGATAAAATTTTGAAATTTTATCGGGAATTGCGTATTATGGAAATTCGTGTGAAAATAATAGTTTGTTTATGTTTTTAAAGATAGGTTGAAAATTGTAAAATTTGTCAAATCAATAGTGATAGGTTGATGGATGATGTATAAAATAATTGTGTTAGTTGTGTATATAATGATTATGTGATTAAAAAATAAAGAAATATAGATAAAAAAAATTGTAAATTATGAAAGATAAAGTGAAATAATGATTGATTTGATTGGTAAATGTGTGAAAGGTTGCATATATGATTGATAGTTAGTTATATAGGAGATTGGAAAGTAGAGTTGAAAAAAAGGAGAATTTGGATAAGAATTTGGTGTTAAAGTTTATTTTGAATTCTGTGATTTAAAAAGTTAAAAATGGCTTTTGAAAACATAAACAAACAAGGCCTAAGCTTTTTTACCCGAAAAATGAACTTACTTTCCTTTTGTCTTGTGAAAGCATTTAGCATGTTAAGTTTCTTCATTTTGAGAATAACCTGGATAATACAATAATAAGTTTAAACTGCAGAATAATATTCTCTTGATATTTGGACAAAATTTAGAATATTATTAAGCGAAATATCAATACCTTTCCTTCATTATTAAGGATGACCATCACTGACCTCTGCAGGTACCTTCCTGTTTAGCAAATAGAGTGAAAGATAACTCATGAATTAATATGTAAAGAGATTAACAAAGTCTGTTTAAACTTTAATTTTTTTTTCTTCGGTCCTTTTTTGATTGCAAAATGATTACGGTTTTATGAATTTCTTACCATCAGTTGTCTCGACATTGAGCTCTGCACCTTTACCCAGTATTGATCTGCATTTCTCGAAATTGAAATCAAGTTCATTATCGTCCTCGAGTGGTAGCACTGGTAAGCTTCCATTTAATCTGTTTTTGTACCCTGATCTGGCTTTTAGAGTATCAGCTCCTCTTATTGCTGCAAACAAAATCGACATTATGAGGGCAAATGTATATGGAAAAATGATTGCCAAAATAACATTTTTTGAAAAAGACAAAAATTGAGTTGCTGACTATGATGCACGAACACGGGACACAGGACGCGGTGCACGACACGACACGAACACGAACACGAAATACGGCATTTTAAAAATATTAGGACACGACACGGCCTCGAAACTGCTAATAAAATGTGTATATATATATATCATATACATATATATGTTCATTAATTTACGTTAAAATATATAAATTAGTCTTTTTATTCTAATTAAAATATGACTTGTTAGAGAAATAAACTATAAGAATGACTATTGTACATTATAAATTTGTATTTGATTTATAAAGTTATATATGTTTGAAAGAAAAATAAATACTTTAGTTTTCAAAATCACAAAAAATAAGTGAACTAACATCAAGTGTCACAAATAATGCATATATAGTAGATATACCCTTTAACTGCGTTCATTACGATGTTCATATTTTATTTTTTCATTTTATTTAAACAGACAAATTTATTTTTATATTGGACACATGATTTTTTGAAGTGTCCTTGCATCACACAGCTTAGATGTAATAACTATAACTAAATGCTAACGTTTAGGGATGATTCATTACATGTTGCAGCTGTAGCCGTTAGCATAGCTATCTCGCCGGGATTTGTGCCGCTAATTGCTGAGCCTATTACACTGCTGATTTGTTCTCTCTTTGCCCCCATGGCCTCCGCCATTTTGGCACACTGTGCCGCCACTAAGGCGGCAGCCGAGGCAACAGCACATTCCTTAAGGGTATTTTTGTCATTTTGCGAGTTTTCAGCCGCTATTGCCGCTAGGGCGGCTGCAACACCCGCCACGGAGATTGCTGCATGGACTTCCGCCTTGTGTAATCTCTGATCCTCTTTTCGCCTCTGCTTTATTTCTTTCAGCCATTTTTTAATCGAGACGTTTTTGAATGGCGCAAATTTCCATGGTATCTGTGTTTTGATAGTATTTATTTTATATTATTTTGGGATAATTATTGTTGAGAGATGAATAAATAATGGAGAGTGATTTTTACCCATTTCCTTTTGAAGTAGCTATCGTAGTTCAGTTCTGGGTGCATTGCTTGTTGCATCCATATCCATGACTGAGGTAAGATGTGAGGTATTTTGATTAGTATATTTATTGTGATTAGGGGTGGCAATTTGAGTCCATACATATATTTCCACCCGAATTCAACTAATTTTTCAATGGGTTGGGTCCTAACATTTTAGCATTTTAGTTCCAACTGGGTTGACTTTTAATAATATTTGGGTCCAATTGGGTTTTAAATTGGGCCCAATTTGAATCAAAATTGGGTCTAACCTATTATCCACTTTGAGTCAATAATCTAAATTTTACATTCTACAACACCCCCTAGATCACTTTGATTCATAATGGGTCCTTATTGGGTACACTTTGGGTCCTTATTTGGTCCAACTATAATGTATAGTTTTTGACATTGGACCCAATTGAACCCAACCCACTTTAAGCCCAACCCAAATGGACCCGACATTCAACACAATTGTGATGAACAGTTAAAGCTTTGTGTATGTTTTCATTATTTCTTTAAATGGTAGTTCAGAGATGTTGCTTTAGTTGAGATATCTAGTTTTACAAAAAGAAAATCATCTTTTAGAAAAAGGTAAATTACGCCCCCGTAGTAAAAGCATATTACAATTTCTCCCCTGTGGTAAAATTCAGATTACAATTTCACCCCCAGTTTTTGAGTTATCGGGATACGAAAGAAGTGTCTTGGCAATTACCCAATAAATGAGGGGCGTGCATGTGATTATCCCTTTAGAAATTATCGTTAAAAGTCGTAACTTTATCAGTAATAGAATATCATCACGTCTCAAATTCCTTATTCCATTTTTCGTGTATTCCTGCAATCTTATGCAATTGATTCAATGATGTCTTAATGTTATTTGTTTTTCCTAGTTTTAGTAGTTACCTTCACATCACTGGATTTCCAAGGAGGCACAAACTTATCTCCATCGCCCATCTTTACGCTCTTGTCCATTTTCTGCAAGTTTATATACATACATACATATATATATATATACCATCATATAAAACTGCATAATTGTGCATGTGTGTGTATATATATATGTCTATTTATGTGTATATCATTGTAATAAACTCACCATAGACGGAAACTTAGTGTCATTGATCGAGCTCTGTTGAAGAACAAGTGATCGATCTTGCATCTCAGGTTGGAAAGACTGAACGGCAGAGTTACACCAAGCGTGCGAAAGAAAATCCATCGTGTCTGGATGTGCTTGAGAAAGTGTGGGCCCCAGATCATGATCGATCGTCGTTAAAGCCATTGGAGTTGTGAGAAACAAGTGTATTCTTGAATGAAGGTATTTATTTTCAGGGCCTAATTATATAGAGTTTTGCCAACATATATATAGTGTATTAAAGCATCTATAAAGTTGTGAGTAGTAAAATTGGAAAATTGGGGAACAAAAGAAGCCCACAGACATCATTACTACTTGTTGGATCACCCCTTTGAAGTGTATACTGAGAACTTTTTCATTATATTATTATCTAATGCATGCTAATTGAAGCCATGAAATATTAAGTGTAGCCTTTTTTATGTCATCTCCTCGATGATTGATTCTTAGCTGGTCTCGAGACACATCCTATATTATGCCCTAGGAGCCCGTTGGATCATATATTTTTTTTTATCCAAATTCATTAAGCATAACATATTTTGTATTACGACTCAAAATGAATATATACTGTTACTCTTGAATTTAGGGTTCTCTTTTATAAATTATTTATATTTTTCTTCCCCTGCGATGGGATTCACAATCACTCCTCTTTCGAGAAAATATGTTTTGATTCAGTTCGGTAATAGGTTGGGACTCTTGTAGTGTCCCTAGGTTCGGTGGTGACTCTCCCACACACACATGTAGTACTTGGCACTCAAAATTTGGCCTGCTCTGATACCAACTGTCACGCCTTGGGCCCGTAAGCCCATTGTATAGAGAGTTTTCATCAAATTCACTTAACGTAATTTTGAGTTTGATATAATTTATGTCATTACACTTGAACTCTAGGAGTGTGTTTGGATTGATCGATTTGGATTTTGAGGAGTGGATTTGGAGAAATGATTTCAAATGACTCTAAAATAGAGTTATTTGAAATCCACGGTAGTTGTGAACAAAATAGCTCAAAATGAACATCAAGGTATTTGAAATTCATTATAACTCGAATTCATCCAAACAAACTTTAATGGATTTGTTGATGAATTTGAAATCCATATCTTTTAAATGCTTCAATCCAAAAACACCATAGATTAGATTTCTTTTATCAGCAATGTAATTTTTCCTTCCCTTTCCCATGTGGGATGGGCGTCACATCCTAACCATCAAATTGGGTCCATAGTTGGACCTATTGAACAGTCGAGATGTTTCGAAACTCGTCAATCGAGGACCCAAATTAATTAGAATATGTGAAGAGAAGTTAGAGTTGGAAAGATGATAAAATTATGAAAATTGGCTTTTGAGATATAGTATTAAATCAAATGATGGAACTTAGAGGACCCATTAAGAATATATATATATATATATATATATATATATGGGTTCTTATGTAAAGATAAAGTATATGTAGATTTTAGTTTGCCAATATTGAGTGAAAAAGAACACATGCTAGCCACTCATGAGGCATAACAAAACTTAAATGACTAATTGAAAAGATAAATAAAAGTATTTTAGGCCCCCTTCTTTTGTATATCTTTAAATTGATACCAAAAAAAAATTCTAGCTAAGAATGAAAAATTTAAAGATATTATAAGTGGTCGAATAAGTAGATAGAGCTGTCCGGGCCATGAATGAGCTATTAAATCATATACATAAACATTTTTTTTCATGTTGAATATTTCCCTCTTGTGCTAATTAATTATGAATTTTATTTAGATTTCCAATGTAAATTTGACATTACTTCATATAAATGTCTTGAAATCTTGATTATTTTGTGAAGAAAAAAAAAACACCTAAAGTATTCTTTTGGGCCATCATGGAGAAAAAGAAAGTAGATGTGAATCATTAAAGTTAGATTATATATTATGCTAAATGAATTATGCTTTGATTAACATCTTAATAAAAAATTAAAATGAAGATTAATTTTTTGAGTGTAATGATGTTGGATGAATGAGCAAACTAGTGATTGTGTCGAGTTGCCAATTAGGTCGATTAGCTTTTGGGATAAAATTGATATCGTTGGTGTACTCTTATGACATTAGTATTTTACGTTTTTAAAATAAAATTTGTCACGCTATTATTTTCAAATTATGTTTCGCCGTTAATTTTTTTTTTATAATTTTTACAGAATCGCCTATTTTTTAGTTGCCTTTATTCCTCAATTTCAAATTTGTATAGAAAAAAGTAGGAGAATTAATATTTATATTAATTAAAATTTATTAATTAAATGAAGTAACCATTTAATTATTTCATGATCAGTCGAAAATAATTATTTTTTTAATCATTTTATTTAAACGTTAGCTAGATAATGTAGCTAAATTATTCTTTTTATAGAAGTTTATTATATATATTAATTTTTGTCCTCCTATTTAGAAATACCGGTAAGTGTACTAATTTATGTTAGTTAAATAATAAGAATAATTTATATATGGTAGATTGTATTCATCTTTTTATTATTTTGTTTTCTTTCTGGGTTTAAGGACCTAATTGACAAAAATTCGATACTTCGAGAACCCATGTGCAATTAAGACCATTGTTCTGATAAAAATGATCAATAATGACTAAAATGAGATATAAAAAATATAATTTTGAGAATGACGGGATAATAAATTTTATTTTAGAGATGTAAGTGAAATAAATTTGATATTTGGAGATCTATTAATGACATTATTCCAACATATGACTTTCCTTAATTGTTTTAACTTATATTCTTCCTTTTTGAATCTCAAGTCTCATGCGAGGAAGGTTAAGGCGAGGAGACGATTAATCATTCTTCATAATTTTACAAAATATATTCTTTTATTATTTTGAGCTTAAAAGAAGATAGAATAAAGATGTATAGTATTGCACGTTCAATGAATAAAGATGCCTAATCAAAAGTAATTAGGTATTATTATTTATAATTTATTGTTCTAAAGAAGTGTAAAGTATCGATTAGTACAAGAAAAATTCTTGGTTCTAATCATTTGGTTCCTCCTATTGAGATTTGGAGTTATCATTGATGTGAACCTTCCAAGCCACTTCACATTAATTTAATTATAAAATAATTTTCTCCAATTAAAATAATGATACGTTGCTAAAGTATTCTATCCTTTTATTTCCCCTTAGAAGAAAATTTAAAATCTCGCCTAATAATTTTAGTGAAAGAGTAATATTATACACCAACCAGTCTATTCATTTTTTCAATTTTGATAAAAAATAATTTACAATTTTAATAAATTTATTACATTCATATTTTTTAAATCAAAACCAATAAATAATGACATAAAACAATGATACTAAAATTATAATATATAACATTTTTCTTTAAAAATAATTGTGCTCCATCTTTGAGCATAACACGAGGGCATCATAGGCAATGCTAGACATATAACTCAGCCAGTTCCCGGTTCCGGAACCGCCGGTGCCCGGTCCCGGGAACCCCGGAACCTTATTCGAACCGGTTGGGCACGACTCCGGTTCCGGGTCCGGTTCCAAGGTTCCCGGGCCGGTTCCACAGTTCCGGGCAGTTCCGAAACTTGTTTTTTTTTTTGAATTTTTTTGGACAATGTTTAACAAATAAAATCGAATAAAATAAAGACAAACAATTTTTATATTAATAACAAATTTAAACAATACAAAGTTCAAAATTCAATCACATTCTAATTTGCATAATCCTATTAAGAATATTGAAACAAATAATGAAAAAAATAACGAGCTTGAGTTTTATTTTAAGTCAAAAATGAAAAATATTAATGTTGAAGGTATATTTATAAGTGATTTTGAGGGTAAAATCGTAAATAATATAAAATTTGAAAATATAGCCGTTATTTAACGGACAGTCGGACACTTGATCTCAACCATTGATTTAAAACGGACACTTAATCTCAACCATCGAAAAAAAATAAAATAAAAATAAAATAAAAATTAATTTTCGGTGGAACCGCCAGTTCCTAGCCGTTGGAACCGGCGGTTCTAACCGCCGGTTAGAACCGCCGGTTACGGTTCCTCAAGAAGAGGAACCGTAACCGATTCGTCCCCCAAGGTTTCGGGTCCGGGTCCAGGTCCGGGAATCGTGGTCAACGGTTCCCGAACCGTTGACCACGATTCGGTCCGGTCCGGTTCCGGGACCTTGTTGGGCATGTCTAGGCAATGCTAGTGCTAGGTTGAGATCTCAATATCACATCTTAACCCCAAAAGAGGGTGTTTAACAACTTTGCTACTAGAGAAAATGCTATTAACATCTTATATTAAAATAAGTATATTTGGTAAAACGTAATTCCGACTATTAACTAAGGAAATATAAAAAACAAGAAAAAAATACTACATAAGGAAAATTTTATACAAAACTAATGAAAATATATATTAATACAACTACGGGCTACGGTTTTTAGAAGTATTATCGTCTCTTCGGAAGTTGTGCACGAGCCCAAATTCCGTCGATACCTCAATAGTCTCGTGATTTCGTCGTTCATACAATATTAGAAACGGGCAAGATGGTCTTCATTCCAATCTCACAAACAACTACGTCTCAAATACGAAGATATACATAAATCTACAAACCATTAATGTGTAATCTAACGCACAATTATATCGACAATATTTCATTTCACCGAGGCTTTATGGTGTTCCTCATGGGATAATGTTTTTCCTGCAGCAACAAACGGAATACAGTTTACTCAAAGCACATGCATGATCAAGCTCATATTCGCAGGATAAAAAAAGACGAACAATCTAATACTCAAAAGGACAGTTTAAAGGCTTGAAGAAAAGAAACATCATCCGTAGAGTCTTGAATTCAGACAACATAGACATGACAAATTTATCACAAATTGAACATATAATTCATTTGAATATGGAAGATACTGAACCTGCAGGTTCCTTTTAGCCCACCGTCGCGAAATTTTTCAGTTTCTGGTGGTGTTCATGTTGAGTTATGAAGCCTGAAGGACTGAACAACCGGGTCACAACTTCGCCGATCCAACGAGGCGAATTTTTTTAAGGGTATTTTAGTCCTTGGCGGAATCCTATTCTGATTAGGGTTACATACTTAGTATAAATAACCCTCATTGTAATCTAATTATTCGAAATAAGGGTATTTTAGTCCTTGGCGGAATCCTATTCTGATTAGGGTTACGTACTTTGTATAAATAACCCTATTCTCATTGTAATCTAATTATTCGAAATATAGTGAAAATCCTGGCAGTGCCCCCAGACGTAGTCAATTCTGGGTAAACAATTCGTGTGCCTTTTATCGTTTTTCTTTCGTGTGTTTAATCATACTTGCGATCATATTCCTAACAGTTCAAAAAGGTGTATTTTTGTGTATGTTTTCACTACCACTTGGATTTTTGAGCTTGTGATGTTCAAGGAATAAATTCCATTTTACAATGCTTAGGCGCACTTTGATACATTCGGTAATGTCAAAAAGCATATTAGTTTCACCCTTTAAGGCGTCAAAACCCATAATTCTTTCTTTAAAATTTGACGACAGAACTTCCAAAGAATCTAGGTTTTTATAATTGATGAATAAAAACTACACAAGAATCACACGATTTTGTCATCGTCAAGTGATATATATATATTATATATACACAATTATAACATATCGATATTGAAGGCATGAATGTATTTACTTGCATGCGGAGATTAAAAATCGAACCTGGTAGAGTCGAAGAGCGACAATTTAGGTGAAGTATATGCTTCACTGTTTCCTGCTGCACCCTAATGCGTTTAACACCGATTTTCTTAGCACGATCACCGGAAACCTCTGCAGAAGTTGAAAAAATATCCATCATCTCGACAAAAGTAAAAATTATTAAAAATCAAAAAAAAAAAATTTGTGTGTTGTTATAATTAAGCGAACTATGGGGAAGAAATCCACAAAAAGAAAATTTGTAAACGACAATTAAGCGTAATCAAGGGCCTCAATTTGATAATATAATCTTCATGGACTCAAAATCCACAAAGCATTTTCTTCAATGCATTATAAAAGAACCACACTGCATAAAGTTTGAAAAGCAGTTTTTTCAAGGGCTCAAACAAGGACATAAAAGCATTTAAGATTGAACCCTAGTTCCAAACAAAATCGGTAAAACCTGACAAGCTCATTTTCTACAAAAATTAAGGAGGTGTTAGGAAAGGTAGCCAATATTCTAAAGACCTCAATGATGCGTTTGAATCGATGGATTTGAATTTGAGGAGTGGATTTGGAGGAAGGATTTCAAATGACACCTAAAATGGTGTCATTTGAAATCCACCGTAGTTGTGGAGAAAAGAGCTTAAAATGAATGACAAGGGATTTGAAATCCATCATCATCCAAACGAACTTAAATGGATTTGTCGATGAATTTGAAATCCATGGATTTCAAATCACTCGATCCAAACACACCCCAAAATATTTCTCGGTCTCAAAATTTATCCAAAATTATTTATCGGACGTCTTAGGTGGTTAGGCCTAAATGTCCAAAATCTTTTCAACCTTCATTTAGCTTTTCAAACCATCCAGCTGCACCTTAGACTTGCAATATTACATATACTTAGAAGTGACAAAATGTTTCCAAATTCAACTAGTTTTGGGTTGGATTGGATCATAAGGATTTTGTTTTGGTTCTACGTTGGACCCAATTTCGTATTGTATCACGCTAAATTCGGTTGAATACATGTAAGGAAATGGCTTGTGTAAAGCCTGGTTCCTTTTCAGTTGAATCTCGTTCAACCTTCGAATCTCATATTGAAACCCAACCCACTTTTGAACCGGACCAACCCAAAGCCAACTCAAATCTGCCCTCTGTGGGGCGGGTTCGTGTCCAAATGGGTTTTCGGGTAGGGCATGAATTTTACAAATCTCACAAAGGAACCAACTGATCTCCTATAACAGTGTAAAAAGCAAGACCCTTAATATGAAAAAAAAAAAAAAAGAACATAAAAATTGATCTAATAGTACCTATAGGAGAAGTGGCACAATCACCAGCAGATTCAGCAACTAATGGGGCGTACATATAACAATCACATTTTAAATATTCCTCCACATCCTTTACCAATTTCTTCTCATTTTTCTTTATGGGCTCAAATGAAACTTCACCTGCTAAACACAAAACACACAGTAAAATATGTATGAAACAATATATATATATATACAGAGAGAGAAAAAGATCAAAATTTATGGTTCTTACCACCAAGAGAAGTTGTAGGCGAAGATGTAAGAGAAGATTGAGGATTGACCAAAGGTGCAAACATGTACGTGTCTGAAGTCATGTAATTCATGATTTTGTTCAACATTTTTTTCAGATTTTGCTTTTTGCTGATGGGTTTCTTGTTCGTCTTGTGTAGGGCAAAAGTGACGACTTTCTTCGCCATTGTTATTGGAAATTTGAGAAAAATATTACAGTCAATATCAATGAAATGTATTGAAAATAGGAAATGAAATGATTGAAGATGAAGATGAAGATGGGTTTAGGGTCAGTTTGATCGTTACAGCGGTTATGGACACGTGGCAGCTGCAGGGTGCGAGTTCAGTGGCGGTGAAAGACAAATGTAAGATTCATATTTTACGTGTTTCCAGGACGAACATGAGATTATTAAGAAATAAAAAATAAGAGGCAATTTTTGATTGAATTGATTTGTTCTTTTATCTTTTATGAAATAGAAGATGGAATTTTTATTGGAATAGAGGATTCAGATTGTTTAACCATGTTAAATTAATGATTTTAGAAGTTAATAATAATAAAAATAAATGAATTCACTTATAATTTCATAGATTAATTGAGTGATATTATTTAAATCATAATATATTGGTGTTTGGCTAAGCTTATTTAAAACATCTTATAAGTCCCTACATCTTATAAGATGTTTGGTCTTATTTAAAAATAAGCTCTTAAGTGTTTAGATAAAATAAGTGTATTGGACTTATAAGATGTTTTCAAATGTTATACGAGAGAATTTGTACAAAAATAAAAATAAATATTTTTTCGGAGAAAGGTATTACTAGAAAGGAGAAAATTAACTAGAGTTATTTGTATTTTTTAAAAATATAAACAACATTCAAAATTTAAAATTTTGAAATACGGTGGGTTTGCCTAGCTTATTTTTTATTAAAGCTCCAAACATCTTACTTTTTGGTCTTATAAGCTCTTATTAATAAAATTATCCAAACACTTTTCAAGAGCTTATAAGCTCTCAAACATCTTATAAGATGTTTGAAAGAACTTATAAGCTTAGCCAAACACCCTCTAAATATGATTTAATATGAGATCTAAAAATTTGCATGAGAAAGTAAATTTGGGAGAAAATAGAAAATATGGCCCTAATTGGTTGACAACTCCAACTCACAAAAAAATGTTTCGAAGTAAAAATTTCGAAAGAATATCAATTATTTAGTATTGTCTTAAAAAAAATTCTTCAAAAAATTTTCTCAACATTTTAGATAGTTTCGAAGAAATTTTTGAAGAAAAGAGAAATTTGATTCTGACTCTTCATGATTTGACAGCTCACTCCATTTATTTAAAAGGTTTTTTTCGACTATCTTTTAATTCAAAAAATTAAATTAATCACATATTCTAATACAAAATAACGCAATGTTTAAAATAAGATCCATTATGACTATTTTTTGACGTGTAAATCGACGTATTTGAGCAAAAATATTTTTTTTAATTATACTCAAAATCAATTCAAACAAAGTTTTCACAACAAAAAATATATCACATCAACTTTAATCATTACAAATTTTTCTCTATAAAAACTCATCCATCCATATATTTTACAATCCTAAAAATATATATTTTTCTCACATTTATCATGAAAATAAATTTTCGGAGATGAACGTGCCATCCAATTGGGGCCTATGTTGTTGGGAGGGTAAGAAGTAGAAGACAGAAGAAAACGTGAGGTCATAATTTAAGCTATGTTTGGTTGTGTGTTTTGATGATATGTATTGGTAAATTTTTTTAAACAACGTGCACATTTTAATGAGTCTATGTTTGTTTTTATTTGATTATTTTTTTTGTGGTTTGTATTTAGCTTGTTTTTAGAAGGAATAATGATTGTGCTTGCTTTTATTTTTATGTGTGTTTTTTTTTTAAGATAGTGTTTGGTTTCCCAACGAGAAAGAACAAAAATAAATATAACAATCAAATTTTTATGAAGTTTTGTTTGATAAAAACGAATTGGTGATTGATAATTTTAATATAACTACTAAATATCATGTGCATGCTTTGCACGTGAATTATATGATCTCGTTTATATAATTCATATACATAAATATTCAACTTGAGAATGTTTATATATTTAATCTTCAGTATAACTTAAGTAGATGAGTAATTCCTCAATAAATTATAATTATTTAAAAAATAATTTTTGATGGAATAATGAGACGAGTAATATATATATATATATATTCTCCCATTAGGTACTTACGATTAAAATATTCTAATAGTTAATTAACTAATTAACAGATCTCTCTCATATATATATATATATATAATATATTTTAGGTCACATATTTTTAATATTAATTACTTTCGAGGTTATGATTATACCTGAGAATTGGTCAACTGTGGAAAGCAAGGACAAAATTATTATTATTAATAATAATATTAATAATAATTTGTTAGTGTGACCACAAGGACTAATAATTTTCTTTATTTTCCTTTCAATGTTTCTGATGTCGCTGGAAATGCTACTAGAGTCGTTCATACCCAAAAATGAAAGTTATTATATGATTAAGTTTGCTTTTTTATGGTAATATTTATTAAGGTACATATAATTAATATCCATTGAATGTGGCAATTTATAAAATTTTATGTTGTTATATTAAGTTTGTCAGTTTACACATTTGTTTTAATTAAGAAAAGCTATGAAGTAGTGCTATTTAAATACCAGTTACTCAATAATTTGAAAATATAAACTATTTTTTCGAAGTTAAACATTATCAGAAATCAAATGTCAAGGTACAAAATCAGTAAAGAAATGTTTAAGACGATTAGCAATGGATTTTGATAAATGACATTACTAACTAAATCTATTTGTTTTATCTGGATATCAAATAAAATAGGGAAGCCCATTGGGAAATTAATAGTTTTGAAAGTATTTAATAGCCCAAAATATAATGATAATGAGTAATAAATTTGAGCCCTCCTTTAAAGCCCAATCCAATAACGTGTACTTGGGCCCTAAGTTTCTAATAAATAATAATAGCTTACACACACCTTTAGTTTTATATATAACTTTCTACTTCACGTTTTGTATTTGATTAATTTTTTCAAAGATGAAAACATAATATTTTTTTCTATGAAAATTGAGATAGTGGATAGTTGATTATGTAAGGATAATTATTAATTAATATCAAAAGAAAATTAAACTTATGAGAAGTTAGCATTTAAGTGCAAATGACTGTTTTTCTACTATAATAAAATAAGACGAATCAAGATTGTTCAATTTTTGATTAACTTGTTTGTAATTTTAATAGTTTATTTATAATTTGTTAATCAAAATTCGACAAAATTAATAAAATTTGTACGACACAACCATAAATTTAAGAGGGAGCTACTTAATTTTATTATTATTATTAATGATTGGCAATCAATATTAAAAATGTTACCACTCCTAATCCTAGACCGATTCCATTATATAAAAGGAAATTTATTTTAAAATCGGCTACCAAATCAAATAATACCAAACTCCCAATATTTCCTCCTAAAATTACTTGCGTCCCAATCAAACCACCTTTTCCGGATTCTCCATTCTCCAAAACCCATTCCAAAAAGACTTAATTATCACACCAAACTCTCCCTATATATATACACACATATATACATATACATATAACCATTGAAACCTTCTCCATTATTCACTTGTAAAGATCAAAAAACTGAATATGGATCATCCCATGCAATCATCAGTTACATCTCATGATGATGATGATGATATGCAGATCACTGAACCCAACTGGTTATCCATGAAAAAAAGAATCCATCTGCTCATAAACAAACTGAAAATCCCAAACATTCAGTCCACAGCCCGTGAGATTATGAATCTGAATCTAATCCCGGGTCGAGGATTATTCTGCGAAGCAATCATGAAATCCCAGATTAAATATCCCGAAAACAGCAATATTTACGCAGCACTGGTCGCCATAATCAACCCGGAATTCCCCTGCGTGGGCCTTCTTCTCGTGAAACGGGTCGTTTCGAAATTCAAACAAGCTTGCGACGCAAGAAACACGAAATCAATGGAGGGTTCGTCGAAATTTCTAGCCCACTTGGTGAATCAAAGCGTGGTTTACGAGATTTTAGGACAGGATATTTTATTACATCTGCTGGTAAATCCGAGCTACGATAATGTTAAAGTTGCTTCCGAATTCTTCATGGAATGTGGTTCGAGTTTAACGAGCCTTGCGCCTCACAAGACGAGGGAAATTTTTAAGGAATTTAAACGGCTAGTAATGAAAGGACCGATTCGAAAGTCTCAAGTCCCGGTTTTAAGGCTTTTTGTGGCTCGGAGATTGAAGTTTAGGTTTCATCCGAGGATAATCGACGGTTTGGATTTAGTCGAGCCCGAAGATCAAGTTACTCACCATGTATCTCTATTGCATGATATCGATCCCGAGACTAGTTTGAATGAATTTCAAACGGATTTGGAGTTTGACGAGCTTCCATGTGAAAGTTTCGGATCAATTTAGTTAAAAACTGACGAAAATTAATATTGGAATTGGAGATGGAATAGGAGTTTGGATTATGACTATATGTATCCCAATGACCCAATCAAAATAAAATTAAAACTAGGAATAATATTACTAATAATTCTCAATTTGTTCCTTAAAATAAAATTTACTTTGATATCTGTCTCAAAATTATATTTTTGTTTCACTTTAATCATATCTGATTATTTTTATAAAAATATAAATTTGTAATTGCACTTTGGTCCCTATAATAATATTATTTCATAGTTTAATTTTGATCTCATTTATAATATGTTTTATAATTTTTTAAATATCTCATATTTGTTCCGAACTATAATGTGTTCGAATTTGACAACATTTAAGTCATCTTTTGCACATTTCTTTTCCAAAATACTTTTTTATTTCTATTAAATAAAATAGTTATATTATTAGGTTATAATTCAAAAAATAATAAATCAAATATCATCATTTATTAATTAAATAGTAAATGTAACTTTTCAAATTAAACATCTGTATATCTCATACTAATTGAACTACCAATTGTTTAAAAATAATGACCTCTAACTTTAATAGAATATAGTTTTAATGAGTGACACAATTTTGACTAACCTTTCAATTGTAATATATTTATACTTAGATTATGTAAATTTAATTTGCCATTATTTTATTAATCATCCCCTTTAGGATTTACCAAAATCTTACTCTTTTTTGCTAGTCTTATTTTCACACATTTAATAGTTTTTCTTTCTTTATATAACATAGAAATTATAAATATATAGAATATATATTATAATAAAAAGGAAAAAAATAAAAAATAAAAACTTCAACGACTAAACGTCTGACTTTTCTGATATTGCCAACGTTGTAAAAACTCGAATACCCCCATTTCCTTCCGTATTTCTTTATACACAGACCCTTTTTCTTGATTTTAATGTGGGTACAAATTACGTGTTTTTTTCAATCATAAAGTTCACTAGAATCACATAGGTAAAGACCCACTAATTCGAGAGAATCGAATTTGTGGTTCCAGATACGACTGCGTTTCATCGATTATAACAATGCTTTGTTTAGTGGGCAAATAGGATTAGATGAGATGAGATGATTTTCTAGATGATGTTTAGCTAAAGAGTATATGAAGGAGGGTCTTATAAACTTTTAAAAATAAATATATTTTTATTTTTAGAAGTTTACAAATTCATGAGAATTTATTTAAAAATTTATAAATTATTCTACTTAAAAAAATTGAGAAAATTATTAAATTAGTCACGTGGTTATAAGGGTGGTAAAATTGATCGTATTTTCATCAATTGGTAAAATTTGTTCCCGTGTATGTTAAAAACCCGAAAATTCAGGATAAATTTTCTAGTTTTGCCATATGACAACTTGAAATTAATTGAAAATTTCAAAACAATCAAATTGAAGCCAACGCGTAATAAATGTTATCCTTAATTTACGAGTTTTTGATATTTTCATAGTTATTTTACCAATTGAAGAAAAAAAACCGAATTTACCAATATCCTATAATTAATGGATTGCGTTTGCAATTTTCTTTACTTATAAGTTCTTGAACAACTTATAAACTACTATAAATAAATTTATAAACTTAGCCGAACTTCTTATACTACTTCCACGGCCCAATGAAATTTTGGGCCTAATTGGGCTAACCAAATCCAAATCATACTTTATGGATCTTACATTTGGATGATTTTGATTGTTTCAAACTTTCAATTCTGCGAGTTCATGAAAAATATTGATTTTATCGTAATGCTTTCTTTATATGCACTATCGATTCTTATTTTTTCTTTTGTTTAATTTACATTGAACTTTCGTACGTAGGACCAATTTACTTTCATTTTCATAAAACTTTTATGTACACTGAACTTCGACGTGATACAATATTATAAAATGATGTCACGTCAATAATAGAATTTGAATTATTTATGTAAAATGTGATATTTTGTGTGTTTCTCAATATGTGACATATATGTGTATATGTAAATTAAATATTTAAAAATTTATCAAATAAAAAATAAATAAGAATAGAGAAAGTTGAAGCATGCATGTTTAGGTTGGAGTGGAAGAAGATGAAAGGATGTCGTACAAGGGAACTTGTAATAAACATTATACTAAGAGAAATGAAGCAAAAATGTTAGATAATATTTAGATTAGTTTAGATTATATCATATCGTATCTTTTATAATCTTGTAGTTATTTAGTTTTATCTTATTTCCATGTTTATAGGTAGATTACGATTTTATTAGATTTTATTGTAACTCTATTTATACCTTTCTTTTATCAATAATATAATTCACGGGGTTTCATATTATTCAACATGGTATCAGAGCCATGGCTTCTAGCCTTGGTCTCTCGATCTTTCGCTTCCATTGCCGCCATCAAGTCGTCGACCCCGTCCGACGCACCTATCTTTTTTTTTTTTTCTAATATACATATATACATTATCTTGTGTTTTGCTTCAGCTATTTTTAAGTCGTCGATCCCGTCCGACGCACCTTATTTTAGTTTAGTTTTATTTTTTATGTTATCATCGCTTACTCTTGACAAATAAGGAGTTTGAGTTATTGTTGCCGCACCATTTAGGTGCCGCCGGTTTGTAGTTTTTTATTTGTATGTTACGAGCGCTCGCCCTGAAAGTAAGGAGTTTGAGCCTTTATCGCAGTCTGTCCTTATCATACGAGGACATAGAATATTTTTTTTAATGTTAAAACCGCTCACTCTTGGAAATAAGGAGTTAGAGCCATTGCCGCCGCCGCCTTTCAAGGTTATCGCCGGTTTTTATCTTTTTGGATTTGGATCCAGTTTCAACATTCAAGATCCCACGTTTCAACTGCGGGGAAGTGTTAGATAATATTTAGATTAGTTTAGATTATATCATATCGTATCTTTTATAATCTTGTAGTTATTTAGTTTTATCTTATTTCCATGTTTATAGGTAGATTACGATTTCATTAGATTTTATTGTAACTCTATTTATACCTTTCTTTTATCAATAATATAATTCACGGGGTTTCATATTATTCAACAAAAAATACACAAAGTTTGAAATTAGCAGCACTATAATCCCATGTGACCCCCTCCCCCTCCCACCATCACTATAATATATATATATATATATATATTCCTATAGTTGTAGATTTATACATTACATGTGATTTATTTAACATGATTTACGTTGTTATATTGAGAATATTATATAGTTATAATTTGAGTAAAAAGATTATTCATATAAATTGTTATTACATAAACAGTATGTAAAAATAATTATTTATTGATTTGAAAGATAAAATAAAGTTCATTGGAAAATGGAATTCTAAACTGAAATATAGTTATAATAAAAGTCATAATGTGAGATTTTATTCTATATTTAGTTTTCTCTTATTTAATCTTAATCGTTTAACCAAAACAGCCTAATTATCTTTCCAAATCGAGCCATTCAAATCGATTGAGTTTAATGAGTTTAGCCAACAAGTTGATGGTTTATTTCTTTCATTTTATTTGTTTGTTGTTAAACTAGTTAGTAATAAATAAATAGACATATTACTTCGCCGTATATTTAATTTTTTAAATAATTGGATTAATGTGATGTACAAAATCAAATTATTGTTCAAAATATAATCATTAATTTTTAATGAGAAAAAAGTCTAATATTATTAAAAATAAAAAATATATATAACATAATTCATTTATTGTGGAAATAAAATTTTATTAAAAGAAAATGAAAAATAGACATTTTTGTCTACTTAAAACTACTTATTCCGGGGCAACCCCTGGTAGAGTTGGTAAGGGCATGTGAATGTTGTGGCCTAGGTCACGGGTTCGAATCCTGATGAGGGAATGCCTATTTGCCTTCTCTACTGTGAGCCTGTCAGCTATGGGCAACCTAGGATGGTTTACCTCTCTTGTATGGTTTGCAAGCTATTACACACGCACCTAACGTGAATCAATTTCCTCTTCAGTTACCGGTTTAATCCAAGTACTTTTAGGAGGTTTAATCCAAGTACGGTTATAAGTCTCAGATAGCTCGTGAGAATCTCTACTGATATAGTCGCCGTCGATTGAGTGATACATACCAGTGCTCAATGAGTAAAAAACACGATTGCATCCTTGAAATTTGTTGAAGTATATTGTATTCGCCATTCCTTGAACGATACATGTCTCAGCATTTAATCCAAGTACGGTTATAAGTCTCAGATAGCTCGTGAGAATCTCTACTGATATAGTCGCCGTCGATTGAGTGATACATACCAGTGCTCAATGAGTAAAAAACACGATTGCATCCTTGAAATTTGTTGAAGTATATTGTATTCGCCATTCCTTGAACGATACATGTCTCAGCAAAGGATCCATTCGGACCAATGTACAAGCATTTATTCCCTAAACTCTCCATTGTCACCCACTTCATTTTTTACACGTAATTGAGCTTTCTCAAAACAACACCCCATATTTCTCCTTCCACTTCTGCCATATAACATTGTCGAAGTTCTTTTTCAAACTTGGGCGAATGGCAATTTTCATACTCTGTATACGGTTCTTCATATTTTGTATGGAAAGTGCGTATATTTCCGTATTAGTCTAGAAAATAAACCATATCTCCACAAAATACTGGGGAACAAGTAGATATATAAAGTTCTCGCGAAATATATGTGGGAGAGAAGATATCCCAAGGAAATCCACACCCATAATTAAGTACTTTCGGTGATAGAAATAGTGGAATTTATCCCAATAATAACACATCTTTTGGAAGTTGGTGGGAAGTCAAATGACATAGAATCGAAATAATCACAAGAATTGAAAGGGGGAATATCCACTTTTACCTTAGTGAAAGGGTTAAAGAAAAACAACTTTTTGCCAGAAGACATGAGTAACCATCCGTCTTTAGAAAAACGAATTTTTGTATTCATCAGTTCTGAAAAATCCAAGTAGTAAAAATAATTATATACCGAGTGGAATAATTTCCATGAATTATTTCTGCCTTGAGATATCATTAAACATGGAGAAGAATAGTAGGGCGAGTCATCTAATGGTGGCAATGATAATGGAGTTGTCGATTTAATAAGAACTATCGAATTCCATGATTTGCATACAGCTTTAAAAGCATAAAGATCTCTCGTCAAAAGTAAGTGAGATTGGAGATGTTTTTTGGATTTTATATTATTCACGACTCTCTTGTGCGATCTTTCTTTTTTCCTTTTTTGTTTATTGGTTTATATGAATATATATATATATATGGGGATTCCTAGTCCTACTCGAAAAAGGGGAAAAATTAGGTTTTTGTGTAGGATTAGAAACGTTTCGGAAACATTTCGAAGAACTTTCAAAAACGAGAAAAACACGAAAATAATGTGAAATAAAGTTAACAACTATCTTTATTCATTTTTAAAAATCAATATTTTGTTTCAAAATTTATACAAGTATAACAATAGTTGATAAAAATTTCACGAACTAAGTGATAATATTATATTCAAATTTAGCACTTTTACAATAAATGAATTTTTATCTTCTATTTATTCAACTCTCTTTCCACAATGTACAATGGTGATCAACTTGATTTAACAGTTGTAATTAATTATCTAGATATTTACAAAGACTATTCTAAACATCTTTTGAAAATTTTCTAAACATCTTTATTCATTTTTCAAAATCAATATTTTGTTTCAAAATTTATACAAGTATAACAATAGTTGATAAAAATTTAATAACGAACTAAATGATAATATTGTATTCAAATTTAGTGCTCTTACAATATATAATCAACAAAGTTTAAGCAACTTAACCTTTAAAATACAAAATTGTAAAAGTGTTACGGTATATATTTTTAAATTATTAAAAGAAAAAATTGATCATATAAGTATGTATTATGTTGTTTGTTAAAATAATCATTTAATAACCCATATATAGTTATAAGAAAAATTGTAATATCTTAACTTTGTGTGTTTTCTTATGTGCGTATTTGAATACAAACAATTGTCTATGATTTCATTGATTAATTATTTAGAACTTATTTGATTATATTTTTGACTTAATTTAGTAAACTGTTAGATTTATAACTTTTTTTTGTTTTTCTCTTTTATTGTTTTTTTAAATTTTATTCACTGTTATACTCTGCCGAAAAGAATTAAGAAACTTTCAGTGTTTCGTGGAAACTATGGAAACACTGAATGTTCGATGGAAACAATGGAAACATTACGAGTTTACTTGAAAACATTGTAATTTCGAAACTAATTCTAATAAACGGAATATACCATTAAGAGATTCGAAATCCTGAGCGGAAAATACCTAAAAAAGACCTCCGGATTCTATTCCTAAAAAAATCTAAATCTAGAAATCGAATTTTTATAAAAAAAAATTCAAATCCATTTCAATAGCATATCCCATTTTTGCGCAGCAGGGTTATGAAAATCCACGAGAAGCAACTGGGCGTATTGTATGTGCCAATTGCCATTTAGCTAATAAGCCCGTGGATATTGAGGTTCCACAAACGGTACTCTTTCCTGCTAGAACGATAGCTAAAAAGACGGAGAGTTTCAGGCTGAGAGGGATTGGAATACTTTATATTTCATAATTTTTTTTCGCTTAGTTGAAAAATGAAAACTTTTCGAACCTTTCGATTGAAAAGAAACACATTAAATGCTTTTACTATTAGCCTATTTTTAATTTTATAGAAAAATAGAAGCATAATAAAATCAAACAGAAAATCATTTTAAATTGCAGTATTAGAAAAGAGCACTTTTTCCCCTTATACAACACGATTACAAAGGTGAACATCCTTCCACTAACGCTTCTTCAGCTTCAAAAAAATCTCTGCAAAACCATTCTCGAATACAAAGGCACAATGACATAGCGTTGGATCGTGGGCTTGCAGTATCTTGTGCTCTTTGGTTTGTATTAATGTATACTTTTCCGTCGAAAAGTTCGAAAAGTTTCCGTTTTTCAACTAAGCGAAAAGAAATTATTAAGTAGCTTCGAAATAACAATGTTTCCAAGGAAACTCGTGATGTTTCCACTGTTTCCATCGAAACTTTCAGTGTTTCCACTTTTTCCATCGAAACTTCCAGTGTTTCCATAGTTTCCATGAAACACTGAAAGTTTCTTAATTCTTTTCTAGATAGAGTATAATAGTGAATAAAATTAAAAAAAAGGAAGAACAGAAAAGAGTTATAAATCTAACAATTTACTAACTAAGTCCAAATTAATCAAATAAGTTCTAAATAATTAATCAACGAAATCGTATACAATTTTGTTTATATTCAAATACGCAAGTAAGAAAACACAAAAAACTAAAGGGTAAAGTGTACTTCACCCCCTCGAAAAACTTGTATTTAGCACTTTCCCCCCTAAAAACACAAAAAAGAGACATCACCCCCTACAAATTTGGTATATGCACCACTTTGCCCCAATTACAATTTTTTTGGCTAAATCTTGATCGAAAATCATTTAAATAATTTTTCTGTCAAGGACATTATCATTTTTATTAGATAAGTTTAAAACTCTAAAATGGTATATTAAAGAAACACAACGATTGGGATCCAAATTCGAGCATGTGAGAGGATCACGAAAAAATTATTTAAATAATTTCTGATCAAAATTTGACCGGAAAATAGTAATTGGGGCAAAGTGATGCATATACCAAATTTGTAGGGGGCGATGTCTCTTTTTTGTGTTTTTAGGGGGGAAAGTGCAAAATACAAAATTTTTGAGGGGGGTGAAGTGCACTTTATCCAAAACTAAAATATTACAATTTTTCTTATAACGATATATGGGTTATTAGGTGATTATTTTAACAAATAACATAATACATACCACTGATTATAATGATACATGAGCAATTTTTTCTTTTAATAATTTAAAAATATATACCGTACCACGTTTACAATTTTGAATTTTACATGTGAAGTTGTTTGAATTTTGTCGATTATATGTTATAAAAGCGCTAAATTTGAATCCAATACTATCACTTAGTTCGTTATTAAAAATTTTATCAACTATTGGTGTACTTGTATAAATTTTGAAACAAAATATTAATTTTTAAAAATGAATGAGGATAGCATTTGTTGTTTACTTTTTATCACATTGTTTCCTGTCTTTTTTCTCATTTTTACAAGTTTTTTCCTACTTTTTCGAAACGTTTCCGAAACGTTTCTAATATTTAACTACCTGAAACTTAGGTCAGTTTCGAAACTTAGGTCAGTTTCGAAACTTTGAACCTTGGTTCTATGATTTGGTAATTAATACTTAGTTTTACATTCACCTCATGGATCTCTACAGAATTACATAGAAGTTCCAGTCCACCACTTTGTGTTTTGACTTATACTACTTTGTGTTTTGATTTATTTATTATTTTGTTCATATATATATATATACTCATATATATATATATATATATATATATAAGAGAATTTCAGTCGTCCTGAGTGTGCTTTCGTTGATTTGTTTCAATGGCGTCGAAAATGATCCTCAAGGAGCTCAAAGATTTACAGAAAGATCCTTCTACTTCTTGCACTGCTGGTATTATATTTGTTACACATTTTCGTATTTAAATTTATTTGAGACTTTAAATCCGGGCTAACTGTTTTAATTCTTGATTTGATGTGTTATTAGTCTGTTTTGGCTGTTGATCTGTGTGAATTCGGTGATTTTAGTGTGTAATTTTGTTTGTGTTTGCCGTTTTGACCTTCTATTCCCTAGGAGAGGTATCTGGGGCTTTAATATTTGGGCTTTTGTAATTTTAATGTTTTTTACTGTAAATTGGGGAGAATGTAATTTTGATATGTTTTCTTTAATGCAATATTGACTGAGAAATTATGAAAATGAGTGTTTGTTGTATAAGAAATGTATTGATTTTAGGAAATATTTAGCATGTTAAAATTGTCGCCGATGTAAATAAAATGTGTAATCAAAGTTTAATGGCCATGGAATAATGAGTCTTGTAGAGTGACAATATATATCAAGAGGTTTTTGATAAGTGATTGTTTAATTTTGTGAATTGTGAGTGGTTATTTGAATGCACATGGATATATCTGTCAAATAATGAGCATCCTATTGCAGAGTTCAGGAAATTTCTTTTGCAGGAGATGTATATTATCACTGAAATATTTCTTTTGCAGGAGATGTTAAAACAATGGCACTGAAATGTTTTCGAAACGTTTCTAATCCTACACAAAATTAAGTTTGTAGAAGAATTATAGAACATCCCAATTCCCAAACCCACGCAGCCACCATCACCGACCCCAAAACCCACCACTCCAGTCCACCATCACTTCACCGCACCGAAGCACCGCACCACCACCGGCGCATTGCTGCTTTGTTCACACTTCAGTCTACTCTTCACCGTGTCTTCACTGTACATTTTTTTTATTGGGTGTATTAAGCTTAGGATATCTTGAAATGACAAACTTGAGAGTTTTGACTAAAATTGTATTTCTTTTGCTGGAGAATTCCCCTTTTATATGAGTACAAACTGATTTCAGGATTTAAGCAGCTGATTTTCAGCCTATAAATCATCGACAGATATCTTATAAGTTATTAATTTACCAATTTCAAGTTAAAACTTTTAAGTTGTAATGATTTTTGTGTATTCAAATAGGTAAAATAGCCCAAAATTCAAATTAATTCTTGCAAAAAAAAAAAATCTGCCCGGATTTCGGTTAAACGGTTGGTTAACCGAAATTAACCGAACCGATTCGGTTGTAGAACATCCCAATTCCCAAACCCACGCAGCCACCATCACCGACCCCAAAACCCACCACTCCAGTCCACCATCACTTCACCGCACCGGCGCACCGCACCACCACCGGCGTATTGTTGCTTTGTTCACACTTCAGTCTACTCTTCACTGTGTCTTCACTGTACGTTTTGCTTTATTGGGTGTATTAAGCTTAGGATATCTTGAAATGACAAATTTGAGAGTTTTGACTAAAATTGTATTTGTTTTGCTGGAGAATTCCCCTTTTATATGAGTACAAACTGATTTCAGGTTTTAAGCAGTTGATTTTCAGCCTATAAATCATCGATAGATATCTTATAAGTTATTAATTTACCAATTTCAAGTTACAACTTTTAAGTTATAATAATTTTTGTGTTTTCAAATAGGTCAAATAGCTCAAAATTCAAATTAATTCTTGCAAAAAAAAAAAACAAATCTGCCCAGATTTCGGTTAACCGGTTGGTTAACCGAAATTAACCGAACGAACCGTTCTCAAATCGGTTCGGTTACGATTACGATTTTCGCCTAACCGAATTTTTGGTTAACCGAAGTTTCGGTTCGATTATAACCGTTTGAATACTATTGTTCTTCATACCAGCTTTTTTATCGCTGCTTTTCTTAGGCAAAATATAATATTTTGACTTTTATGTTTTGATTTATTCAATATTTCAATTTGTTAATTAAATAGGTTTCTTCGAGTTTAAGCAAATCTCATTTGATTTGAGTAGTTTTATTATTTTCACACACATACTTTTTAAATTTTGATGAGTTTTAAGCTAAAGTCGAATATCTAATATTTTGAATCACACTATTAATTGCTTTCTGATCCAATATTAATTGAATGCACGTTGATGATTTTTTGTCACTTTTTATTGTGTGCCGTCTTGAAGAATTTTTCGGAATAATTTAGTGTGTTTCCATATTCTATTTCATTTCTAGCTTAAAAAATTATTATATTTATTTTAGGTTGCTGAAAAAGTGTGATGTGGGTTGTTTATTAATTGGGCTGAAATTATGTTTGGAGATTGGGCTATACTTGGGAAATTATTTTGGGCCGAAAAAGCAGTTAATATGATGGGCTATTATTTCTTGAGAAAGGGGGCAATATTTATTTGAATTGCCCTTTTTTTGATTTCTAGCATAAAAAATAATTCTATTTATTTTAGAATGCTGAAAACGTGTGCTTTGATATTAATTGGGCTGAAATTAAGTTTGTAGATTGGGTTATGCTTGAGAAAATATTTTGGACCGAAAAGATAGTTAATATGATGAGCCCTTGATTCAGAAATGGGTGTAATATTTATTGGACCGGGTCTTTTTTTTAATTCTAGCCTAAAAAATAATTTCATTTATTGGAATGGGCCTTTTTTTATTTCAGCCTAAAAAATAATTTCATTTATTTTAGGCTGCTGAAAACATGTGATGTAGGTCGATTATTAATTGGGCTATACTTGGGGAATTATTTTGGGCAGAAAAGGCATTTAATATGATGGACAATTATTTCTTGAGAAAGGGGGCAATAGTTATTGTAATTGCCTTTTTTTGATTTCTAGCCTAAAAAATAATTCTATTTATTTTAGACTACTGAAAACGTGTGCTTTGAAATTAATTGGGCTGAAATTAGGTTTGAAAATTGGGCTATATTTGAGGAATAATTTTGGACTGAAAAGGTGGTTAATATGATGTGCTATTGTTTTTTATTAATTAGTTTTTAACCTAAAGTCGAATATCTAATATTTTGAATCATATTATTAATTATTTTCTATTGATCGAAAATTTAATTGAATGCACGTTGATCAATTTAGTGTGTTTCCATATTACGTTTATTAGTAATAGTTTTCTGCATATAATAAATAGTATACGGTTTTGGCTTTTGATATTTAAACTTTTGTTAAATTAATTTTTTTAGTTGCGCTGTACAATGAACATCCGTCGTATTCGATGTAAGCTCGCAAGGCGAAGTTGGATTGTTTCTACTCCCCCGGACGGACATGTGAACTTTTATTTTCATTGTTACAATTTTATATTCAGATGAGGGCATGAAGAGTAATTTCATTGAATGACACTTTGTCCAAGTTAATGGCAAGAATTACATATACATGTTTAACGACTGGTGATAATAATGCAACTGTGTATATTTAGCACTTTAAATTGCATAAGTTTAAGGATGGAAAGTTCCTAATGAAGGTACAGTAATTATGAAATAGTACGTTGGTGCTTTCAATTTGATAGCAAAGTAGCTTTTTCCAAATTTTATGAAATTTTAATTTGGATGTTATTTTTGTTATACAGTGATAAGTGTAAGTTTGTAAAGAAATAAAGAATAAAGGTTTTGAACGCGGATGATAATAATGGAATAGTGCTTATGGAACACCTGAATTGACATAAATTTTAGGATGCAAAGTTTCCAAATACTAATAGGGAAATCAAACAAGCTACACATTCTGCTCAATAAGGTATGAGAAACATGTGAATCTAACAGTTGGGTTACAGAAATAACAACACAACAAAAATACAATGTGTCATATTCTGTACTAATGCCGTATCAATTATATACATAATTCAAATCAATGCCGTTCCAATTATAAACATACTTCCAAATTCAAATAGGCAGACCCACACATAGACGAGGATATAAATTTACATGATCATACAAACGGAAGTAGAATGACATGCATTTCCTCGATCGAGACTTTGCGAAATTCTGGTTACTGGATTTTAGTCTCCCTGTGTACAAACAATCTTCAACTCAAGAATAACTTATGAACTAACAAAAACATGTGTACATTTCACTGCAATGCTATTATTTGGATCAACCATGTTTATCTTAAGGATTCTTCGGTTTGGGAGTGGTCGGTTGGAAAGCGAGACTCTCCCCTTTTGAAATTCTTCTTTGGTATTCGGGACTTGTTGATTGAGAAGTTGGGCTCCATTGCTAGTGCTACTAGTTTGCTTCGGAAATGGAATAGAGTGGATTCAACTACCTCGCCGGCGGGTCTAGCTTATGATTATTTTAGGCCAAGTGCACCACCACGACCTTGGGCCTCGGTTGTTTGGAGTTCACATATAACTCCAAAGCACTCGTTTGTGTTGTGGTTGGGTATTTTGGATAGGTTGCAAACGAAGGACCATCTGGACTACTTGGATGTATCCAAGGATTGCATCTTTTGCAACACTTGTGACGAGACACTCAAGCACCTCTTCTTTGAGTGCTCTACTTGTGCCAATATTTGGCAAAGTATTCGCGATTGGCTCTCCTTCCCACGCCTTATGTCTACTCTCCCGAGCGCATTGAAATGGTTGAAGGAGGCTAGGGGAACCTCATGGATATCGAGGGCGGCCAAGAGTGCATTTGCCACCACCGTCTACCACATTTGGTCCGTTAGGAATGCTTTTATTTTTTAGAGTACCCGTCCCCATCTGGATCGAATTGTGTACAAGATCAAAATACATGTGTACACGGTTCTTCGTGCCTTGTACCCTAATGTTTTGGACTTCCTTGTTCTTGGGGACTAGGACTTTATTTGGTTTTTAGATTGTTGTCTGATAGGCTTTCTTTGCTTTATCATTTGGGACACGAGGCATCATGTTGATGGTCTCCTTGGTCTACCTAGGGTATGTCCTAAGACATATTCTATAGTTACATTGAGATTATATATTATTATTTTACCGACCAAATATTTGCATGTACATGATTTTTTTTAGGGAAAATTACATCCACCTCCCCTCTATAATGTCAAATATACAAAAAAAACCCAAAACCTTTCATAATTACAGACACCTCCCCTGACTAGCACTGCCCGTCATTTTTCCTACCCGAGAAGGTAAAAATTTGCCCCTATTATTTTTGAGAAAAAATAAACAAAGAAAACAAAACAAATTTCAAATATGAAAGGACCGAAATACCCTTAACCCTAATATGTTCTCATCTATGTCTTCCCTCCTCCACAGCGCCTCTCATTCTTCAATTTCTATCTCTAACACTCCCACCTCTCCCCCATGACTACTCTCTCCTTCAACCCGGGAATTTGTAGCACAGTCATATACTTTTTGCGGTTGTTTCTTTTTTGCACGATGAAGAAATTCACAGCCAATTGCCAATTTAGTTATTCATTCCGTTGCTGATATGAAATGGGTTTTGAGCATATTTGAATCTGGTGGTGGAGGTATAGTACTCAGTTTACCCCCAATTGCTAGTAATGATCCTATTATTTCTTGGGTTTGGTCTTTTATTGCTTCTTTATATATGGGCCAGTTAAATGATAATATTGAGGCTACTAATGTGCTAGCTTCATTAGCTAGAGATAATGATAGGAACAAGCAGATTATAGTTGATGAAAGTGGGATTTTGCCTTTGTTGAAACTGTTGAAGGATGGTTCATCTTTAGAGGGGCAGAATGCAGCTGCTTGTGCACTTTATAACCTAGCAAATGACACCGAGAGGGAAAATGACAGAGCATTGCCCTTTCGTGCAAAAGGGAACACGCCATTATTAACTTGTGTTAACTTCTGGTTTGTAATTTATGGCTTATGATTTCTTTTCATACTATATAAATTGAAACTTATATTCACATAATTAGGAAAAAATATTACATTTATACCCTTGACGGTATTTTCGTCAATCAAAAATCTGATATTATTGGCAAGAGGATGACATCATCAATTGATGATGTCATCAGGGGTAAAATAGGAAAAGTACAAAAGTTTTTTGCTGACATCAGCAAAAAGCTGACTGAAAAAAAGGACAGGGGGTGTCCGTGTTATGAAAAATATTTGAAATGGGAGGTATCTATGAAAGGTTGGGGTTTTTTATATATTCAGCAAATGGGTGGATCGGATCGAATTTGGGTTGGGTCTAATTGGGTTTGTAAAAAAGATAAGTTGGAACCAACAAGAAACCAAAATGTCTTTTCAATATGAATTGGGTCCTCATTGGTTTTGATTGGTTCCAAATGGTTCTTGTACAAAGATCCATTTAGGAACCATAAAAGATCCAAAATAGGAGGTTGGTGACTTATGGATCCAACACAATGCAAACATTTGTATACTAATCACTAATCTTTTTTTCTTGTTCACCAACTAATCCAATATAATGCAAATAATTTTTTTTTCTTGTTCACTAACTAACTTATTACATTATATTTTTATAATTTTCTTATAAAAATTTCAATCATATTATACTAATGTAATAATTTATATGTAAAATATATTATTAACTAATGTATTTTAATTTATAACGAAAAAATTAATGTAGAGAAATTAAAGATATAATTTTTTTTTTCGGTTACAAAAATTAAAAATATAATTTTTTTTCGGTTACAGAAATTAAAGATATATTAATTGATACTAAGTTATAATTTATGTTACTATTTGAAAGTTCGTCGGTTCAGAATAGAGGTATAAACGAGCAGAGCTTGACATTTTTTCGAACTCTTCGAGCCCAAAATTTTTGAGCTCGGGCTCGAGCTCGTGAGCATGGGTTCGAGCTCGAGCCCAAGCTCACGAGCTCGAGCTCGACTCGAGCCGAGCCCAAAATTTTCGAGCTCGGACTCGAGCTCGTGAGCATGGATTCGAGCTCGAGCTGAGCCCAAGCTCGCGAGCTCGAGCCCGAACTCGAGCCGAGCACAAAATTTTCGAGCTCGGACTCGAGCTCGTGAGCATGGGTTCGAGCTCGAGCTGAGCCCAAGCTCGCGAGCTCGAGCCGAGCCCAAAATTTTCGAGTTCGGACTCGAGATTGCGAGCATGGGTTCGAGCTCGAGCCAAGCCCAAGCTCGCGAGCTCGAGTCCGTACTCGAGTCGAGCCAAATATTTTTAATTATTTTTAATTATTTAATATATATTTATTAATATAATAATAAAAATAAAATATATATTAAAAAATAAAAAAGCTCAAATGACTAAAAATAATATAAAATAATTTTTTGATCTTATTATAAAAATTTATTTAAAGTATAAGTTCAAATGACTAAAAATAATATAAAATAATTTTTTGATCTTATTATAAAAATATATTTAAAGTATAAGTTCAAATGACTAAAACAAGTATGAGTTTAGTTCTTAAGCAATCACATATTCTCTACAAGTGAAATTTTAAATAAAGAAAACCAATTGGATTTAAGAAAGAAAAATGGAGAATTATTTCTTTCTTTTTTAATTGGATCCATTTAGGAACCAAAATAGGCCCATTATTGAAATCAATTTGGACCCAATCAAAAACCATAAGAAACCAAAGTCTTGAAAATTCAATAAATACAAAACCAATTGGAACCATAATTCTTTTTTTTAAGATCCATCCAAACCCAAAACTAATTGGGTCGGGTTGGACCCACGGTTCCGGAACCAATTTGCCACCCCTACTCGACATTATAGAGGAGAGGTATATGTAATTTTCCTTTTTTTTTATAATTAATGATCAATATTCTACTTTTGTAGATTATAAGTGGGCAAAATCAACAATTCCAAGATAATTTAGTCGTAACCTTAGGAGGTTTGAATGGATAACCAGGGGGGAAATGAATATTGACTAGAAAAACGGACTATCTTGGGGACCCATTATTGTTGCTTGCCAGTGAAACATATCCTCACTAAGAGGCCCTGTTGATGTCAATAGTAAAGAAAGGCATATCACATTTTTATGTGGCAGTTGTTAAGTCAAAACTTAACAATACAAGAGACAGTAAGAAAAAACAAAACAAAGTGTTTGAAATACAAACACTAAAAGATAATTCTATAAGAACGGAAAGGGAACACGGAAACAAGAAAGTAAACATTAACTTAAACAATCGATGTGCATTCAAATAACCACTCACAATTTCAGTGATAATATACATCTCCTGCAATAAATACAAACAAGAAAGTAAACATTAACATTAACTAAAAAAGACTTAGTGCAATATCGTATCAGTATCATAACCGTGTCCATTATGTGTACTTTTAAATGATGTATCTAGATCAGTTTTAAAATATTTGAAAATGTTACAATTGATACCTCTAACTAATGGTTGACCCCTCTAACTAATGGTCGTTAGTTAAACGTTGCAAAAAGTGTGCACTAATAATATCACCCTCGTTTTAAAAAAAAAAAGAAAATATTAAAAAGTGAATCAATCTGACTACTCTGCTCATTTAATATAATTACAAAGGTTATTATGCTTAATTTGTGCACATAATAGACGCCTCCTCTTATAATAAAATTATACATCCACCCCTTCGACTATCTATTGTACTTTTCTCTTAACTTTTTCATTATATATTTTACCACATTATAGTTTTTGCTTCTTTTTGTTATAACCTAATATATTTATATTATTAACTTTTTTGAACTTAGTCAATGGAATCATATGTTTTGAAAACTTGTTAATTTAGATTTATATGCATTCAATTATGATATTCCCCTTTATATTAATTAAAATTTAATTTTTATTTTTATTTTTGAAAGGGTTCGGTGTTAATTAAAATAGTATTGTAGTTCATTTGTCGTAAGGTACTGGACCAAAATAGAAATTTATTTTGATAGAATTTTGATTGATATTTTAATTGTTTCAACAAAAGTTGATTCCAAATATTAATTATTTTTGTGTTAATTGTTTACCAGTTCACCTAAATAAAAATTGAAATAATTTTATAAAATAATTGAGTCGAATGATAATTCATTAATATATTAAATAAGTAATAATGGAGCTCTCTCCAATTTTTCTCTCTCAATAAATATATCTTTCTTTATTGTTTTATCTCTCATTCTTTACAAAGCATGAGACATATTTTATTCAATCAACAATATATTTATTATGTATTAGCATACAAGCACTATTGTTGGTATTATACTGTGCTATCTTTGTTTTAACTTTTAGAGTATTATAAACTTTTCATTATTGTTAAATAATAGTTCATTGTTATTATCGATATATATCTTGAAAGCTAATGTTTTGAAGATTGCAATCTCAAATGAGATTGTTTCTTTTGTCTTTTAATTTATTAACAAACAAATAAAAAAAGATATCTAATGTATTTTATATCTATTTATAAAGTGAGATTTCTTTAGTAGGGTGGACAATTTAGTAACTCGTGTTTGATAATTTAATTTATTTGATAGATTTTTGGAATGGATAATTTACTTGATTTATAAAATGATAGTTAAATCTATGTTCTATTTTAAATATTCGGTGATGATTAAATTTGTATGTATTATAGGAATAATTTATTATTGGACGTTTATTTCTTTGCATTGAGTTGGTTGTATATATAGAGATGAAATTTGAGACTGATTTAAATCATATGTAACAGGTTTAAAATAGAATATGAACGAATGAGAAGGTATTAGAGATATAATGCTTATATATTTAGAGACAGGTTTTTAGACGGAATACAAAGAACAAATTAGCGACAAGTTTTGAGTTGCATTACAAAAGGCAAATTAGCGACGGATTCTGAATCGGATTTGCAACGAAATTTAGAGACGGATTGTCAAAATAAAGAGGTAATCAGATTTAGGGACGGAATTGATATCCCTTTCTAATTTTAGTGATAGGATTTTTTCCATCCCTAATTAACGTCGAGCCATTTAACGACGGCTTGGTCCAGCTTTTAGCAACAGAAAATGGGTTCAGAGATTGATTTTTTCATCTCTGAAAATCATGTTTTCTTGTAGTGTTCTTTTAGAATAATTTTCTATTTTTTTATTATTATAAATTGTAGGGTCTTGTATAACTCTTCAATTTTTACATATTGTAAATCCTAATAAAATATATACCCTATTATTTAACGTTTTTATCATTAATATATGAATTGTATATGAATATTTTAGGTAAATGAAAAATATTAAAAAAAAAAACTCGTACTTTTATAATATTTTTGAATTGATTTATTGAATGAATTTATTCATCAAAGTTTGTATCAAATGTTTGCTTGCTGAAGATATGAACAAAGTTGTTCTTTCCCAATCAGTAGCAAATATTCGGGAAAAAAATACTTCTTTCGTAAATTACTTACAAGCCATATTCGAATAAATTCAATGGTTGCTTAGTCTGGTCCAAATTAAATTGACAACAAATATTGCTCATTACCAAGCAATTCTCATCCTTACTATTTGATAATCTTGTAGTATATATATATACCATATGTTAATCAAGAAATCTTTGTCAAATAACTTAAAAATATTTAATTAACATATATAATATATATTTAGTATTTTTTTAATCTTTTAAGTGATATTTTTTTTCTCTGTAACTCGATTCCAAGTTGTTATTTGAAAAGGGAAACACATAAAAAATACCTTATTTAATGTAATTCTATATTATCCTTTAGTGTTCCCATAGATTGTATTTCTCACTATACGTAATATGCAATAAATTAATCAATCTAAGTATCTAACGAGTAGTTTTAGGAAAAAGGAAAAGCAAACAAACTTCAATTAGGGATGAATAAAATGATTAGTTCGTAATTTTCTAGATAATGAAACATATAACGCAAATATAATTTCATATTAAATTTGTCACTGTAATATTTTTTCTAATTTACTATTCTTGATTATTTAAAAAACTTTATATTCCCTTAAGAATAGTTCTTCCTACAATTTAATACTAGCGAAGGAGCTGCATGAATATGAAAATAATAAAGAGGACAAAACATTTACATAATGAGCCTTAAGGAATTTAGTTGGGTGAATGGTTTGTCAAACCAGATCTATCAATTGAGCCTTAAACTATTAGGTTTTTGTTAGAATCAATTATTTGGTTGGATCACATTTTAGGCTAACTATGTCATTCGTATTTCCTCTTTTCATGTAGTATCGGTAATGAAATACTAACTAATCTATTTTCTTATATTATTTATATAAAATCAAGTTGTTTGAAACTTTACAAATCTATTAAGCTTTCTCTCCCATGAACATTACTTTTATATTCTTTTTTCTTTAATTTAATTAATAAATTATAGTGACCCAAACCTAATAGAATTCTACACCAAATTGTCTATATGTGATACCATAACTTGTAGAGTCCTAATCAAATTATATATCTTATATTCTTATTATTTGACTCTTTTACCACTACAAAGTTAATCTATATGGATATTTTAGGTAGTTCAAAAATGTAAAGAAAAACAACTCCTACTACTAGTAATTAACACGTTCGTTGAATGTAAAGCATATGATTTCATTAAATAATTCATACATAGAGTTGTTGTTCAACTTAAAAGATGTTAACAATTTTAATTTAACTAAATAAACTATCACTTAATAAGTTGGTTATTTGAAAAATAAAATATTGATATTCTTGGAAAGAATTAAGTTAACTAATTAGTGATACATGAATAATAATGTAACTAAATAAATTTTTTGGTAAATTCATGCTTCATTTTTGGTAAATTCATGCTTCAAAATCTAAACACTTGTGTAATGCTTTTGTTTCTTATTTAAAATTATTCTTTTTAGTTCTTCATTTGCTAAACTCGGGGTAGCATATTTTCAGATCATTAAATGTGTATCATCTTAAAACATTGATCTAAATTTTCGCAAGTCATAGTAGATTGGCATAAATGGTGCATTCATTTTTGTTTGAATTTCACTAATTGTGTATGTTTATTTATTAAATTGAGTCTACTTAACAAAAATAAAAAAAATTGCATGTTGTACATGCAGTTAATGTACAATATGGGAAATAACTAAAACATAATGAGAAACAATTTTTTCTTTGATTTGATAACATCATCGTATTTTGGCTATTGATAGAACATTCTTTTAAATGAAGTGTGCACTGACAATACTTTTAAAAATATTTTCCTACTAACTATTGTGATTTAGTTTCATAAATATATTTGATAAACAATACATTTTTTTTAAATTTGTTGAACGACCAAGTTAATAGAGGAGGAAATATCAATAAACTCAAACTCCTAAATAAAATACTTAAAATAAACTAAGGTATTAAATATTCAAAATAAAACTTAAATTTAACTAAGTATATACTTACTAAATAAATTACAAGGCATGATCTCGTAAAATAATTCAATTATATAGATAATTCCTTATTTTATAGTATCTTATATTGAAAATTTAAATAATAATTTAATGAAGTATATAATTATTTAAAGAATAAATATTGATTAATATGATGGGTCAAATTAATAATTATAATATGTCGTAGAATAGAAGGTGTTTGACAATGTGATCTAAAAAATATCTAAAACATATCTTAGAATAGTAGGTATTCTGTTAGGATAATTGATAATCAAATATTTCGTTACATGCTTTTGAGATTTAACAATTACTTAACAAAGAAAGAAGTTTTATATATTTTCTTATTTGTCAATTGTTTGAACAAAAGAAATTATAATCTAATATTGCAAAAAAAAATTGTGTAATTTGCGTGTTTAAACTAACTATATTTAATTAAGATTTAGTATTTATACGTAATTTTACCATAGAATTCTTATGTGATATATACATATTTTTATTGTAGGTATAAACAACTTATTTATTATTTAACTCTATTATTTTTAAAAATGTGGATTATGTATTGTAGAATTCTAGTGTAATTATGCATCTTATTTATATATATATAACTTATTTTTATTAGTTATTATTTATTATTGAACACTTTTGCAATTCAAAATTAAAATATATAAGGGCACATTAGGTAGATCAAAATTTCAATAACAAATACCCATAATTTTTTAATTAAGATTTAGTATTTGCTATTTATATGTAATTTTACCGTAGAGTTCTTATGTGATACATGCATATTTTTATTATAGATATAAATAAATTATTATTTAACTCTTTTATTTTTTAAAATGTGAATTGCGTATTGTAGTTCTAGTGTAATTATACATCTTATATATATATATAACTTATTTTTATTAGTTATTATTTATTATTGGACTCTTTTGTCATTCAAAACTAAAATACATAAGGGCATGTCAGGTAGATCAAAATTTTGAAAAAACATCCATACTTTTATAATAGGATAATATAGATAAATATACATAATGGTATTAAATGCGAGAAACTCTTAATGAATGAAACTAAAAGAGTCAACTAATTGGACTAAAACAAAAATTGCAATTTTAAGTTCCCATCGCCTTGATAAATTTCCTCAATCACACCTTTTTGTTTGAGAACAATTTTGTTAGAGTAAAAGATGTAGAGGATGTATTATGGAATAACATCCGAGTGTAATTGAAATTTTAATTGATAAATAACATATACAACTTCCAATTGCACGGATTACATATCATGAAATTTTTTCATAATCAAAACTCCAACTTAATTGCAATAAATAATATCGCAACCAAATTTCCAGTTTCTCATTTGTTAGACAGAATTTATGAGTGAAATATGTCAATATAGAGTTGTTTTAAGTATATTTTCTATCATTCTATAAGATTCTTTTATCTGATACTTGAGACAGGCTTGAGGCCATGTTTCAATGCAGCTTCCCATACGATATCGATTCGATCAACGTCTATAGCCCCGACTTCATGGTGAGTCCATCCTTCCAACGAATGGACGACTCCTCCTGCATGGCAAGCATGGACAACTCCTCGTTCCATTGTATACTACACGAAAAAACGACACAAAAAAAATCGAGAAACTATTAACTAGTGAGAGGCCGTTAAGTAATTATAAATGGGAAAATCCTAACTTTAGTCCCATAAAATATGACGATTCTAATTTTTGTCCCATATTTTACGGGATTTTAGACAACGTCTTTTTAACAATAATGTGAGTCTCATACTTTATTTTTGTTATTAGAAATTACATTTTGACCATTCAACTAATTCAGCTATATTAAACAACTCCTTAAATAAATATTATTTATCGCTTACACTCCTTAAAAATTAAAAAGGAGAGGAAAAGGTTTAGCCGGAACGTTCATAACATGACACAATCATCCTCCTCCTCAATTATTTTTTATTTTCTTCTAATTATTCTGGGATAAGTGACAATGATATTTGTTTAAAAGGGGGTATTTTATACATTTTGTATAGTTTAAGGGGGCAATATGCAATTTTATATGACAAAAATAAAATGTGGGACTATCTTTGATTAGAAAAAGGGCTAATGTTGCAACTTTATCAGATTATCGGGGTTGTTTTCAAAATTTCATAAAGCGTGGTAACTAAAATTAGAATCGTGATATTTTGTAGAACTAACATTGCAATTTTTTCCCTAATTAATTATAATATATTTTTACTAATAGGGTTTGAATCGTAATTTATTTCTACCGATACATGAGAAAAATGCGTAATTAGGGTTTAATGAAAATACAACGAGATGGCTTACTTCACAAGATCCGAGCCCTTGAACATCGTCAGGCAACTTCATTGCAGCAAGATCACCATAAGTACAGTCTCTTCTGAACTGCAATATAGGCGGAACGACAAACTGATGGAAATGAGCTCCAGACGGGGCGAAATTTTGCTCTCTTGGTGTGATCCATTTGCCAACTATCCATGCCTATATATATTAAACCAAATCTTAATATCACTTTACTAGAAAATGTAGCATATCAAGACTATTTCTTGATCCATATATGATTCAAAAGGAGAATAAGTATCCTGATTTCGCCACTTATCCGGTATATATATGATTGGTTATGAATAGGGGTATTCTCGTAATTTGATCAAATAATTTGTATAAGAGAAATATTAATATGCTATGATCATCGGCCAACGCGATGGAACCCGAGTCGATGGCCCAGTAAGACAAGCCCATGGCCCAACATAGCTTATTGTTAATACCATATTAATCAGCTAAATGAATATTATTTAGTTTACACTCTAAAAACTGGAATTACTTAATACTCTCTAAATCTACAATATCGAGGAGAAAAGAATTACGAAAGGCTTGATCCTATCAAAGTAGGTATAGGCAGCTCAAAGTTACCGAGCGCAGACCTCAATCCATTAAAACACTAACTAGTCTGTCGTGGGTCGTATCAGATCTCATCCCCACGTGTTATTCATGTGACACATATTTGATCTCGCATCAATATATATATATCGTACCTTACAGTTTTGTGCAGCTTGGTATTTAGTCACTTGGACTAGAAACTTTTGACAATCAGCTGGTGCTTCTTTCTGAATCTTTCTGAATCTTTCGGTCGATAGAGTTAACATCTGCATCATGATTCAATTTTTTAACATTACTAGTGATGAAAAACGGCAAAATTATTAAACGGGTCGATGTACGTCTATGCTAATTAATTACCAAAACTCGAACTCGGTTTTTGCAAAGATAAAGAGCAATAGCTCTTCCAAGTTTAGAAGTGGCTCCAGTTAAAAACACTTCAGTTACATCTTTAGGTATCTCATTAAGAATCACAGCTGCTGTTAAGGTATTCCCATGCACAACTCGAACTTTAAGATCCGGATGTTTGTCAACGAATAATGTCCCGCCTCCATTTAAAGCCTCGTTCTAAATTTAAATCGCAAAAAATTAGAATTATTGTAATTAATTTGTATATTAGTAGCATATATATATTTATCGTTTATCGATTAATAAATGTATGGATAATAACCTTGTTTAATGCAGCTAGGCTAATAACTTTAATTCCCAATCTGTTAGCCCTAAGGATAGCTGCTTCTATGTGGTTATTGATTCCTTCTGCAGCAAATGGCAAGAAATACTGCACAATATATATGTAACAAATTATAAGACAAGTTTTTCGAAGTGCTAAAATGTTACGGTAAATTACATAAACACTCCTGAAATTATAATAACATCTCTTTGTCTGTTAATTATACATACAAATGACAAATTTAGCCATATTTTCAACCGTTTGTTTGTATTAGTCCCAAGGGTATATTTTGACAAATGAAAAATGATGTGACAACTATCTAACTATGATGAAATCCCCATTTTACCTTCAAAATTACACTTATATTTTCAATCTACAAAAAGACAAAGGACTAAAATGCGTAAAAATGCTAGAAATAACTTTCATTTGTGAGGCAAAACAGCCTTTCTTATTATAATAGTATTAAAGGTTTCAACTAATACCTAATAATTTTGAAGTAAATATTAAAGGTCATCATCAAAATAAAACATCTCTAGCGAACATAAAAAAAAACTCATGATCCTATTTACAAAAGATGAGAATTGAGAAAAAAACACATAGTTTCTACACTTTTGGTTCACCCCATATGTTTTACTTTTCGAGATTGACAAATAATATGGGTATCGTAGTGTTAATTTGCGAATTTTTAGGGGGTTTATAGTAATCTTAATGCAATATTAACAAAACGGGAATATATATATATATATATATGCATGTAATTATCGCTAAATAACGACTACAAACCTGAAAACCGAACCGAGGAACAACCCACGTTTGATGCAGCCGGTCCTTGAGGTTGTAGAACGAGTTCAAAAAAGGCTTCGACTTAGCCCACATAACCAGCATCAACGCGAACGATATGGGCAAACATGGAATTAAGTAAATTCTCGTGTAGTAAGGTAACGAGGCCATTGATCGTATCACAAAAGGCGCGTGCATGGCAGATGACATGTCGACTACATGGGCTAGAAATACGAAATCCGGGATCCTACCATTTTTGCCTGTATTTTCAAAAATGCATATATTTAAATTGTCATAATTTAGCATAAAAAAAAATTAGTTTACTAGGAAAATTAATTGGAAAATCGAAGTTTACTTGAATCTAAACTGTTTTTCTTGTGCATATCCCATGACTTAGGGTTCAATGTGTTCCCTAATGCATCAAAAAGAGGCATGAAAAGACAATAATTTGTGTCCATTTCAGCATTATGTAGGCTGTGGTACCTGCAAAATTTTATTTATATATCAGAAAAAAAAATGAATCAAATTTAATTTATTATTGTTTTATAATTGTTATGACTATACAAAGCAAATTATATGTTTTTTGGTGTTTTATTTATGCTTAGACATTATTGTGTTCTTTTTCTTCTTTTTAGGTAAGCATTAATCATTTACAGCAGAAATTTGGTACAATTATAAAACAATAATAAATGCGGTAGATTTTACAGTTAAACACTAAGATGAAGCATTAATTAAAGTAGGCAAATAAAACATCTAAAGGAGGATTCATTTTGTCCTCAATCAAAATAGGAGTTGAATTTTCACAAATATGTAAAAAATAAATAAAATAAATACCCTAGAAAAATAGTACAACTGTACAAGTGACAATTTCTATGATTTTAGTTATTATTTAGTGACATATGTAAAAGTAATACGAATTCATACGATGAAAACGAATAATCCACTTACGTCGGGGTATAGATTATATACTTGAGAAACGGTATCGAATCAAACATCTGATGTGGTATAATTTCAACATTGGAATATCCTAAGCACCTCAAAAAATCGAACACCAAAACATATCCGTAAATCAAGCTTAATGATCCATGTCCAATCACGAACGACCCAATTAACGGTATTCCAATCACAACCGTCAATAAAAGATGTTCGAAAAATGTAGCATGTCCAGCTGCATAAAAACCATTAAAAAAAACATTTCACAAAATGAAAAATATATTTTTTGATCAAAAAATATTTATATTAAATGCTTGTTTTACCTGTAAAGGCTTGTGGCACGGGCGAAGAATGGTGCATCGAATGATAATTGTCGAAAAAATATTTTCCATGAAAATATTTATGAATGGTGTAGAAAAGGGGCTCTGAAATTGCTATGTGAAGTACTAATGCTGCTGTGATGCCATTTTTGTTCCATATTGGAAGTGTTACAAAGCTTGGAGAAATGTACAATATCAAAGCAGCCATAATAGCTTGAAGTATTATAAAATTATCCCTAATTGAACAAGAAAAATTAACATATAATTAGAAAAATAGGAATAAGATAACCTACATATATGTATGCAATAATTTTCCTACATTATTTTACACAAAATAAAAAATATATGACCATCACTTGTCTATATTTCGCGTTATATATATTTTTTTCTTTTTTCTCGCCAAAACTCCACAACTTAACAAAATCCTATGCATTTAGTTCAGATTAAAGGATTTGAGATCTCATTTTGAATTACTTTTCATAGTCCAATATTAGTCAATTTGAAATAATTTCTCTAAATCATTTTATAAATCCAAATCCTTACAACCCTAAAAAACTTTTTAGAGCAAAGAGAAACTAGAGGAAAATATATATATATATATATATAGTTTTAAAAGATAAAACTTGAAGAAAATTACCAATGCCATTCTTCATCAATCTGCTTAAAATCAACTCCTTTCTTGACAATGAGACGATTTCGAGTAAAAAAAAGCATATTGCTGTAAGAACTCCATAATTGGTACATTAAAAGTCTCAGCATACATATAATGAATATGTGAAGACTCCAACTGTCTCTCATGGATTCTTGTTGATATCTTGAATACATTGCTTTTGTAAGAAATAATCCATAAATCACAAACTGTTACAAAATAAACCCTTTCATCATCAGTATAAACAAAAAAATAAAAAATTTAAATTGTTGCATGAAATTCATACATAGTAACATAATTCTTTTTCCCTAAATTTACCTTTTTACTACCCAAAAATTCCCAAGGCCAAGAAAACAATGGAGCAGCAGCCATATTGTAGAGTGTCAAGAAATTTATATCTCTATTTCTTCAAAAATAATTTATGATCTTGAAAAAATTGAATATTTGGAGAAAGAAAGACAAGATTTTTTTTTCTAATAAAAAGCTAAACTTTTCTTCTGTTTGAGTTGTATAATAATGAGATTAAAAATGAGTTATTTATTCACATATAAGTGCCAGTTTATATAGATTGAGGGTTTAAAATAATAGTTTATTTAGAGGATAACAATATTTGATATTTAATAAGCTATAAGAAAATAAATTTTGTATTTTCATGTGTAGATGGAGAGGGGGGCAGCAGAATTAAATGGTCCAATTGTATAATATGAGAAAGTTGGGGAGGGATGGGTTGGCAAATAGAGCTGTACTAATATTAGGGGCACTAAATGATTTGGACATTTTGTGAGGTTGAAAAGTGGAAAATATGGGGTATGAGTCAATTTTTTATGGCTAATTTTATTTTCATTAATTGCTATTTAATAATCCAAAAAAATATTATGACTAATTTTAAAGTAAATAAATGTCACGTTTTTCTTCAAACATTAATTTGAAATTCTATATTGTTTAGGTCGGTCAAGCCGATTGAGTCGCTTTAATACTTAAAACGTGTTCTGTCAAACATCAAGTTAAAACAACTTTAAAGTTGTTATTTTTGAAAAATAAGTAAAATCACTGGTTCGAAACGTCGATCCCACAGTGGATCATGAGTATGGGTTGATTATTATAGCTTTTCCAGAATAAGAGGTGTAAGCAGTCGATTTTGGACGGTTTTCAAAAAATAATCTAACTTGACATAAGTTGGTGGGCAAAATAGCAATTCGAAATTACACAATAATTTTTTCAAACCGAGTGGTTCGGTTTGGTCGTGTTAATGAACTTAGCTGGCGGTTTGATGGTTTTAACTTTTTTCATTTATTTGTTGTTAAGGAATTAGTAATAGACTAAAAAAAATATTATTCCTTGTATGTTTAGTTAAAAAAAATTGAGTTGGTGGGATGTAGAAAATCAAGTGGTAAACACAAGCAAAAAATATATATTGATAATTTATAATGAGTGAAAATCTCTAATTATTAAAGAAAATAGCATAAAAATTTAATCATAAATATCAACACATTTCCTTGGCTTGCGAAAAAAAAACTTTGTTCAAATAAAATAAATATAAATGTTCAAATAAGGTATGTAATATGTATTTTTTTTTCTCCAAATAAAAGTAAAGTGTGTTATATGAATATGAATAAAATTACCCTTGTTAGAGAGTGTATATCTGTAAATTATTTTAAAGTTTGTTGTTAATCTATACAATATATATTTGTTTGCATTCCATAACCAGCGATTGAGTTGCAATTTAAATGGGTTATAAATTTTAAACTCACCACCCGAAAGTTGCCACTATAATCTAAAAGTTTAAAAAATCGGTAATTTGTCAAATTAATTTGGTTTAAACGGTTGAAACGAGTTTGACGAATTTATATACACCCCTACCCAGATACCTAAGTTGGAACTTGAAACATTCCCACAACACATGAAAAAATATACTACTAGAGTAAATATTGTTTTCTCAACTTGCCAAACTCATTTCCTTTAATCTTCCAATAATAATAATAATAATAATAATAATAATAATAATAATAATAATAATAATAATAATATCTATACCTAATAATTTAAAAAAGGGCGTTTATGAAGCATGTTAGATATGGAGCTGGATCGTAGTTGGACTTTTAAAATGCATTTAATTTTCCCAACAATAATTCTACTAGTTGATGTCTAAAAAGTACATAATATATATAACTAGTCCAAGGGCCAACTCCAGGTTGCAATCCACATTTATGACCCCCTCACAATGTGCTAACTAGTCATATTAATAGGTACTTATCTTACCAAAAAAAATTAAATAAAATGTAATGTTAGGTACCTAAATTCCATGAAAACTCTTAGAATCTACCCATTGAATTTTTCCGTCAAGTCCAAAAATTAAACAACAAGAGAAGAAATTAATTCCAACACGCTCTAGGCATTAATTTATGAAACCCTTTTCATATTTTACACCATTACGGGCTATAATAATCTTATAAATATCTCCTTTATTTTATTTTATAGTATATTATATATTCTAAAAGTATGAATGATTTAAATTATTTACATTTTTTTTGTTAAGATTAAAAATAACTTTATAATAATAAATTAATATCATTCATAAATTGAAGAAAAATGAATGTACATGAACTCATTAATACTAAAGAAGCTTGTTCAATGTATATTTATATTAATAGATCATATGAATAGGCCAAGCTTAAATGACTTATATTTCTGAATGTTTTTGTTAAAGCTAAATAAACCTATATTAATAGTATAGTATTATCCTAAAATAAAAAATAAATATATTAGTATTATCAAATTAATGACGTGTGCATGAAATTATGATCAAAATGCATAGGACTTATAATTAGTAGTAATTAAATTTGTGATGTGTAAAATCCAAAAAACCCACCTGTGAAATATTTTATTGGCTTAAAACCCATATGAAAAAAATATAGCCAAAAAATCCCTTGTGTAATTCTGAAATTGCACACTTTTCATTTTATTTTATTTACTATAACTCCATTAAATTTTTTCTTAATATACCCGTTATAACTTTCATACTTAATCAATTAAAATATTATATTTTATTTATTTGACTTCCTTGTGTGTGCCTAAGAGAGAGAAGCCATAAGAGAGTTTAGGGTTTTGAATATTCCTTCAAATTTTGAAAGAAAATAGCATATCAAAATGTATTTAATTCAAATAACAGGAAGTGCTTTCATATTTTTCTTTTTTTTAATTGCAAAATTAGGTTTGTCGCCTGAAAACGTCGAAAAATACAGAATGTTATTGTTTTTGTTCAAACTATTAAAATCTCAATTTTCAAAAATCCTTCTTAATTAATATTTTACAATTTTGTGAGAATTTTGATTTAATCTCTTCCTTTTTGTATGATTAGGGTTTGATAACTCATTTGAATAAAATAACAAGATTTCAACCGATTTACTTGAAGCGTAGGGCAATTCTACCCTAAAAGATAATTAAATTAATAAATTTTAGTTCATAATATTTTTGTTAAAAGAAAAAGAAATAGAAGAAGTATTTACCTGTTGCTAGCCAAAAGAGGAGAAAATATTGTGTAGTGTTGTTTTTTTTTTTTTTTTTGGTGTAAGAATGAGTGAAGATGAAGCCAACAAGGACAAGATGTAAAGGGGCATATAAAAAATAAATAACTTAGTAACTTAATTGTCAATAACCACTAAAAATCCATGTACTTCACCAAATTAATAGAGAGGATTTCGTACAACTAAAATATTTCACAAAGATTTTTTAGGCTATATTTATTTCTTGGGGGTATTGGGGGCGGGTTTAGCCAATAAAATATTTCACAATTTTATTTTATTTTATTTTATTGCATTTATTTCTGCAAATGTATATGATGCATGATTTATAAGAATTTGAATTCATCAAGAATCTTATGCTTGTATTCTCCAAGCAATCTTGAGTGTACTTATCATTTTTCGTTGTTAACCTTGTGGGATGCACTCTCCAACAATTATCTTCATATTGTCCTATCTCATTATCCCCATTATCTGCAAATTTATTTTGATATTAGGATGTTCTTGTAATTTATATGAATTTTATCATTTTCATGCAACCAGAATAACAAAATATTTTTGTTTAATTTCTTAACTCCACATTAAGTCATTTGGTTATGTATTGATGTCCTCTGCATGATTAATATTCCATGACAAAAATCTAATGATATTAAGAGTATTGGTGCAATAAGGAACTAGATACATGGATGGGAAAATTTAAATAAATAATCAAATTTTAAAATTTGTTTCACAAAATGGACCACTTTTGGAAGATATCAGAAAATAGCCGTATGCGCCTTCAGAGAAGGCGCATTGAAGTAAAAAAATCAAAACGGTGATGTCATGCGCCTTCCACCTATGCCATCAATCACTTTAATTTTTTTTTTAAACATTTACGGTTGATTAATTTGTGAAAATCGATCTTGTTTTTTTCATTTTCTATATTGTATTGGATTTAGAGTTCAACATGAAAAATTTAGTTTGACATATAAAGTTTTCAACCACACAAAAATTAGTTTATTTTGATGTCCGTATAAAAAGATATGACCAAAATAAAACACTTCGGTAAATCATTTTTCTAAACTAAAACAACTTTTTCCTTATTTCAAACTTATTTTTCACCATTTTTATATTGTTTTGGGTCTCGAGTTGAACATAAAAAATGTAGTTTGATGAACAAACTTTTCAAGGCCATATAATTTGATTTATTTCGATTCCTGGATAAAGAAATACGACCAAGATAAAATACTACATAAAGAAAATAGAGTTTTTCCTTATTTCAATACCGTTCTCCCTTTTCTATGCTCTTTTGACCCTCAAGTTCAACATGAAAAATATAGCTTAACAAATAAGTTATCTAACGACATATGAATTGATTTATTTCGATATTCAGATAAGAAAATATGATCAAAATAAAACAGTATAGTAGAAAAATATTTTCCGTCCCCTTATTTCTAACTCATTTTTCTCCTTTTTCTATGTCGTTCTAGGCATCGAGTTCAACATGAAAAATATAGTTCAACATATAAATTTCTCATCCACATAAAAATTGGTCTATTTCGATGCTCGATGAAGAAGTACGATAAAAAAAAACATAGTTTAGTTTGGCATATAAAGTTTGACATATTGATTTTCATTTGATCGTATTTCTTCATCGAGCATCGAAATAGACCAATTTTTATGTGGATGAGAAATTTATATGTCGAGCTATATTTTTCATGTTGAACTCTATGCCGAGAAAGACATAGAAAAAGGAGAAAAATGAGTTAGAAATAAGAGGGCGGAAAATATTTTTCTACTATACTGTTTTATTTTGATCATATTTTCTTATCCGAGTATCGAAATAAATCAATTCATATGTCGTTAGATACCTTATTTGTTAGGCTATATTTTTCATGTTGAACTCGAGGGTTAAAAGAGCATAGGAAAGGGAGAACGGTATTGAAATAAGAAAAAACTCTATTTTCTTTATGTAGTGTTTTATTTTAGTCATATTTCTTTATCCAGGTATCGAAATAAATCAAATTCTATGGCATTGAAAAGTTTGTTCATCAAACTACATTTTTTATGTTCAACTCGATACCCAAAATAATATAAAAAATGGTGAAAATAAGTTTGAAATAAAGAAAAAGTTGTTTTAGTTTAGAAAAATGATTTACCGAAGTGTTTTATTTTCGTCATATCTTTTTATACTGACATCAAAATACACTAATTTTTGTGTGGTTGAAAACTTTATATGTCAAACTAAATTTTTCATGTTGAACTCTAAATCCAATACAATATAGAAAATGAAAAAAAAAAACAAGATCGAGTATACCAAATTAATCAACCTTAAACGATAAAATAAAAGAAAATTAAAGTGATTGTCCAATGCGCCTTCTGTGAAGGCGCATACGTCTATTTGTTGATCTCTTCCAAAAGTAGTCCATTTTGTGAAACAAATTTTAAAATTAGATTATTTATTTAAATTCCTCTACATGGATGGTAAATGGTCTTTCTTTTTGTTTCTTAATTAAATATAATTGATAAATTTGCACATGCAATATTTTTTTTGTATTTATTTATAATTCTACTAAATTACGAGTTAATTTCTGTATTTTGGATATACCTAAAATATTAATGAAATTCAACTATTTAATGGAAAAAAAAAGTCTAATGTAAATAATAAAATTAAATTTTATACATCTACAGCAATTAGAAGTATGACTAAAATTCTACAGTATAAGTACATCTAAATAAGGTTATTCTTATTTATTTATTTATAATTATTAAAAAAGACGATAGAAATCAAATATCTCAGCATTGACAAATTCTATTATATCAAATTCTTGAAAATAGGACTGATATATCAATAGTTTTTAAGTTATTGTATGCAAGCTAAAATTTATATGAACAAATAAAGTACAAATTGAAGTTTTACCACTCATTTCGCACATACTAGAATCATACTATACGTACTTATATAAATTTTAAACATTTTGATATAATTGAAATATTCTTATCATGTGATTTTTAATGGTAAAGATTAAAAATAATGGCAATAAAATTTAACTGTATTCAAGTATACAACATACAGTATAATCACATTAGTATTCCATGATAATTAAAACTCCATAAAAATAAGGTTATATTCATATTTCATTTATGCATTTAAAAAAAAGGAGATAAAAAGAAAGATTGATATATTCCACCTACAAAAATAAGAGTTGGGAAAAGATATTTCTTAGAATTTTCTACATACATTAAGTATCTATCTAATTATATATTATAAAACAAAAGAATAAAAAATAATCTATAAAAGTAAATATTTAGTCAAATTTGAGTTTGGAGGCTCATTTAGCAAAAGTACTAGAATCATATTCTAATATAATGATACATAAATTTTAAAATATTTACGCGACAAAAATTGTTTATAGGATTTATTTTTTAATAGAAAATATTCAAGATTAATAACAATAAATTTTAACTATGTATAAGCTTATAAAAAAATATATAATTTCATTAATACTTCACAATGAAACTACACATAAATTCCGATTTAAACTCCACAACAAAACTACATATAAACTATACAATAAAATTACATAAACCCACATCACCTATTTGGATCGCTCATATTGAATTGATCCACCCGAAAAATACTGATTTAAAAATTTTCAAGTGCAGAGGAATTTGACAAACACAGTTTGTGTCGGATATTGAATTTAAGGGCGGTTAAATACATATCCATGTAATCAAATTATATTTTATTTGAATAAATAGTTTGAGCACCTTATTTGTGAACCTTTTTCATTTGATTTGAGCGAAAAATCTGATTTTGTAATAAAGGAAGGAAACAAATACATATTTATGATGCATTTAACAATCTATTTTTAATAATATTTCAAAGCTTTTACTCATTTCAAATCATCAAAAGTATTATTGTTTAATAATATTAATTTGTTTTTGATTCTGCTCTCACTCAATTTTTTATATTAAAGTTAAAATAATACTTATATTCTTTAATTTTTTGCTTATTGTAATTATTATGAATAAGTTGTAGGAGCTATGATGAAGATATGAATACCCTCTAATCATATTAAACTAATAAATTTCACATTCATATTATCAATATAATCCTGTCAAATTAAGTAATACACGTGAACTTCTTAAATTCGAAAGATTCATAATAATTCAATAATCTTATAATTATTTAATATATATAGGTTATATATTTGATGATGAAGATAATGAGAGAGATGTCTATAAAGTTGAGAAGGACAACGTGCAAAACTATCATGATTCAGATCAAAATCAAGGTAGATACATTGCAGACGGTATTTATGAGGCTATGCACAATCAATATTAGGAAAAGTTAATTGTGGTTTTAATTATTATTTCATAACAGACTTAATATTTCTTGTTTACATATTTTATAGAATATTTTTATCAGAGAATTAGTATTTTTTTTCTAATGCTTTCTTTTGAATTTGATACATAAGGGACGACGGGCCCGACAGCGCTCTGCTCCGTTAGATCGGCTCTATAAATATTACATGCTCATATTATCTAAAAATATTGCATACTAATTATAATGTATATAAGTATAATATATTTTTTGTTACATTATTTTTTGCAACTATATATTTTATAATCAATATAACACTACTTTATAATATATATATATATATAACACTATATATACATGATATATAATGTATATATAACACCACTTTATATTGATTTTTACATAATAAATATAACCCTACTTTATATTTTTTGTTACATTATAATATTATAAAGTAAATAAAAAATCAAGCAATAATATATGTAATGTATATATATAGTATTATATAATATTATAATATATATAATATTATAAAGTAAATAAAAAAATATATATATAATAGGCCGGCCTGGCCATTTTGCTTAAGGTTCAGGTCGGCCTGCCCCTAATCTCAATGGGCCATAACAATCGGTCGATTCTAGCCAGTTTGACAACTTTAATTAATTGCATTGCGTCGAATCTTGTCGTGTACGAAGTGGTGCATTATAGATAAATAATGTGATTTATACACTCTTAAGAGTTTAGAAATCATTTTGGACTGAAATTTATGCAAAATTTTCGTCTCAAAGCAAATCCGTATGCTACAGAAAGATAATCATAATTCGTGTATGTTAGAGCTATAAATGTGAACATAATTAGTCAACATAATAGACTAAACTTGAACACTTGTGTTTTTGTTTGATAAATTTTGAATCTAAACTTGTTTAGTAATCTCCGACTCACAACTCAAAAATATTGTTGATTTTGCACCAATTTTGCACTTATTTTGTAATTCTACAGTAAATCCACTCAAAATCACAACTCTATATTTTCACCAAAATGTATAATATCTTGAACATTATTTTTTACATCTTACTTTATACTTAAACTCATGTTTCACAAATAAAACCCAACTTTTAGTTTCGTGCTTTTTCAACCAAAAGATATATATTTTATTAAATAAAAAAATTTGCAATTAAAATATATTTTATCATTTAATAATATAAAATAATTAAAATTTATTAAATGTATCAATATTTTAAATTAATAAAATATGCATTTTGAAGAAGTTTTTGATGATATATTTCTATTTATAGTAAAATCTTCAAGTGAAACTCTATATAATTGAATAAGAACCAACATGTTAGGAAAACTTTTAAAAACTAACTTTCACATAATTATAACTTTCTAAATTTTAAGGGCCACATCGAAAAGTAAATAAAAAACAAAGGATTAAGAAGGAAAGAAAAAGATTGCGCTAATTCTAGCACAATGTACATTACGCTAGAAATGACGTAAGATCTTGTAGTGGAATCAAGCTAATCAAGTTTAATATGTGTACAGTTTAATTAAAATTTGTTTTAGCTTCATTTAATAGGATACTCAAATCGAACTCAGACATAAATTTTAAAAAATTATAATAATTCAAAGTAAGTTAAATTTAAGTTATTCGGTGAAGCATTTCTTACGTCATAAACAAAACAAAACAATGGACCATCTCAATCCCTTTCCTTGAAAATGAAATAGTCACATATTTAAATTGCATTGATCCTTTTATATATCCGTTTGCTCTTAAAAGTCCTAATGAAAAATAAAATTAACAAATTTGCAAACATTTTCTCAAGGTCCATCGTTGTATGTATTTAAACATTGCATTTGATTTTACATGATAGTAGATTCGTTTCGAGATAAAAGAGGCAATTATTGCCCACAATAAGAAACGACCCGTGAAATGATATTTATCTATTAGACAAGTTATCATTCTTTTTTACTTCGAATAATAATTTGATTTTCCTTTTCTTGTCTAAACTAAATTTCTTTTTTTTTTTGTGCATTTCGATTTTCATTTTACTTCTATACTCATTTTATGCCCCATGATTTAGGGTTGTTAACTCAACTTTATGAGCTGATTCTGAATTGGCTCAAATGCAATTATTCTTATAAAATACGAAAACTATATATACAATAAATTGCTTAACTAATTTTGCATACTGCGCAATATAAGAATTTTCACAAGTTTTTTAAGATTTGTACAAAATTTATTCTTCATATATACACATAAATGTCAATTCGTCAAGAAGTAATATAAAAAACAATAGTTTAGAATGGTTAATATTGGAGAAATATTTAAAGTTAATGATGAATAATAGAACATTCAGAAAAATCTTCTCTCTCTTTCTTACGTCCAAGAATTAGATGCAAATCAATTTAACAATAAACCTCAATTTTCCGAGTTATTATCCATTTCCCAAACCTCCTGATAATATCTTGTTATTTTACTTTTCATAAATTAATCTTTCACTTGGTAAAATTGCACATCACAATTAGCAACACACCAATTATTTAGAAACAAAATAAGAATATGATGCTTAATTTACACCTTAACTAAATGGAGTTTGTTATATTAGAGAAAACTCCCATTGGAAATTTGTATTTTTGAGTTACATATTAAAATATGTGTACTTCGTAAGTAAATAAATCGTAACTATAATCTAGGAGAGTATAAATATAAAAGAAACATAATACATAAAAAAGATTATGTACAAAATAAATGAAAATATCTTAATATATTCTAACATGATTATATAGCTCGGATTGAACCTTATCAAGCTTCAACTCAACTCACATTCCATTGTACTTAAGTATGAAGATCAAGTTCCAAATTATTCATATGTAATTAACCTTGCATCCCTTACTTAGTGAGTAACATATTTAATAAAATTTAAATCACTTATAAGCAAGACGAGCTCATAGTACAAGTACTATAAGTCATTCTATATTAGGTCGCTTTTAATAGAGCCGATTTAATGTAAATATTACATGAGGATGATCATCCAATGGGGGTAGTATTTCAGCGAAACACACCCCAATGATATGCACTAGCTGTGTAACCTTTTAATTTGTCATCTTCTTGGAGTATGCATACAATGTTTAATAATGATGAATATTACTTGGTGTTTATTTACTGTCCCATTTCGTTTGGAATAGGGATGTAAACGAATCTAACTCGAGTCGAGCATGATGATTTTTCTAAGCTCAAGCTCCTTTTTTAAAAAATTTTATTAATTATTTAATATTTATTTATTAATATAATAATAAAAATAATAATATATTAAAAAGTAAAAAAGCTCACGAGCCAGAGAGAAGTGGGCTCAAGCTCGATTAAAAGTTCGAGCTCGACCAGGTCGCGAGCCAGCTCGGCTTGATGTACACCCCTAGTTTAGACAAAGCGAATATACAATTTTATTGGTTAAAACAACTACAAAATAGAGACATTCCACTATACTAATTGGTCTCTCATGAAATATTATACTATATCGAGTCTAATAAGATGGGTGTAGTACAGATCAAATCACATGTTCTGGAGATGTGTGTATTTTTTACCATTTATTCTTATTACTATCATTTTTAATTAATTTTTGGTTGATTAGTCGTAGAAATATTAACATTTTTAATACAGAACTATACAAAATTTTATAACAAAGATTTTATTACAAAAATTATTAATAAACAATTATAATATAAACTATTCAAATATGGATAAAATAATTCTATCAATATCAGTCTAGAATGTTAAAATATCTATTCTATTATAAAAGTATGGCTGTGTTTTTGAAATTTTGATCTACCTAATATGCGCTTATGTATTTTAATTTTGAATAATAAAAGAGTCCAATAATAAATAATAACTAATAAAAATAAGTTATATATATCTTCAAATAAGATGTATAATTACACTAGAACTCTACATTACATAATTCACCTTTTTAAAAATAAAAGAGTTAAATAATAAAATAAACTGTTTATATCTATAATAAAAATATGTATATATCACATAAGAACTCTACGGTAAAATTACAATTAAATACTAAATTTTAATTAAAAATAGTTAATTTAAACATGCAAATTACATATAGAAAAATTACATTATTAGGTTACAATTCCTTTTGTTCAAACAATTAATAAATCCGATAACGTAAAAGAATTCTTTCTTTGTTAAATAATTATTAAATCTCAAAAGCATGTGACGAGATATTTAATTATCAATTATTCTACTCGAACACCTTCTATTCTAAGACATGTTTTAAATATTTTTTAGATCACATTGTCAAAACACCTTCTATGTTCTAATACATTTATTTTAAGTATTTTATTTAGGAGTTTGAATATATTGATATTTCCTCCTTTATTAACTTGATCGTTCAACTAATTATAATTTTACAACAAATTCAAATATATATATATATAGTTTATCAAATATATTTATGAAACTAAATCACAAGAGTTAGTAGGAAATATTTATTAAAATTATGGTCAACGCACACTTTATTTAAAAGTATCTCCTATCAATAGCAAACCAAAGTTTGATGATGTTATCAAATTAAAAAAAACAATCGTTTCTCATTATATTTAGTTATTTCCATATTGTACATTAACTGTATGTAGGGGTGGAAAATCGGATCGGGTTTTTCGGATACCGACTCGATCCGATCGGGTTCGGATAGTTCGAGTCGGGTAGTTCGGGTTCTATGTCGGGTTCGGGTTAACCCGAACCCGAATACCATTAATCGGGTTCGGGTTCGGGTAGAGTTTTAGGCATGTTAGGGTACCCGAACTACCCGAACTTTAAAATAAATAAAAATGTTTTGATATAGAAAAAGGCTTTTCATGGGCTTTCGGATCACGCATGGATTGATGTGATCTGTAACAAGCCTGATTACACTTATTGGGACACAAGTGAATAATGGGCCACCATTTATTCAAATAATTAACAAATTGGATTTCATAAAATATATAATCATGCACAAGTACAATCTAACCAATAAATAAATCCTCAATACAAGGTATTAAATTTTAGTGTATAAACCAGTAAACCTACAAAAAATTGACGAAAATTTTGAAAATATTAACTTTAATTTTCATAATTATGTCTTTTTATATCTTGTTAATAACATGACTAAAGTTTGCTGGGAAAAATGAGAATTATATAATTATTTTATATATCTTTTTTTGGTGAATGGAAACGTTTATTTGTTATGATGTGCAACGTATTTGACCTATAAATTAGGAAAATAAGATGGTATAATGTACTTAATATTTTTTATTGTTAAAAATATTTTGTTATAAAGCATAATTAGAACAAAAAAAATTAAACCAAGCACTCCCCTAATGCTGCTATTTCTTCAGTTTGAATTTTTTAAAATTTGGTGTTACATATTGTATCTCATTTCTATACTACTCGCATCAAATGCTCGTTTAAATTTACATTTACTTATAAATCCGTTAATAAAAAACAAGACACAAAATGAAATATAAGACTGTGTAGTATATAAGTTAATATTTCAAACGATTGAGAAGTTGAACCAACATTCACTATTTCCCACAAATATAGCTAATTCACCTCATTCTATATAAACTAAAGCAAAAAGATTGCATGTATCATAACTTGGTTAAAGTTTAAACACTTTCTATATACAAAATAATGGCTTATACAAAAAAAAAAAAAAAAATTCAAAACCCGAACCCGACCCGATTTAAACCCGAACCCAAACTACCCGAACCCGATTAAACCCGAGTTAATTGGTTCGGGTTCGGGTAATGAATTTCACTATCCAAAACCCGAACTACCCGAACCCGAACTACCCGAACCCGACAACCCGACCCGATTGCCCACCCCTAACTATATGTATGATATGCAATTTTTTATTTTTTTATTTTTGTTAAATAGACTTAATAAAAAAAACACAATTAGGTAAAATCAAATAAATGGATGTATCATTTATGTCAACCTACTATGACTTGCGAAGCCTTAGATTAAAGTTTTAAGTTGAGACACATTTAATGATGTGAAAATATGCTACCCCGAGTTTAGCAAATGGAGAACCAATAAGAATAATTCTGAAATAAGAAACAAAAACACTACACAAATGTCTAGCTTTTGAGCCATTATAAAAATTATTGAGAGTATATAGAAAAATTTACTGAGAAGAAAGAAGAAGTGAAGCGTTTGATTTGTCAAAATTAAACAAGATACACGTATAAATAAAGCATGAATTTATATAAAAGTTTATTTAGTTACATTATTATTTATGTTTCACTTTTTAATTAACTTAATCCTTTCAAATATTGATTAATTCATTCATATCAATCAATATTTTCTTTTTCAAATAACTAATTTATTAAGTGATAGTTTATTTAGTTAAATTTAAATTATTAACATCTTTTAAGTTGAACAATAACTATATATATTATTTAACAAGATCATATGTTAACGTGTATTTACTAGTACAACAAAATGTAACCAGAAAATAAATACATACACAACAAAACTAAGAATTTCTTTATTATTTCGAAATTAATCTATTTCTCTAATAATCAATCCTAATAAAGAGCATTATTCTCAACCACTATCGCCTCTTGATAGATACATTAAAAGATACCGTTTGCAATCTTTGTCGTTTCCGAGAGTACAACATCCACCGGAGTAAACGGCGATGAGGAAAACAAGGAACATAATGCTGATAACAGCCATTCTTTTCCAATAGCAGTAGTAGCACAAGATGATTGAGTCGTCGCTCCGTGTAGGGGTCGATGTGGATGATTGTGGCGTCCGAGTCCAGTTTGTTTTTGTTGGTGTAACGTAATCGAAATTGTAGTCATTTGATGGGTTAGAGCAACGAGACTATTCAAAACTAGGGGTGGCAAATTGGTTCCGGAACCGTGGGTCCAACCCGACCCAATTAGTTTTGGGTTTGGATGGATCTTAAAAAAAAGAATTATGGTTCCAATTGGTTTTGTATTTATTGAATTTTCAAGACTTTGGTTTCTTATGGTTTTTGATTGGGTCCAAATTGGTTCCAATAATGGGCCTATTTTGGTTCCTAAATGGATCCAATTAAAAAAGAGAGAAATAACTCTCCATTTTTTCTTTCTTAGACCCAATTGTTTTTCTTTATTTAAAATTTCACTTGTAGAGAATATGTGATTGCTTAAGAACTAAACTCATACTTGTTTTAGTCATTTGAACTTATACTTTAAATAAATTTTTATAATAAGATCAAAAAATTATTTTATATGATTCTTAGTCATTTGAGCTTTTTTATTTTTTAATATATATTATATTTTTATTATTATATTAATAAATATATATTAAATAATTAAAAATAAATAAAAATATTTGGCTCGGCTCGAGTACGGACTCGAGCTCGCGAGCTTGGGCTAGGCTCGAGCTCGAACCCATGCTCGCGAGCTCGAGTCCGAGCTCGAAAATTTTGGGCTCGGCTCGTGTTCGAGCTTGAGCTCGTGAGCTTGGGCTCGGCTCGAGCTCGAACCCATGCTCACGAGCTCGAGTCCGAGCTCGAAAATTTTGGGCTCGGCTCGAGTTCGGGCTCGAGTTCGCGAGCTTGGGCTCGGCTCGAATCCATGCTCACGAGCTCGAACCCGAGCTCGAAAATTTTGGGCTCGACGAGTTCGAAAAAAATGTCAAGCTCGGCTCGTTTACACCTCTATTCTGAACCGACTAACTTTCAAATAGTAACATAAATTATAACTTAGTATCAATTAATATATCTTTAATTTCTGTAACCGAAAAAAAATATTATATTTTTAATTTTTGTAACCGAAAAAAAAAATTATATCCTTAATTTCTCTACATTAATTTTTTCGTTATAAATTAAAATACATTAGTTAATAATATATTTTACATATAAATTATTACATTTGTATAATATGATTGAAATTTTTATAAGAAAATTATAAAAATATAATGTAATAAGTTAGTGAACAAGAAAAAAAAAATTTGTTTGCATTATATTGGATTAGTTGGTGAACAAGAAAAAAAGATTAGTGATTAGTATACAAATATTTGCATTATGTTGGATCCATAAGTCACCAACTCACTAATTGGGTCTATTATGGTTCTATAATGGTTCTTTTTGTATAAGAACCATTTGGAACCAATCAAAACCAATAAGGACCCAATTCATATTGAAAAGACATTTTGGTTTCTTGTTGGTTCCAACTTATCTTTTTTACAAATCCAATTCGACCCAACCCAAATCCGATCCGATCCACCCATTTGCCACCCCTATTCAAAACCAAATATCACAATTCAATTAGTATCAAGGAATTTATAAGCAACAAGTTCGGGAGTGTTTTGAATGAGGAATTTGGAGCGAGGATTTCAAATGACTCGACCAATACGGAAAAATTAGTTGAAGACAAACTATGGCCTTGTTTGTTTATGTTTTTAAATTCCATTTTCAAATTTTGAAATTACAAAATTCAAAATAAACTTAATAGACGAAATACTCATCCAAATTCTCCTTTTTTCAACTCTACTTTTTCAACTCCTTATATAACTACCTATCAATCAATATATACATCATTTGGGGGCAACCCCTAGTAGAGTTGGTAGGGCACTGAATTCTGTGGTCTTGGTCACGGGTTCAATTCCCATTGTGGGAATGTCTATTTGCATTCTCTACTGTAAGTCTGTCAGCTATGGTCAACCTAGGCTGGTTTATCTCTTTTGTGTGTCATCCAAAAAAAATATATACATCATTTCACACATTACCAATCAAATCATTTATTATAATAATTATTTTACTTTTTTTTCATACTATATAATTTTTTATCTATTTTTTTATTCACATATTCGTTATATACACAACTAACACAATTATTCTACACATCATCTATCAGTCATTCTACACATCATCCATCACTTAACCCATCCAATCATATAATATACAATTATTCGTTATATATACAATATTTCACACATTTACTAATCAAATCAATCATTTTTTCACTTTATCTTTCACACTTTACAAAATTTTTTATCTATATTTCTTTCTTTTTTATTTACATAATTATTATATACACAACTAACATAATTATTTTATTCATCATCCATCAACTTATCACTATTGATTTGACATATTTTACAACTTTCAACCTATCTTTGAAAACATAAACAAACAACTATCATTTTCACAAGAATTTCCATAATACACAATTCCCGATAAAAATTCAAAATTTTATCTCAAAAAAATAAACAAACAAAAGCCACCTTATTACTATCATTGACAATTTTGTAAACTGAATCTCAATTTGTAACCATCTGATAATCTTCTCCAAACATCTCTAATCAACATTTCTAACACCATGTTACGATCCTAATTGCAAGGTATGGGACTTGAATCCCACATCGGAATTATGGGGTTCCCATGTGGGGTTTATATGACTTTGGGCTCTTCCACCTCATCAGCTAGCTTTTGGGGTTGGGTTCTCCCAAGGTCATATCAATTGGTATCAGAGTCATCCAGTACCCCTCCCAGTTGCAATCGTGCGGCGCGGGTGGTGACGCCGGCATTGCAGTGTTCGCCCAGGGCTAGGCTGACCTAGCACACAGCCAGCCCGCGTGGGCGCCGGGGCTGCGGAGCGTGGTGGATTATTACGATCCTAATTGCAAGGTATGGACTTGAATCCCACATCGGAATTATGGGGTTCCCATGTGGGGTTTATATGACTTTGGGCTCTTCCACCTCATCAGCTAGCTTTTGGGGTTGGGTTCTCCCAAGGTTACGTGCCAAAATTAAATATGCCAATTGACGCGTCTTTATGTTCAATAGCTTGTTGAGTTAGTTAGTTAGTTAGTTATCATCATGTTATTAGTTGGTTAAGATAGGATTAGTGTTGTTAGTTCTTGTTAAGGGTTAGATTAGTCATTTCTCTCCTACCCTCTAATATTGTATAAATAGGCTTTATATCACTCAAATGAGAATATGCAGAATTTGGTTTTGAACATATTCCTCCCTTTTCCCCCTAATTCTCTCTTGTGTGTTGTATGTGGAAATTCTCCTCCGAGATCGATTCAACGCCTCGATCCTCGGGAAATTTCTAGATTTTTCTCCCCATCGAATTAGATCGTATCAAGTGGTATCAGAGCCGTCGATCCTCGGATAGGCGGCTTGATCCATTAGGATGGCAGAAGATATCAAATTTCAGGAACTTCAAGCCGATAATATGAGTTCGAAAAGCTCCAATGAAGTATCGGTTGATCAGATTGCAGAAACGGTGAATGAGATTCGTGGATTGGTTATCGGAATGTTGTTTTCACAAGGTCAATTCATAGGCACGGATCAAAGAAATAGGATTGCAACAAAATGTGCTTTAAAACAAAGAGGTTCAATCAAGGAGTATTGTAATGAGTTCTCTAAGTCTTTGAATGGAGTAGACATTTCGGAAGAATTCAAAATAGAGATGTTCTTGGTCGGGTTACGAGAAGAGATCCAATCGGTAGTTCGAAATTCAATCCTAATACATTTCGACTAGTTGTTTCTCTTGCTGAATTGCAAGAAGAAGTTCTTGCAAATAAAAGCAGGGCTGTAGAAGAAGAAATGAAGCTTGAACCCCAACAATTTTCTCATGAAGATAGTAAGTTCACTCTCCTTTCTTTGCAACAATTGAACACCACCAATAAACAATCTGTTTCGAGTAGAGATGATGTGGTTCATAACTTGCATATTGTGGGAGTGAGTATTAATTTGGCAAGGAGTAATGCAAATTCATGTAAAGAAGGCTTAGTTGAAATTAGACGTGATGTGTTCGATAAAATGACTAAAAGAAATATGATAGGAAGACAACTTCAAATGTTTGAGGAATGGCCTAGCAGCCAGTACATAGAAAAACAACCCCAAATGTTTGAGGAAACACAAGCCCTAAAATCTCTAGGAACTCAAAGTGGAAATTACACACGTAAGACTTGCTCATACACTCTATTGAATGATTTGTCAATTGTGGATGCAAAGTGGGAAGGCACGGCTGTCAAGGGTACTAAACACACAACACTATATGTAACACAAAAGGTGTTAAGGATGGGTGATGTGGAGGACTCGAAAACAGGGGATGGTATGATAGAAGGAAATTCAATTAGAAGAGCTTATATCCACGAGTTCAATCCCGAATTCGGAATGTGGTGTGAGAATAAAGACGTGCATGACTCTTCTTGGATAGAGTGGCCAGACTTACCACTACCGCCACTCGAGCCACCACCGTCATACCTCCGCAAAAATATAGTTAGGGGAAGGAGTGGAAAAATAGGGGAGAAAAGGGTACGTAAAAATAAACAAAAAGGATGTTATGTGTGTCGTCAAAGAAGTATCTAGGATGGGAGCTACAATAGTAAACGAGGGAACAAAAGTGCGCCTGCAATGGCAAGGAAGAGGAGTCTGTTTGAAGTATTTAGGAAAGAGCTAGGTGGGAAGATTATGTAATTCCTAAGATGACAAGGCTGTCCATTCACTAAGAAGCATATCACAATGTTGCAGCCTGCACGTACCATGATAGAATGGATTTATTCCAACATCTTGCTACAGTGTGTCCTTGAGGACAAGGCCACTTTTAAGGGGCGGGCTTTGTTACGTGCCAAAATTAAATATGCCAATTGACGCGTCTTTATGTTCAATAGCTTGTTGAGTTAGTTAGTTAGTTATCATCATGTTATTAGTTGGTTAAGATAAGATTAGTGTTGTTAGTTCTTGTTAAGGGTTAGATTAGTCATTTCTCTCCTACCCTCTAATATTGTATAAATAGGCTTTATATCACTCAAATGAGAATATGCAGAATTTGGTTTTGAACATATTCCTCCCTTTTCCCCCTAATTCTCTCCTGTGTGTTGTATGTGAAAATTCTCCTCCGGGATCGATTCAACGCCTCGATCCTTGGGAAATTTCTAGATTCTTCTCCCCATCGAATTCGATCGTATCAAGTGTTATGATCCTGAATTGCAAGGTATGGGACTTGGATCCCACATCGGAATTATGGAATTCCAATGTGGGGTTTATATGGGCTTGGGCTCTTCCTTCTCATTAGCTAGCTTTTGGGTTGGGTTCTCCCAAGTTCATATCAATTGGTATCAGAGCCATCCACTGCTCCTCCCAGTTGCAATCGTGCGGCGCAGGTGGTGACGTCGGCATTGCAGTGTTCGCCCGGGGCTAGGAAGTAGCCTAGCGCACAGTCAGCCCGCGTGGGCGCCGGGGCTGCGGAGCGTGGTGGATTGTTATGATCCTGAATTGCAAGGTATGGGACTTGGATCCCACATCGGAATTATGGGATTCCAATGTGGGGTTTATATGGGCTTGGGCTCTTCCTTCTCGTTAGCTAGCTTTTGGGTTGGGTTCTCCCAAGTTCATATCACACCAGAATTCAAATGAATCTCAAAATCACAATAAAATGATCAAATATATATAATATATATATATTATATACACCTGAATCGCATTCCCATCCCCAATCCGCCTCCCACAAACCCTAGTATTCGCCAAAAAACTCTTAATCGTCAACCAACCATCATATACTGATACGATCAATATCAAATGGGAGACTTCCCCGTTAAACTTCAGAGGATTGACGGATTGAATCGATCCCGGAAAAGCTCAACACAATACAAACAATCTCAGAAACTCAAGAAGAAGAAGATTATAACTTGGCACATAAAACTTGCTTGCCTTTTCTATTAATGAACTCAATATATATATACATGCGTGCAACTTGTGAAAAAGGAAATAATAATCAAATCCCACATAATCCTAAGAATTACAGAAATAAAGATAGAAAGTAGAAACTGAAATGCAACAGAATTAGTTACTTTCTAATTCTGGACAAAATCCCTTGATTAACTCTAATTAGACTTTAATAAGATGTTTGAGCTGTTCCAATCATCCGATGCCAATTGTCGTTCCAATTCTCTTTTGAATTGGCCTGTATCAAATACCCTCCCCTTCAACAATCCTTGTCCCCAAGGATTGAATGAAGGAAATTGGCGTCTAGTGTCGCTGAAAAACTCCCAAGTGTTGTCCTCGATGGAAGCGTTGAACCATTTAGCCAGAACCTGCGTTGCTGCTTTGTGACCTTGACGTACAAGATGACGATCCAAAACCAATTCAGGTTTGTTCGGGTATTTATCTTCCTGCTGTTTTCCAACCTGATTGTTATCGTATGGTTCGGGTTTTTGGTGAATAAATCCGACATGCATAAGTGAAAGTTGGGCAGATTGTTGAAGAGTTTTGTGCGTTTGCTGGGCATTTATGGTTTCAACGGTTGGGGTTTGTTTACCTCTCAAGGATACCTTCTTTCCATCTATCATGAAATTCATCTTAAGCTCATTAAAATTCAAATTGATGTCCCCCAACGTAATAAGCCATTGAACTCCCAATACTACCTCACATCCTCCCAATGGTAGAATCATTGCCTTAACAGTGAAGGGAATTCCTTGCATTCGCCATGTAAATTCCTTACAAATGTAGTAACTGTAAATTTTGCTACCATCAGCCACGGCTACCGCAATTGGCTTGGTATCCTCTAACTTACACCCCAAACGCTTCGCAGCCTTCAAATCGAGAAAATTATGGGTACTACCGGTGTTTATAAGTATGTTTACTGGGTATCCATTGGAAGCCCCAGTGATTCTCATAGTCCGAAAGTCATGTATACCCGTCATCGCATTCACCGAAACATGATAATTGGCTACTTGGTTTTCATTCTTGCAATTGTTGTTGTCCCGATACTCTTCCTCAACTTCATTTTCGGTTCCTTCGATTTCCTCCAAACCTTCTGATTCAGGAATCTCCATTATATATAATTGCCGTCGTTTGTTACACATGTGGCCTGGTACGAACTTTTCATCACACCAAAAGCACAGATTCCTTGCTCGTTTGTCATCTAACTCCTGAGGGCTTAACCTGCGAGAGGGAATGATAGGTGGTGCCGATGATCTTGGTAAGGATTGTGGTGGTTTAGTGGTTCGATAGGAAGGTGTAGTGGTGGGTTGTGTATGGGCTGATGAGTGGTCTACCTTAGCTTGGTAAGGATTATAGGATAGTCTGTTATGGGAAAAACTATTGGTGATGGGAAGATTCGGTTTCTGGGATGAGAGGCTGTTAGCATGCTCTTGTAGTTTAGCTAAGCTAATGGCTTCTTGTAAGGTCCGGGGTTTAAACACTCTCACATGAATGGCGACGTCACTTTTAAGACCTCCAAGGAAACAACTAATGGCATAGGGTTCAGGTAATTCCACACAATTTACTAATTCATCAAACCTATCAAGATATTCTTGTATATTAGTGGTTTGTTTCAGATTAACCAATTCCGACATAGGATCCTCATATAATAGGGCCCCAAAACGATCATTCAATGCCCGAACATACTCCCCCCAATGAGGTAAATCACGAGTTAATCTATTTTTCATAAAGATTTGGTGCCACTATAATGCCTTACCTTCCAAATGGACAGCAGCTATCTTAACCTTGGCTTTCGGTGGTGTATCATCAATTTCGAAAAATTGCTCGCATTTGTATATCCACCCTCGTAAGTCATCCCCTCCGAATTTAGGAAATTCTACTTGTGAAAGCCGAGTCGGTGCGTGATACGTGGGTTGCCATTGACCCCGTCGATATGTTTCTGATTCTGCATCTAAATCCTCAGCCACATGTGGCTTCTGTCGATCCTCCCGCGAAGGACCTCCCTGAAATTCCTTCATTGATTCCTTCATCGATGATGCTACAGCAACTATCATATTTCGTAAATCGTCGATGGATTTCCGTGTCTCTTCTGAGTTTGCCTTTAGCTGGTCCTTCAACCCATCCATCTCACGTCTTACATCCATGCTCCTTGTTCCATCTGCCATTGTAATGGACCAGCCGCCGTCAATCCGGGGATCGACGGCTCTGATACCACTTGATACGATCAATATCAAATGGGAGACTTCCCCGTTAAACTTCAGAGGATCGACGGATTGAATCGATCCCGGAAAAGCTCAACACAATACAAACAATCTCAGAAACTCAAGAAGAAGAAGATTATAACTTGGCACATAAAACTTGCTTGCCTTTTCTATTAATGAACTCAATATATATATACATGCGTGCAACTTGTGAAAAAGGAAATAATAATCAAATCCCACATAATCCTAAGAATTAATAGAAAGTAGAAACTGAAATGCAACAGAATTAGTTACTTTCTAATTCTGGACAAAATCCCTTGATTAACTCTAATTAGACTTTAATAAGATGTTTGAGCTGTTTCAATCATCCGATGCCAATTGCCGTTCCAATTCTCTTTTGAAATGGCCTGTATCATATACTAGTTCCCACAACCACGTCGACAAGTCCAGACGCCTCTGCTCCTTATGCCCTCTTCCCGAGGTCGCCGCACGCGCGCCTCTAGTCCTCACCGCCAACGGGAAAATCATGAAGCCGAAGAGGAGAGCCAAGAACGAGCCCAGCAAGAGCACCAACAGCTTCCACAAGACGCGGCGGCAGAAATCGATCAGACCTGCGATCGATACGAAGAGGACGAGCACGCCGAGCGCGATGATCGGACGGTTGAGAAAGTTCTCGCACTCGGTGCCGGCTTGGCGCGAGAGCCATACGCCGCCGCGGATGATCGGAATCGAGAGGAGGAGTGTGATTATGTTCAGTATTCCGATAGGATTGTTTCTGCAACGCTCCATATCAAGAATTTGACATTTGAGATTCAACAAGTTATATGATGAAATTGAAATTGACTTAATTATATAAACACGGATATTATTTAATTGAAAATATATAGAATATAAAATTAAAATAAACACATGTTTGTCACATTATCATATTTATTTAACCCAACAGCAGTTGAATACTGAACATTGAGAATTGAGAAGTGAAATACCATTGTTTATAATTAATTTTTACAATAGATATATATTTTATTTAGCTTTATTTATACGATAAATTTCTAAGTAGTTAGCTATTATTGTATCTTTTAGAAGAGAAATATATGAAAAAAAATAAACTAAGCTTCCATTAATTCAAGTGATGATGTTTATATTATTGAACTACAAATGTCGAAGTATAAATGTAGGAAGCTTTCACTATTTAAAGTTGTAAACCCGTATTTTGGGACGATGCACATTTTCTAGCAGTGTCGTATATTACATTAAATGCCCCTAGAAAGCTAAAAAAACATTAATTTGAGACCTAAACGATCTCGAAATGCTCAACAACAACAACCGACGTGACAGAATCATACACAAATAGATACAAGAAATAGATAAAAAATAAGCATTCGAACCATTTGGTCCTAAGTGTGCTCATATTTCAATTAGGGTTGTTCATGAGTCGAGATCGAGTGAGCTGGGCCAAAAATCCGAGCTCGACGAGCTGCAGGAAAGTGAGCTCAAGATCAAGTTCGTACTTGAGCCTGACACGAGCCGAGCCAAGCTCGAGCTCAAAAGAATAATTTTTTTTTATAAAATAATAACTTTTTTAAAAAAATATTTTTTTATGGTAAAAATATATTATTAATTTTATATTTATACATATATTATTAAATATAGTCATAATTAATATCAAAAATATTATTATTTATACATTTATTATTATAATATATCATATTATATAAAAATATATGAATAAATATTTATTTTTATATATATTAATTAAAAAATATATATTCCAGCTCGCGAGCCGCCTCACGAGCTGGCGAACAGGCATTTTTAGGCTCGAGCTCTGCTCGATAGCCTCATTTCGAGCTCGAATCGAGCTATTTTCGAGCCGACTCGACTCGTAAACACCCGTAATTTCAACAAAGAAGCTTTTTCAATATAGAATATATTTCCCCAAATAAAACATATAGATTTCTTTACAAAAAACACCACTAAAGTTTTCCAATTACTCTACTGTCACAGGCAAAACCTCACACTTACAGCAAACAGAAGATACTAACGAACACCACACCGATTTTTCCGGGATCTTAGCTCGATCGATCATCTCCTCCAACCACACCACAGCTTTATACGTCCTCCCGATTAAGCAAAGACCCTTTATCACTTTATTATACACTTCATCTTTAGGCGAAAAAGATTTTATCACCATTTTTTCCAATATCCCACTAGCTTCTATATACTTACCATCGAAACACAATCCATTGACAAGGCATTCATACGTCTCTTTATCATGAACAAAACCGATTTGGCTACTTATTTTCTCGAAATAACTCACAGCCCAATCAGATTTTCCTACGTCACAAAGCCCTTTGATTACAATATTATGCAACTTCACAATTGGAACACAATTTTTTTCAACCATTTCGTTTTCAATTACATTCATTACTTCATCAACTTTGCGTTCTCGAAATAATGCTGATATTTTAGCTTCGTATATTGGTGAAGACGATTTGAACCCTTTTTTGTACATTTCTTCGAGGACTAAATCACCTTGAAAAATCCTTCCTTCAGTGTAAAGGTCAATAGCCATTGCTTTGTAACCATCCGAACTCGGGCTTCCACCTCTAATCAAAGCCTCGTTCATTAAAGCTTTAGCGTAATTGATATCCGAATCGTGTTTATCGAGAAATTCGCTTAATTCAATCTTTTTGCGATAAAAATATCGTTTTGGAGCCTTGAGACCTTTCCTCAAGACCTTTTCAAGTACCTCCATAGCCTCCTCCAATTCTCCGTTTTCACATAGAGCCTCCAATAATATTCTATATATAGATATATGAGCACCACAATCCTTGCGCGAATTTCTCCATAACATTAAGTACAACAAATTTGTCGCCTCGGTAAATCTTTTTTCTCGACACAAACCCTTCATAAGCGTTGTATAAGTTTCCCTATCGGGATAGCACCACAAATAGCCCATTTCTTGAAAAATGTGCAACGCAAGATCCGATCTTTTTATCCCACAAAGCGTATTCATTAGCAACTTTAATGAACCGGCCCGCGATTTAATTTCCCATCCCCGACAATTCTCGATGAAAAAATTATAAGAATCCTCGAGTTTCGACTCTTTCACCATTATCGCCAAAAGGGTATTAAAAGATTCCGTAAAGTTCACACAATTGAACTGAGGAAGACTATTGAATAGAGATATAGCTTCGTCTAACAAACCGAAATTGGCGTACGTTTTGATTATATCAGCAAAGATAAGATCTTGACATTCGCACGAATCCTCTTTCATTCGATTAATCATCTCTTTCATATCAGTCATACGCCCCGAGGTTCCTAGAATTCTGATCATGGTGGCATAGACTGGACCGTTGTGATTGTAACTCGGGTATCTAGTTTTAGCTTCGTTGAAGATTTCCAAAGCCTTCAATGGATTTTTCTGGCTTTGTATAAGGCGTGAAAGATGAGTGGGCGTCAAAAGGCGTGGCCATCTTACGCTCATAGCGTATGAACACCTTCAAGCTGTTCTGAATAAGATATCAACAGCAAGAAAAAGAAATAGCCTCATTAACATCATATCAGTGAGTAAAATATGAACCAACAATTAATGAGCAAAAACAAATGTTGCATAGAGTAGCGCCACCTGATTAAATAAAAGGCTAAAACCCCATTTGAATTACCAACTCTAAGAGACAATTCTACAAACAGCTTTAGTGCAATCACACAACTAGTGTACTTATGATTTGACGTACTCGTATATGAATATGCACACAGACACAAATTGATAGCAAATTACCAACAAGATTAGATTAACAATGGAAAGGCATGGGGGAACAAAAATTGAAAAGGGTAAAATTGTTATGCTTTTCATACCTACCTAAAAGAGTAATAATCCTTGTGAAGAAAAAAAAAAAAAAAATATATATATATATATATATATATATATATATATACCTTTAAAATTGCTCCTTTCTCATTCCCGTTTCAAAATTGCTCCTTTCTCATTCCCGTTTGTCCACTTTTAACGCCGTTAGTTTGCTTGTAAACGTGCAGAAATTTGAAATTGGATGAATAATTTTGTACTTTGTTGAGCACAAATTAGTTTTGGGACGAATGGATGGATGTAAATCTTTTGGTGTGTTGTTCATAATGCTTTGTAAAGCAAAAATATTTTGAAAGAAGGTTAGGCAACTTCCCTTTATATAGCATTTTTTTTATTTTCCTTTTTTGTTTGTTTGAACTATGCTTGTCTATTTTTTTAATAGAGAATTGTGCAAGTTGGATGTTAAATGAGTCGAGTCAAAACAACTGAGTTATTTTTTAGTTTGTTTGTATGGTTATTAAATTTAAAAAGTCTTCTTGTAGTTTGATTATATGAGTTGGCTCAAATGAGTTTTAATTGAGTCAAACTTTGTTTGATATGTTAATGAAGCGAGTTCAGTGAGTCGAGTAATGAATAGTTTGGTTCATTTTTCAATCTTATACGAATAGAGTGGTTTTAGAATATATTTTTATAAAAGGTTTTCAGCTAATGAAACATTTTCAGAATGAAATTATTTGAATCTGGTCAGAAGGCAAGAGAAGACACTACGAATCATACAAGACGATCGTAGATAACACCATACGATGGAAGCGGTTTTCTTGCGGTATCAAGATTTTACGGAGGGTTTATTCCACATGGTATTAACTATTAAGCCATAAGTAAAACATTTACTTATTTTACGAGTTTGCAAACACTCCTAAAGCACATCTCATTCAAACGAGAATGATCGAAACTAAGCACAAAGAAAACAAAAACGTGAAGCAAAAGGATCGAATTTCACGCTATGATCAAATCCGGAGTCCTTGAGTCGCTCGCTAGTTTAGCTTCTAAACTTGAAACTTACCAATAATTCCACCTTTCTTTGAGATGAATGGTCGGTTCGTACGAGAAATTCCTAAATCCCTTATATCTCTCTTAGGGATGGGCAATTTGGGGGGGGGGGGGTTCTGAGATGGGTATTATAAGACTCGAGACTCACCCTACTCATTATTTTTATTACCCGAACCGCCCCGAACCCGGTCGTACTCAGACCAGCCCTGGACCTAGCGGGTACCTGATAGACCCGATAAAATCATAATATTAAATACTTTTTCCTTCAATTTTCACAAAAACAGATTCAAAATAAGTACAAAGAGCACCAAATCAATGTATAAAAACACATAAAGAAATACAATCATTAAATACTTAAATCATTCACTAACAATTCAAATTCATTCAAATAATCAAAACTTTCACAACAAAACTTAATTCATTCGCATTCAAATAAAGTTAAAGGCCTAAATGGCTAATCCCTAAATTTTATCATATTGTAAATAATAATTAAATACATCTATATAAAATGAAAATATATATAATAAATAACTAGGTCCGAGTCTAGGTGTGATGCAGGTATATGATGGACTCGGAGCCACACCCATCTGAGTCTTGAATTTTGATACCCGGACTCGGAGCTGGTCCCATCGGGACGGGTATTCAATATTCATTCTACCCGGCCCCACTGGCCACCCATGTTTGGATTTTTCAAAACTTCCATAACATGCAGAAGAGAAATGCTATCCCCACCGGACAGGTAGGGAAGATATAATTATAAACCACGATCGAATCTATAGAAGCACTAGTCTATACGTTCCTTTTAGTGTCGACTGTCAACTCTAAGGATATTTTTTTTTCACTATAGCATCAAGGAAACAATTGGATTAACTATTTGTGCATTCTTATCCCAACCCCTTAAGTGGCATAATATCAAAACCAAACGATCTTATAGGCTCCAACAACGAGCTTATAAGCTCACTCAAGCCGACTCTAAATATATCAACACAAACGACTTAAAGTGGCTGCCGAATTCCCAATGAGAATCATCCCAGTAAAGGATCCATAAATATAGAAGCCGCATTCCCAATAAGAAAAGAAAACAAACACATACAAACACCCAATATTCACAATTTTAAAACCAAAAAACAGCTCTGCAAACAAGTTTCATACAGTAGTAAATGCTGCAAAAGCCATCTCTAGCAGCCAATGTAAAATTTTGATTGACATCTATATTAAAACGGATTACCAGGTGAGTTCACTTTGTTCATATCTTGAATACGATCATGCTCCACTTGCAGCTGATGAAACATCTACATCTGAGTACGATTAGGATCATATACCCCTCCCCAGGCAGGATTAACATGAACATTGTCAACGGGCGGGCCACTGATTCCGGGCGGGCCACTAATTCCGGGTGGGCCACTGATTCCGGGCGGGCCAACTGCATACCCGCCAATCAGATATGGGTTCATCATTCCCTCAGGTCCCAAGCCATTGACCATTTGAAGAGGTCTACCATAACTGTCCACATAGCCACCATTGCCATAATATGGGGCCGGATATAAATGGGTCGGATTCATGTATGGACCCTCATATGGGATTGGAGCTGGAGGTGGTGGAGGTGGCGGCGTAGGAGGAGGTGGAGTTTGAGGTGGAGGTGGAGCTGCATAGATATATAAAGCGTGTTTGTAAACATAACCGATTATAAAAAAATGTGATCATAAGTGATAAATCAATTAGAAATGAGAAAAATTGAGAAGTCTGTAAGGGTGTGTTTGGATTGAAGGATTTGAAATATATGGATTTTAAATTCATCGACAAATCCATTTAAGTTCGTTTGGATGAATTCATGTTACGATGGATTTCAAATCCTTTGTCATTCACTTTGAGTTATTTTCTCCATAACTACGGTAGATTTCAAATGACTCGTGTCATTTCAAATCCTTCCTCCAAATTCCCTCCCCAAATCCAAACCACTCGATCCAAACACACCCTAAGGGTTGCATGTGAAGGATAGAAATGAGTGGCAAAGGATTTTTGCAACAAAAAAAAAAGGTGAGTAAAAATGACAAATTTGTCTAATATGTTTGTTTTCATTATTAAAATACCATAATCAATTTTTAAGCACCCTTTACCAACTTAGAGATTATAGATTATTGTCACTAAGTCAAGAGAATTAGTATCATAAGTTAGATATGCAAAACACTTCAAAATAGATTATCTTAAGTCATAAGTTAACGTACTAAGAGTTTGTAAATACTCCTATAATAATTCATGTGTAAGTTCAAGTTGAAATCATAGTACATTAGAGCAATAAGGAATTACCATTAGCCCTTTTCTCAGCATCTAACACTTGAGCACGCAACCTTTCAACTTCTTCATGCATATCGATCAGGTCTTTCTCCATGGCATACAACTGTGTCACTTTTTCTGTGTTTACAGCTTTTTCATAATTAAAGGTCTCGCTGTTTGCCACAACAAAGAAAATATAAATCAAAAAAGAAAGAATAAAAAGATTAGTAAAGGTCGATAAACTAAAGCACGTCGTGAAAAGAAACAAGATTTTTAAGGCAAATTCTAATATTCAGTTTGCAGGGATGGTCTCAAAACTGAAACTTCGAGATAGCCAAGATGCTAGTACTCATTAAAATTTCAGGAACATATGCACACGACTATGGAAATTCAATATATTTTTTATTTGCTGCATAAGTAGAGATTAAAAGCAATGTAATAGAACCAGTTTTTAGCAAGAGTTATTTTGATTTTAAACCATACATGAACGTGGTACATGAAATCTTTTCCTGTCATGACAATTTCTCCATTACTTATTAGGTGTTGATGCGATTATTAAAACAATCAACTACAGAAAATATTAAAATGAAATATTAAAAGCTTGCAGATCGTTTTAGCAAGTGATTCTAACTTGGCTTTGTACTGTGTGATATATGGATATACAGACAATTTCAAATGTTGATCCAGCCAACTTTACATTCATCCATGCTGGTCAAAATGCAGTTGATTCTAAATCTCATTTCAGAATATGATAATTACTATCATTAAAAAGAACTGTAGAAAAAGAGTTTCTAAAAGGCTAAAACTACCTATTCTGCCAATGCTTAAGGTTATGTTTCGTTAATCGTTAGTGGTTTTTGGTGAGGAAAAGGAAAATAACTATTTCACATCAAATAACAGTACATGCTTAATTTTTTATCCTTTCAACTTTCCTATTCCTTATTTTCACCAAAAGCTGCAAACCAAACATAGCCTTAAGATATTACAAATGAAATCAAATAAGGGAAAATACCAGACTTTGCAATTACTCGGAAAAGACAGAGAGAATAATTCTAATATAATATTAAATGAAAATCATTCGAATACCAAATGCTTATTTCACTCACCGTAATTGATAATGTTCCATCTTCAAGCTATTGAGTTCAGCATATATTTCTGGAATCTTCTTAGCATCAGCTCGGGATTTTTCCAGTTCTTGACTCGACTGGTCAATTTTGGCGGTCAACTCTGCCCTATCTTCAACCAAACGCCGTGCTTCAAGATGGGCCTCTTCAAGTTGCTTCTGTATATCACGTCCTGCTCTAATATCACCTTCCATTTTGTCAATTTTTTCCAACGAAATTCGAATCTGAATATCACCTTCAGTTTGGATGCTTCTGATATGATCTCTTAGTTTTTCTACTTCCCTTTGTGCCGCTATGAGGTCCTGTTTCATAGCCAAATGAAAAGAAGCCAATTTATGATTGTCGTCAGCCAAACGCTCTATTTCTGCTTTCTGGGAAGTTAATTTATTCTCTAAAAGAACAGAAGGGGGATGTGGGTCCACGGGCCTCTGTGCGGAAAGTAATGGGCCCCGACGAATCATTTCTGTCGTTTGTATGTAACGATCATCGTAAGTTGGTGGTATATTTCGTCGTGATGCCATGAATATGACAAATTCCTGAAACTCGAGAAAGAAAATCAAGATTAAAACATTTTCTCCTAACACAGCCAAAAAGGTAAAAATACAACTCAGAAACGAGTTAAGGATAAAATAAATACTCCCGGAGTCGCAAAATGGACATTTATTGTTAAATTTCGCATGAAATAAGAAGTTAAAGGCTTCTATGGTTATTCTCAAACTTTTGGGGAGCCCAAAACATGTTTGGGCTAAGTAATTATCTCCTTTTCTTGGTTCTAAATTTCTACTTATTTTAAGTCAACTCCAAAAAAAAATTGAGACTAATCTTGCTCGCTCAACCCAATGACTCAAAAACTGTTGTACCCCAAAACCCTGCTGTACAATAACGGAAAAAATCAGAAAATCTTGTTGTATGAAAAAGGGAAAATTCAATCGGCAGAAACTTGTATAAACTGTGAAATTAGAACCCCATAGATCCTGGAAACCTGTAGGGGTGGCGGCTTGGTCGAAAACTGAACCAAATTCTTGTTTTCCGAAAATTCGGACCAAAAATCAAACAATATTGATGGTTTGGTTCGCATAAAGACCAGAAAAAGTCGGTCCGTTCGGTCAGTTTTCGGTTTAATCGAATTTCTCAGAAAGGTAAAAGGAAAAAAATGAAAAACTGAACCTGGAGAAGAAAAGCTTTGAAGATTAAATGGATACTTTTTTTATAATGCAATATATAGCTTCCCTTAAACAACCCCAAGCAAAATTAGTTTGTAGTCTCGACCTTAGTTAGAAATTTGAAGTTACAAGCTCACAGGAAAAAGGAATGAGGCTGGATGGAGGAACTGGAAGTTCTTCAATGGTGGTACACGCTTTTACTGTGTTTATTGCTCATGAATTAGGGCCTTTACATGTTCTTTTTTAATTTTGAATATAATTAAAGTATATATATAAAATTAAAAATTGGTTCTCGGTTAATCGAACCCTGAAACCGAAAACCAAAATTTAAAAAATAAATGGAAATTTTCCATAAGAGTTTCGGTTAGAACAGAAATCTTGGTTTCTGGTTCGGTCCGGGAGGTTCGGGCAAAGTGTGAACACCCCTAGCAATCTGTTCTACAAGTGCCAACTAAACCAACATGCAATAATCTGTTTGATGAGTGTCTAAACCACACGCTTTCAAAACGGTACATCTAATTCAATATATTGTATATATATATATATATATATGTATAATTAATCATATATAGCTAATTACTTTTTAATTTTTATGGTGGCACGTATTGTACAGTTCTTTGATACGTTTTCTAATTAAATTAAGATTGTTGGGTATAAATGACCATGTTTATGTAAGATGCAGTAGCTAATACTTCTATATCAGATTTCAAAATGCTAGGAAAACAAATCTGTAAGCCTGATCATAAGTATCAAAAAAAATTCAGTGCATTTCAAGCAAGACTCAATCAGAAATATGTTCACTAAAAGCACTATAGATTCAAATACACTTCTCAAGCAAAGACAGAGCAATCCTACAAAATCCAGAAGCATGAGTAAGTGTTTATTCAAACAGATTTCTTCAACGAAATCAGAATATATAACTTGTTCTGGATGAAGAAAATGTACCGTCAGGCAAATATATATATATATATATATGGACTTGGAAATTGACAGTTGGAATCAGTTCTTATATTGATGAAATTCTACTCAATCTAGTACATACTAAGTATATCTTTTTTTAACACAATATTTCATGAAGATATTCACAATTTAGTAAACAAGAATGCTATGGAACTCTAAATATTTCCTTTTTCATTTGTCAAAACTAATGAAAATTAAAGAAAAAGATGGTGAAAGGAAGGTTCATATCATTTCACTTCATGCTTTGCAATACCTTTTCGCCATTGTACTGGTAATAATTTTATTGATCCTGCCTTGTACATATAATTATTGGAAATTGATATACATTTCAAGTGACAAGAGTCAATACTTGTATTTAACAATCAACATACTGGGATTCAGATTCTCATCCTATACGTTCAACCTATAAGCCCCACACACATACACACACACCCGGCTAACCAAGTATACTAACACATAATCTACCTAAATATTCATTTAATCCCTTAAGTAGAGACTTAAACGTATTACGTCAAGTGCAAAGGCTGAAAATTTCCCACTTCACCCTGATGGACCACATCAGTGACACATAATTTGCCTAAATATTATTCACTTAATCCCTTAAGGAAACTAAAATTAAAACGTTCCTACAACCGTGAAATGTTTTGCAGGGAAATGAGTTAAGGGTTCACATTGATCAGTATTCCATCATCTATACACATTTTTTTACATGTACATTCTTTCCTATCTTTCAGAAAATCAAAAGCTGAGAAATTCTTATCACAAACTCTTTGTTGATACACATTTCATTTACAGTTACAGTTACAATCCCAAAGGCCACATATTAGTTTTCCCTAAACAAAAACTCACACCAAAAAATTATCACGATAAACATATATAAACAATTCAAACAATTTAGTCCATTCCATAAAAATCCAAATTGTTTGTCCATTATTTACAATTAAATTAAAATGATCAATTCAGCTGCAAAACCTCAACACCCCATTTCAACAATTATGAAATTCATAGTCAGGAAACAGCAGGATAGACATATAACCCAAATATAACATAACTCAAAGGAAATTTAAAGAAAAAAACAAAATCAAGCAAAGAAGAGGGATGGACCTCAAGAAACTTATGGGGGCAACGGCGGTATAGAGTTCGCCGGGACTGGGGAGGCGGTGGAATACGTCACCGGGACGCTCGCCGGCGGGGAGGGACTAAGGAGGGGTGAGAGAGAGAGTGTCGATTATGCCCGTCTGTATTGGAGATGTGAAATATTCTAATTGGGAAAATTATAATTTAGTGTGTGTATATATATATTTACGGCATAAAATAATTTTTAATAATTAAAGAAAATGGATTATTACACTTATGAATTAGGACAGAAAAATAAATTAAATTATTCGATATTCAATTCGAACGAACTCGATTGTTTAACCTTATTTGAGCTGAGTTCATCAATAAATCAAATTGAAATTTTTTTGTGTGTTTATGAGTTTTAAAATGTAAAATAATAAAAACATGTTAAAGAACAAAGTGTTCGAATTGATTTCCATTAATAATCATACAAACTCAAATATAAATTTTAAAACTCAGTTGACTTATGATAAAAATGTTCAACACTTACACACACTAATAAAACGCAATTATTAAATAAATAAAAACCGGGACAAGTCAAAATCCCACAAGTTGACCCCAAATTTATTGCACCCAATTTTTCTTTTATAATTATGCCTGGGGTGTTCACGAGTCGAGCTCGAGCTCGACGAGTTGCAGGAAAATGAGCTTGAGCTCGAGCTCGTTCACACTCCCGAGCCGAACTCGAGCTCGAGCTCAAAAAAAATTTTTTTTTTTTATAAAATAATATTTTTTTCTAAAAATATATTATTGATTTTATATTTATTCATATATTATTAAATATAACCATAATTAATGTCAAAAATATTATTATTTATACATATATATTATTATAATATATCATATTATATAAAAATATATGAATAAATATTTATTTTATATATATTAATTAAAAATTACTTTATTTTTCCGGCTCGCGAGCTGGTGAACTGACATTTTTGGGCTCGAGCTCGGTTCGATTGAAAAGCTCGACTAGTTAGGCTTAGCTCTTAAACATTTTTGTATTACAATTTTCCAAAAAACAGAGCAGCCCTTTTGAATGCTCTGTTAATAAATCTCAAAGCTACACCCTGAATTTCTTTCGAATCAATGTTCGCTATAATCTGTAGGAGGAAACCCAAAATTCCTCAAAAAGAATACTGCATTTTTGTTCGCACCCAATTCTTCACTCCACATAATGGACTCTGTATCAAATCATTTTCATCCAAAACTTCATCTCTAGATGTTCACACAGATGATGATTCAAAACAGTCTTTCACAATTTCTTACCTAATTAACTCATGTGGGCTGTCCCCAAACGACGCCGTATTGAAGTCCAAGAAGTTCTCCATTAAATCACCAGAAAACCCAGATGCAGTTTTGAAGCTACTCAGTAAGTATGGATTTACAAATGCTCATATCCCTAAGCTTGTTAGTAGATGGCCGCGAATTCTAGCAGCCTGCCCTGAGAAATCTCTTTTGCCCAAACTCGATTTTTTTTGCTCGTTTGGTGTTCCAGTTGCTATGTTAGCTCAGAAGCTATCTGTGTATCCATTAATCTTACATCGAAGTCTCCAAAATTATCTAATCCCTTCATATAATTACTTGAAAAATCTTGTTCAATCTGATGAGAAGGTCGTCACCGTGTTTAAGCGTGCTCCTGGGATTTTCGCACATGGCTGTCGAAGGGAGATTTCTGTTAACATTGCAACTTTGCGAACACGGGGAGTGCCCGAATCTTTTATTGTGTCGTTGCTTGTGTGTAGTCCATCATTATTCATTCTTGGTAAGAACAGGCTTGCTGGTTATATGGATAAGGCTGAGAAAATGGGGTTTGATAAGCTGAGATTTGTGTTCATCCATGCCCTCCAAGTGTTTGGTACAATGTCTGAGTCAACTCTGAAGCGTAAAATCGAGGTTTACATGAAATGTGGATGGTCCAAATCGGAATGTAGTGCTGCGTTTTTGAGGTTTCCTATTTGTATGGCGATTTCGGAGAAGAAAATAATTTCGAATATGGATTTTCTTGTTAATGAGGTGGGTTGTAAACCTTCTGCTGTTGCACAGAGACCTGCGATTCTTGGTCTGAATTTGGACAAGAGATTGAGACCAAGGTGGCGAGTTGTCGGAATTTTGAAGTCGAAAAAGTTGTTGACAAAGACAAATAGCTGTGCTACATTGTTCAAAATGTCTGAGGAGATTTTCTTGAAGAATTATGTAATGAGATATCAGCAAATTATTCCTCAGCTACTGGATTTTTATCAAGGAAAGTTGAGTTTTCATGAGTTGGTCGTTTTGACTCGAGAACGAGATATTTGAATCTTGTTTTCTTTTTATGTTGCGAGTCGATCCAATACATGAATTTACGAGTCCATTTTCTGAATTTTGGGGTCTGTAGTTTCGAAAACTTAGGCTAGGTTTGTTTATGTTATTGAGATAAAATTTTGAAATTTTCTCGGGCATCGCATACTGTGAAAGTTCATATGAAAATGATAGTTGTTTGTTTATGTTTTTAAAAATATGTTAAAAGTTGTAAGACATGTCAAATCAGTAATGATAGGTTGATGAATGATGTGTAAATAATTGTGTTAGTTGTAGATATAATGATTAATTATGTGAATAAAAAATAAAGAAATATAGATAAAAAAAATGTAAAATATGAAAGATAAAGTGAAATAATGATTGATTTGATTGGTAAATTTGTGAAAGGTTGTATATATGATTGATACAGAAAAATGGAAAGTATAGTTGAAAAAGGAGAATTTGGATGAAAATTTTGTGTGTAAGTTTATTTTGAATTTTTTTATTTAAAAAGTTGAAAATGGATTTTGAAAGCATAAACAAAAAAGCCTTTAGCGTTTGATCGTCGTTTTGAGTGAAAATAGAATGTTTATCCTTTTAATTACAAAGTAATAATACTAATTTTGAGTGTTGCTATCAATTCAAGCTTCTGCGCAAACTGTGTAAAGCATGAATGAGGATGTGTTATTACTGTTCTTGTTTTTATGGATTCTCTTGTCTTGTCCAAATACGCCATGGTGTTTTGCCGGAGTTCATGAGACTTCAAGTCCGAAAACAATAGCTTATATAGTATAACGGGATTCGTATGAGATCAATATCATGATTGAAATCTTTCTATAGAAAGTTTCTTTAAGTCGTTCGAAAAGATGAAATTATATCCATCGCATAGTTGTGAATGTCGTTCATGGCGCACCCTCAACGCCATGAACCATGGCATGACACCTATCTTCGATCTGATTAAATAGTTTTCTTGGGTCAAAATCGATGGTCAATTAGTCAAAAATAGGTAAATTGGGGATAAAATTGGAATACACAACCTTTAAACATTCAAAATGAGGCACCCAATTGAAAAAACCCCAACTTCTTCAAAAATTGAGCTCCAAATAGAAAGAAAAAAAAACTCAGTCTCTAGCTATCAAAAATCGAGTTAGCATATTTGGATTTAGATAATTAGAGTATTATCCTAAATTAGATTGTTTCTTTATTGTTGCATTGAAAGGCTTGAAATGAGTTCGTTTTATTTTTATTTGTTTCTTGAAAACTTATTATTTATGGTTTATTTAACATAGTAACAGATATTATTGTTATAAAGCTGGCATATTATTAATTATATTAGTATTTATAATTAGTATATTCTTATGATTTATGCTTCAAAGTGGCGTGCGTCGCACCATCGCCACGGCCCGGTGTGAGATCTTTGTCGCCACGCCGTGCCATTCGCCATTAATAACTATGAACCATGAGTTTAATTTTGATCTATATAATTTTATCAAACCGACTATAATCAAATTTATAAAATTAATTCTACGGAAACAACTCACGTATTGAGTTTTAGTAATTTCACATTTTAATAAACATCACTAATATACAATAATCAGAGATATAAAAATAAGTAAAAAAATTATAAATTTGGTTGGTATCAATTTAGTACTTTTTTGAATTTTATATGCATCATCAATAATATTCAAGTATGATCATTGATAATATCTGATGAACCAATCTATGGCACACTAAATTTTGTGAATCACTAAATGAAGAATGAAACTAAACAGAAAATCTGAATCATAGTAAAAGATTTTGCTCACCAGATCTATCACTATATTTCTGCACAGATATTTACAAGTAGAAAACTCAGGGTGCCATCGCCTTATTCGAAACACGATTATGGTGCGTTTGGACTTCATCACATATCGATCAATTTGTAGTAACAGTCATTGCCACATAGTAGAATTTGATAACCCTTACCACAGGGACAATTGAAATGAAGGATTATACATTCACCATTCTTGTCAACCCACACAGCTTCCTGTTCTTGCTCTTCACTTCCAGTCTCAGTTTCTTCCTATAATAATAAAACCAACAACATTACAAAACCGAGTTACTGGAAAAATAAAAATACGAAATTCGTTTGAATGTAATGAAATCCAATATTTTGACTGAGTATCGTGATGATGGCCATTCGCTAGTATTACGACATTGTAACATAGTTAATCATTGTAACATTGTAACATACAGAGACTTCAAATGCATAAATAAATTTTAGGATTTTGAAAAAACAAATGTGAAATTGAATGCACCAAGAAATTATATTTGAATACAACAGTGAACAAAGAGGCTTGAGCTTAAGAAAAATCATAGAAATCCCAAATATGATATGCTAAGAAACACCCAACAGAAGTTTATAACCATCACATATAAATGTTAATATACTTTTAAAAGTAAAAAAGATGAACAAGAAAACAGAAATATATATATATATGTATAACAATAAATGAAGTGAAAAAACTCAACTAGTAAGTAGGCCTTGGGAATACGCTCTTGCACTTGAATTTCAGTCCCAATTTCGTCCTACAATAATACAACAGCAGATAACAAGACTAAGTGAAGAAGAATTATGAACTTCGATCCATTATAATCAAATCAATAGTCCGGGTGCACATCATGATAATGCAATCTTAATAATTTACGAAATTGTAAAATCCCCAAAATAATATGCTAAGAAATGGAATAAACTAGTGTTATGAATCAAAAGGTATCTAACAAGAAAAGATTATGAGACTCATTCCAAATACAATCAAATCAAATGTTTTGAGTGAATATCATGATAATGGCACTCTTAAAATTACCAAATATAACATAATTATAAATCACACAGATTTCAAATGCATAAACAACATTCAGGCTTTCAAGATAAAAAGTGATCAAATGCACCAAGAAATTACAGTTGAACTAAACAGTAGAGGTTTGAGCTTACAAAAGCTACATAAATCCCAAAGTAATATGCTAAGAAACACCCACTGGAAGTATATAATACGCAATATAAATGTTAATATGAGTATAGAAAGAAAGTAAATAAGAAATTCAGAAGGAAAAAACAATATAACAACAAAGTGGAAAAACATATATACCAAGTAGATCTTGGGATTAGGCGCTTGCCCTTGCACTTGAATTTCAGTCTCAAATTCTTCCTACAATAGTACAACAGAAATTTGGTCAAATATAATGGAATCAAATAGTCAGAGTGCACATAACGATAAGGCACTCTTAAAAAGTACTGAAATTGTAACATAATTATTGAGACACACTTCAAATGCATAAATAAGATTTATGGTTTCTTAAACAAATTAAAAAAAAAAGACTATACTTGAAAAAACAGAGGCTTGAACTATAAATATCAAAGTTCCCAGGATAATATGGTAAGAAATAGGATAAAATAGTATTGAGCCAAAGTTAACTGATAATAAAATTACAAGATTCATTCCAAATACAATGAAATCAAATATTTCGAGCCAATATCATGATAAAGGCTTTTTAAACTTTACCAGATTGTAACATTATTATCCACATAAACTTCTAATGCATAAAATAAAATTATAAAAAGTTGACTGCACCAAGAAATTATACTTGAACACCAACAGTAAACAGAGGCTTGAGCTTCAAAAGAAATTATAAATCCCATTAATAATATGCTAAGAAAGACACAACAGATAATTTACCCAATTACTTTTTCTACATGAACACAACAGTGAACAGAGGCTTGAGCTTTAAGAAAAATTCATAAATCCCAGAAATACGTAATCCTCAATATAAATGTAAACATGAAATTCTTTTAAAATAATTAGATAAAACAATATACCTTTAGAATATTATCAGTAGTGTAGTCTTCATATTCAGTAGCATCCACTTGTTCATCAGAATCGTTCACCAAATCATTCATCCATTTGTTCATTTCTTTCAACCGCTCCTTCATTCTCTTCATCCTCTGTAATTCAAATCACACAATCATTTAATTACACAAAATTTTTCAATCAAGAAAACCAAAAAGAAATAAATATAAATGAACAAGAAAAATCAGAAAATTGCAGAGAATAAATAATCAAACAAACCCTAGCCTCAGCACTCTCTCCACATATCGGAGACTTAGAAGCGTTTCTCGCCAGCGGCGGCTTCGGCGGCGTGGCGGCAGCAGCCACCACCTTCCGATCGGCAAAAGGACTCGGATCGGAAACGGTGCGGCAGATCGGCGGCAATAACAGCGAATCTTGAGCAGCAATTTTCAGGTCTGCAATCTCCTGTACCGGCGCATCAACAGCGTATATCGGCTCGGAGATAGTGCGGCGGAGAGGAAATGAGTGCGGCAGAGGAAGTTTGGTGTAGCCGAGGAGATTGTGGTGCTGTTGTTGATCGGAAGGATCTAGAGTGGCGGCTCGTTTCGATGACGGTTGTTTGAATGATGTTGGTGATTGGCGTTTGGTGGATTTGATGGACTTTTCCGGTGAGTTTCTGGTGGCGGAGTGGTGGTGGAGGAGCATGGTGGAAAGATAGATTTGATTCTGTTAAAGATGGTTATTTGGGGGAATATAGAGTGGGATTTAATCTGTTGATTTTGGCGGTTCTTTTTTGTATATGGAGAAAATTACACACATACCCCTTTACTTATGTTAATTATCGAAACTCTCCTCCATGTTTTAAAAATTATCGACGCAATATTTATAAGGTTTGTAGGGGTAAAATTGTAAAAACAATATTAAATTTATAGGGGTTAATTGTAAGAAATGATTTTGGGTGAAGGGCTTTACGTAGTGTCCAAAAAGTGAAAGGAGTTTTAGGTAATTACATAATACGTGAGGAGGTATGTGTGCAATTTTCTTGTTTAATTAATTACAGTCGAGTTTTTTGAAGAAGAATTGAGTGAAAAATAAAAAAATTGTGAAATTTTATGGTTTTTTAAGGATGCTTAAGTTAATAGCATATACCTAAGTATAAATTTAATTATTAATTTATCAGCTCTTTAAAAATTAGATGATTATTTGTTAGCGTTTATATAGTGATTTTTTGTTATTTATATATTCGGTCATCCAATAACATTACAATGTATTTTTAATTTGATTTACATCAGGGTAAACTAATTTTGTTTTAGAAAAAAAAGTACTAATATTCAATTTTAAATTAATTACACTCATGCCCCTAGTAGTATGGGAAATGACACAGCCCAACCCTTTTTGGCATGGAGATTAGAACTCAAAATAACCTACCTATAAAGTTAAATGAAATGGCCAAAATATCTCAAGGGGTCAATTGTAATTTTCAAAAAAAAAAAAAAAAAAAAGAATGAAATATAATGTTTATACTATATGTTTTTTGTATTTTGTTATGTTTAGATTATAGAAAGAGACAGTGTAATTTCATCTTTTGTGTTATTATGTGTTTTAATGTAATTATGATAAAGGATAAGTTTTTGAAAAGTAAAATCCAAATCTTATGAAAAATGGATTTTCAAGGTTCAACCATGTGCTTTAGTTTACTCGTTCAAGAGTGAAGACAGTGATAGACTTTGTCAAATGAACAGTAATTAAATAATTAAGATCCTTTTAGAGTGACTAATACTACTTAGTCAATATTGTGTAAATGCAATCCAAATCTCTTCTAAGTATTATTGAAAATTTCGATTATTGAAAATATAATCTGAAATCAACATTGAAATTATATAAAATTTCTCTTCATTTTTATAAATACACCCCTTGTATATTTACAAAACATTATAAATTATAAAATTCAATACAACTGATTAATTAACTAAGACCCCCTAGTCCAATTAAATACATTAAAATAAAAAATTAGTATCATCCAAATGGTTTAGACGTGTTCTTCTTGCCTAGTTTCATTTGACCAAGTACAATATTAATATTATACCAAGTCCAAAACCCAATAATATGTACAAACGTCACAATATATAAATACTTGATACAAATCGATTGAACCATGTAAATTAAACCAATTTTTCTATTTTCTAGCCATCCTAATGGAACCCATCAAATTTCTTCACAAAAATATAAACCTCATGATTCTAGTAACAATAATTTCCCTATTATTATCTTCGATATTCTTTTTAATTTTTGATTTCTCGTCCTTTTCCCTAATGCGCGACATGCTGGTCAAGGAATCGTTGATCCCAATTTCAAGTTCGAACAGTGCTGAATTCGTTAGTCGCCTCTCTGGGATCAAACAGAACTTCCCGCTCGTATTAACAGTCTATGTAACGTTCGTTTTTTCTTACTTCATCGTCACATTTCTCTCGACTATTGCAACAATTATAGTATCGGTCGAATCATGTAATAGCAATAGCCTATCGTTAAAAGATTTGTGTTCAAGGATAGTGAAATGTTGGACTAGGCCATTTATTACGGGGTTTTATACAACGATTTTCGTTATAGGCTACGTTTTCTTTGTCATATCGATGGCTACACCTATACTTATGTCTTCTAACATGGCTATCCTAGGATTAGCTATCCCGTTTGGCATCGTTGCTTATGTCTTTTATCTCTATCTATCGAGTGTTTGGTTACTAGGATTCATGGTTTCGATTGTTGAAGAAGAGAGTTGTGGGATTGAGGCACTAGGGAAATCTGCAGCCGCTATGAAGGGCCAAAAAATGAATGGATTTCTGTTGAATATTGTGTTGAATTTGGTGTCTTTGGGTGTGTTTTTGGGCTCAAAGATGATTAAAAATGAGAAGATTTGTGGGTTGTTTCTAGTGAATTGTTCTTGTTTGGTGAAGATTTTGACATTTGTGGCGTATACAAGTTTGTATTTTCGGGCAAAGAAAATGAATGGTCAAGAGATTGAAGTAAAAATGAGTGATTTAGAGTATGGAAAGCTACCCACAACACCCTTTGTAAATGTTTAAATTTTATAATACATCGTGTTCAAAGAAATCGTTTTAGTGAAATCGATCTGTTATAAACATTGAGTGTGTATTTTAGTAAAATATGCTCCATATTGTGATATTTAATGAGGAACGAGTAAGTTTTAGTATGTAAGGTTCAATATTATTTTAGTATTTTAAGTTGTTTTCTGAATTGTTTTATTGCACTGTGATCATACAAGAAATAAAATATGAAATAGAAATGTAAATAGAATCTTTATATATATGTACATATTTTATAAGTGTATGATCTAATTTTCTCCACCAATTTGCAAACACTCAAATTTCAAATTGCAATTTGAAAACATTTGACGGGGTGCAAACTGTCATATACAATGTTTAGACGGTGCAAAGTGTCAAATTTTATAACTAGGGATGCAAAATGCCAATTAAGTGTATTTCGAGGGTGGATATTGCCTATTACACAATTCTTTCTACTTCTCAAAAGTAGCTACTAGCTATGGAAATGGGGCGGGTATGATTTGAGTATTGAGTATTGTAGAATTTGAGATTCGTACCTGAACGGCTGATCCCGATGCGTATTTGATCCTGCCCGACCAAGATGGGTACTAGACGAGTCCACTTCCTACCTGTTAAACTCGGCCAACATAAATTTTTCGAACAAATCAATTCAAATTATGCAAATTTCACATTCACAACATTTCCTACGTTAAATTTGCAAAAATAGTTCAAGACTGATTGTTCGCAGATCTGACCATGAGTAACGTGGTGCGGCCACGACGTCAAATGTGTGATAAGGTCTAGTTGAGGGATAATATACACTACACATTTGTAAGATGGGGTGGTGAGTGAATGATAAAAATCACTCAACTAACCATCAAATGTGTGATATATGACAGTATGACACACTCACACACCAAATCTATTGAACCTGATGTGTCATAGAATTTTCCAGATGTGATTTTACTTTTTAGGTTATTAATTTGCAACATTTGCACTGATTTTCAAATTTTTTTAAGGGTGAAATACTATTTGAAATAACACTTTACTTGAGTGGAAATAGTCTTTAATATTTAATTTTAATGTGTTAAATATAAAATTAAAAAGAGTTATATTATATATTAATAGGGGCGATTTCAGGTGTTGATTCAAGAAGAGAGAGAGAGATGATAGACTCGTTATTTAAAAAAAATGAATTATTTTCGTTAAATAAATTGTTCAAAAGTAATATCAAAAGGCATAAAGTAACAAAAAAATTTACAATATATGTGCTGGACTTGTACACTAAGTCCTAAATTATTAGTTTTCCATCATTGAGCTTAGAAAAATCGTGATTGGGTTGCTAAAACGGGTCGAATTTCAAGTTCAAGCCCAACACAATTTGGCCCAATAGTTAGTCCAACAATATTGGGTATCGTTTATCGTTAGTAAGTTGGGCCCTTTCACCCAACTATCAAATTTGTGATTAGGGTTGTATCAAAATTGAATGCACTAGCGATTTCGATAATTTTGGTGGCCCGTTAACCGAACCAAACAAAAAATAAAAAAAAAATTGAAGTTATATATAATATAGGGCGTTATTGCACAATATGTTAAAAATATCTAAATTGTAACGAATTTTAAAGATAATAAATGTTATTAGACAAGTTTTAAGTTGCTGGAAATAGCTCAAAATCCAAAATAAACTTTCTAAAAAAGTATTTTGTTCGAATTTAAGTTAATTGCGAACCAAACTGTTACCAAATAATTCAATTACGATTATGATTTTTATCAAATTGAATTTTTAGCTAACCGAAAATTCAATTCGATATTTCCTATTTATGGATCGTCAGGCCCAAGATCAAAATCTAGGACTTTTTATCTATCGTCACGTGCACATCTTACACCAGGTAGTATCACTTGTCATACATCGATAAAAAGAAAATAAAATTAAATATTTTTTTAATTCACTTATATAAAAAGATATACACAGGGCAAGCCCAAGACCGAATTGAAACCCAAGTCTAAGCCCTCACACGATGAAATCCATGATCGTGATTCATGAAAAACGAGTCCGAATTTGAACCTGAACAAGCAACACAAATATGGTCCATTAGTTCAATCCTACAAGCATGTAACGTAGAATTGATCTATTCCTTCAAATTTTAGTGTCTCAAAGGCCATGCCTAATATTATAACAAAGAAAACTCGCAATCATTATATTAGATGCGCTACAAACTTGAAACTACACATGATAACAAAATCAATCAATGTTACTTATAACTCACAAACACACGATAATTGAGGCTTAATAGACATTCCCTTAAAATAAATGGAACCAGCGACGAGACCATAAAATTTAGTTTTCCAACCAATTCTAATAAAATGCCTAGATACGTAATTTTGAAGTGAATTATTTTTAACCAATAAATCGCATACACGACATACAATACTCCAAACACCCTTTGTCAATTAAATTATTTATGTATATTAAACCATTCAATGACATGAATTAGAACAATGAAATATCTCATTTTGATATTTTGTTATACACAAAATTTTTAATATCCTCATTATTATTCTCACATTCAGTACAAAAAGTTGTGGTGTATTGGGCCTGAGTTAAGGCCTAGTGACATTGGGCCCAAAAGAGTTTAAACCTTATCAAAATGGGCCCCAAAAGGGTGTTTTTTTTAAATATAATCTTCTTACATATGTTTCTTTTAACAATTTACATCATATACAAAATTGTTTTGCAATTTAAAATAATTTTTTCCCATTAATTAAAACATGTAAGCGAAAATTCAAAGCATGTTGATTCAGTTAATAAGGACGAACTATTAAATTGGTAAATAAAAATCACTACCCCAATTGCCTCAATTGACTATATTGACAGTTTATATGCAAGTATTTCTAATGATGTGTGAGACACACTAATCCAAGTTTATCTAAATACTTTTAAATTAAATCATAATAAAAAAGTGAAAGAAAAGGGGATTTTTATTTTGTTTTTATTTAATTTTTTTGTTTACCTTTTTCTCTTTTTATATCCATTTATCGAATGAAGGGGAATTGAAAAGAGAGTAACAAAATGAGTAGACTAGTGAATGTGATATGCTCCAAATCCATATTAATATCATCACTATCACCTTCTCTCATTTCCCCCTTCTCTCGAATCTCATTTTCAAGGTCTTCAAGAATGGCAGCTGAAGCTTCTTCTTCATCATCATCACCATCACCATCACCTTCACCTTCATCCGCCATTGATTTTCTCTCGCTTTGCCACCGTCTCAAGGTGATATAACTGTTTGTATATATGTCTGTTCGAGTTTCATGCGTGTTTTCATTGAATACAAATGGTTATGCTGCGGGATTAGTTTAATTCAAATGATAATAAAGTTTTAGCATAAACCCTTGATAAAACCATTGTTTATGCAACTTGTGCTTGTTTTGATGTTTGTGGGTCAATGTAATTAGGTTTTAACATAATGAATTAGTCTTGTGAACTCGGGCTGGATGTGGATTATGACGTGCATTTCTCCATGATGATGTTCCACATCCTTAATCCTTTGGCCATATTGAATAGGGCTGTACGTGAGTCGAGTTTGGTGGTTGAACCAGTTGTTCATGTTTGTTTGAATTGTTATTGAGTTTTAGAATTTGTGTTTGAACTTGGTTATAATTGAGCCGAATATGGAGCTTGAGTAGCCTGATGTTTTTGGACATTTTTTTTAATCAAGTTTTACTAATTGAATCGAACTCCAGCCTAGCCTCAAAATTAACAAACATATATAAAGTTGTTCAAGCCTGGGTTTGAGACGTTAATGGATTGAGCTCAAATGAGCTTTTACCGAACGATCTGTAGTCAATGATGGAATAGTTTGGTTCGTCTTTCAACCCTAGTTCTGAATTGGTGGGATAGTTTGCTTAGTTAGTGGAGAAGCATGAAAGAGTATAAACTTGTTATTGGCTTGTGCATGACTGTGTAATCGCTTTTCAGAGTTGCTATTCCTCATAAATGGCAAAGAGTGGTAACAAAATAATAAGTATGCTACTAATCAAATTTGTGCTTCAATGTCAGTAAATAGAGAATAGCACTTGACACATGATTTGACTATGGTGTCTCTATAGTTAAAACAGATACTTCATAAGAAAAACACAGAAATAGAGCAAAAGTCACACTGTCACATGCTGTTATTCGTTTAAGTAATAGCAGAAAGTCCTTTCCAGGGATTCGACTTCTAGGCTACAGTTATGTCGTTGTAAACAACGCTATTGCTTATGGTTATATATTTGGATATCTGTAAGCATAAAATTTTGTTGCCATTGGGAAAAATTCGACAAAAATAGTCTAATTTAGTTGAACTGAAAAAAAATCCGAAGTTGATTTGCATTGAGGCCACTCTCTGGTTATAGAGTCATTATAGATTTAAAGCATCCGTTAATATCTTACTTCCAGTTTTAAAAATATGAAATGATTTTGTTGCCTTTCCATATAGATCTTTAATCATCAGATGAATATAGAAGTCTCCCGGTATTTGCATATTGAACTCTATATTATTCTGTGTGCAATTTGTGTAGTAACAGCTATTATCTTTTGAATTTCTGTTTGTTTATCACACTCAGTGTTGATATATTGAATATCACTATCTTAATAGACCACAAAGCGAACAGGATGGATACGAAGAGATGTTAAGGAACCGGAATCAATAGCTGATCACATGTACCGGATGGGATTAATGGCTCTTATATCTGCTGATATTCCTGGTGTGAACCGTGAAAAGTGGGTATTTTTGCATTTCGTTTGGTTTTTTCCTATTTGATGTCGTGATATTTTAGTTGAACAAATGAAAGGTTTTTATTGTCTTTTACGCTTTATATGCCTGTTCTTTTCTGAGTTTCAGGTGTATAAAAATGGCAATTGTGCACGACATTGCGGAAGGTAGTTTCTCTCTTCCCATGTACTTTCAGCCTCAGAGAAAATGCAGCTATGTTTTTTGATTGCTAGTAACTTAATACTGGAGAATGAAATCTTTAGCTCTAAAGAAAAATGTCTTAGAAATTTATATGTGATCAGATAGTCGGTTTCGTTATCTCTAGAGATACTAATTATCAGTTATAAACGTCTTTCCTCATGAAACTAATGATGAGAAAAAGTGTGTCCACAATTCTGAAGTATTTGGTGGGTGGCACTACAAGAGCTATAGCTTCAAGTGTGGATTCGAAGGATTTGTACAAAGATTTGACTATTTGATATAATAAGCAGCATGTAAAATCTTTAAATCAATTTGGACATTTTGAAATACGAGTTGTGAGAATATAGTCCCAAAATACAGGTTTCATCATGAATAGAGAGGTTTTGGACGTCTTCGTACTCTACTCCATCTGCTCTCGTCTTCCTCCATGAGACAAAGCAATTAGCTTGAATGATTTGTAGTTGACATTAGAAATATATGCAGGAGCATATAATCACATGGGAATATTGCAAAATTAGTTCAATAAGATAGGCCCTCTTGCAATTTTAGTACTAATGTTTACAAATTCCCAAAATTTGTCCTCTAGGATGCACGTTTTGTAGTTTTAGTTCCCATCGCCGAAAAATGGACAGGTCACTTGCCTTGCACGTAATCAGTTCTAAACTTAACGGTGTGTGCATTTGACGCACTAAATTCCATGCATCTTTTAACATATGGGACCAAAATTGCAACAAAAAAAGAAACGCATCCTATAGACTAACTTCGTGGATTAAATGCAACAAGCCTATCCTATGAGACCAATATTACAATTTTTCTCTAATTACTTTCAATAGTTGTTTTCTGATGAAGATTCTTGAACCTTAATGCCATGGAATTATCTGAATGTATGTTTATCACGTGTACAACCATTTTGCATAATTAGTCCCTCATTTGTCATGTTTGATTACACTGTATAGCTATTGTTGGTGATATCACTCCTTCTGATGGAATCCCGAAGCAAGAAAAGAGTCGAATGGAGCAAGAAGCATTAAAGAAGATGTGTGAACTACTTGGTGGAGGGGAACGAGGTATTAGATAGCTTTGAAAGTTCAGTATGGCTCTGTGAACTGAGTTTGTATAAGCTGATCTATCTTACTCTTTACCAGTTTTTTAGCTGATAGTATATTTGATGCCAGCTAAAGAGATCAGTGATTTGTGGATGGAGTATGAAGAGAACTCTTCAATGGAAGCTAAGGTCGTCAAGGACTTCGACAAGGTAACTTGTAGAGAGATTTTAATGATTATGAAACTTAGGGTGTGTTTGGATGGAAGGATTTGAAATCTATGGATTTCAAATATAGATTTCAAATCCGTCACCAAATCCACGAAGTTCATTTGGATGTATCTAATTTATAATGGATTTCAAATCACTCGACATTCACTTTGAGCAATTTTCTCCATAACTACGGTGGATTTCAAATGACTCCATTTTAGGTGTCATTTCAAATCCTACCTCCAAATCCCCTCCTCAAATCCAAATCACTCAATCCAAACACACCTTTAAATTTTTCAGGGCATAATGGTCTTGTAGTGGAAATCCATGCACAGAGCAATTAGGCTTGTTTAGGAAAGTGAAAGTAATTAAGGTCAAATCTGTAAAAGTTGAAGAAAAGCAAAAGGACCTCGTTTCCACGTTTTTTTTTTTTTTACGTGCATAAACACATAAGTAAGAATTCACCTACTCCGTTGGGTCCATCTCAGTTATTACTGCGTTAAATGGAACTAGGAGAAAATAAAATTTTATAAATTCTGAATGATACTTGAAGTTTTTGGTCACCAGTTCTATTTCTTTTAAAAGTTAATTACACTAACTACATTTCTTATTTAGTGTAATTAAAGCCTAGCCCGCTTATTTTAGTTAGGGGTTCATTGGTCCGGTTCGGTTCGGTTATGTTAAAAAAATTACTTTTCCGGCTCGGTTCGATTTGGTTTTTGGGTGAACCGAATTTCGCAAGAAAAAAGGTGGGTGGGTGGGGGTGGAAACTTAAAACCCTGATGTAAGCTCACTGGAAATGGCAATATTTAAACTAAATGTAAACTTTCGTTTTCTAACAAAGATTGGGCAGATCCAGTATGATAATATTTGTCAAAGCATGTTGCAAATGGGTTTGAAATCGAGCCAGCCTTTCTTCACTGGACACTTTTCGTTAGAAAACTAATGGAATTTGCTGACGTAATTAAAAAATAATAGACTTCCTGTTTTGTCCTTGTGTTGATCAACTAATTTATTTGGACCAAAATAGCACTTAAGGGATCATTGTAAGGTTTTATTATAAGAGGGGATTGTTTGTTAGGTGCCCAAAAAGCAGCTTGGGTCGTAATTTACCAAATGTAATTGTTCAGATTAAAAAGGATGTAACTTATACATTTAAATCTTTAAGTATATGATCTCGTAACATCTTGTCAACACATTAATAATAGAGTAAAGAAAAAAATGGAATCGCAACCTTATGATCTCGCAACATCTTGTCATTGTATATGATTCATTTATTGGTTTTAAGATTTTCTATTAGTATGTGATACATTGATTTTTTTCCTACAAGTACCTGTGTTTTGCAGCCTTTAGGCTTTTTAAATCATCTGATCGTTGAGTGTCTTTCTTTCTTTTATTCTTTAATCAGGTGGAGATGATACTTCAAGCCTTGGAATACGAAAAAGGTAAACTTTTCTTTGTAAACTCATTTCAAGTATTATCAAATAGTTTGATTTCATGAGTAATTTGAAATGGTTTTGCTTCAAGGATTGTCAAATAGTAAGAATTGAGAACCTAGGTGCATCGCGCGGTTCATATTCTTTTGTTCTGAGCAAATTATCATTCCGTTTTTGAGTACTAAGTTGTAGTAGACCGTATCAAGTAGGAAATTAGTTATTCTGATTCAAGGCGGAAAAAATAGCTCAAGACGGGTGTTAAAGGATTACGTCATAGTGAAATGATGTTTTGCAATATTTTTGGATTAAGCATATTCTCACGAAGAGAAACAAAAAAGGTCTGGGATATAAACCACAACGTTATATGACTTGAAGGTGATGAGAACTTTTTGTGTTGTATTTTCCTGGCTATAACTCATGCTCCAAACATAGCATTAAGGAGAAAACGAAGAACGAAACATGCTTAAAGATATTTTATGGTGTGTTTGGATTGAAGGATTTGAAAATTATGTATTTCAAATTCATCGACAAATCCATTTAGGGTGTGTTTGGATTGAAGGATTTGAAATCTATGGATTTCAAATTCATCGACAAATCCGTTTGGATGAATTCATGTTACGATGGATTTCAAATCCCTTGTCACTTATATTCTCCATAACTACATGGATTTCAAATGACTACATTTTAGGTGTCATTTCAAATCCTTCCTCCAAATCCTCTCTCTTCCCTCAATTCAAACACACCCTTAGGATGTGTTTGGATTGAGGGATTTGAAAACTATGGATTTCAAATTCATCGACAAATCCATTTAAGTTTGTTTGGATGAATTCATGTTATGATGGATTTCAGATCCATTGGTATTTATTTTGAGCTATTTTCTTCACAACCATGGTGGGTTTCAAGTTACTCCAATTTTAGCGTCATTCCAAATCCCCTCCCCAAATACAAATCACTCGATCCAAACACACCTTAATAGTTTTACCTAATTCTTGTTATTGTTGAATTTTTGTGACATTTTCGTCCGATTACTTTCCCAAGTTGTAACTCGAACCACAATTTCTCGTTGCATGCAGAACAAGGGAAAGATTTGGAAGAATTTTTCGAGTCAACTGCAGGTTTGCAATACTACCCAGTTTTCTTATCTATCGTATCTTTTTTGAACCACTTAGCTAACAACACATGTATAATCGAAATAAATGGGATTTTCTTCATTCTAAAAACGAAGAAAGTTCTGTTTATATATATATACGAATGAATATTAATTTTGAAATGCACTTAATTTCACATAATAATAATTATATATGTATATATATATAATATATATATATACACGAATGAATATTAATTTTGAAATGCACTTAATTTCACATAATAATAAGCGATGATTTCGACTTTTGTAGGGAAGTTCCAGACTGATTTAGGTAAAGCTTGGGCTTTGGAAGTTGCATCAAGGAGACAAAAATCATAATCATATATTGATTATGAAGATAAGACATGAGTTTAGTTAAGTGACATTCTTTTTTCCCTTTTATTATTGTTTCTCTGTTTTTCAACTATTGAATATGTAGCAATATTCTACAATATAATTTGGTATAATTAAGACTAAGGCTTTGATCGTTTATGTTTTTTAGTTGAAATTTTGAATTTTTGTGTATTATGGAAATTCATGTGAAAATAATAATTGTTTGTTTATGTTTTTAGAAATAGGTTGAAAGTTGTAAAATGTGTCAAATCAATAGTGATAGGTTGATATATGGTGTGTAGAATAGTTGTGTTATTTATGTATATAATGATTATGTGAATAAAAAATAAAGAAATATAGATAAAAAGTTATAAAATATGAAAGAGAAAGTGAAATAATAATTGATTTGATTGGTAAATGTGTGGAAAGTTGTATATATGATTGATAGTAGTTATATAGGATATTGAAAAAGTAGTGTTGAAAAAAAAAAGAGAATTTGGTGCGTTAAGTTTATTTTGAATTTTGTTATTTAAAAACTTGAAAACAAATTTTGAAAACATAAACAGTCAAGGCGAACTATTCCTTGTTATAATAGAGTATAAAGATAATTAAGACTAAAATTTGGGGGTAACACATGATGCTCAACTTTATTACTTTTTAATGTATTTAGGAACCACCAAATGATAGATTTTTGAAATGGATTAAACCATAATATAAAATTTGCATGTGTTATAAACTCATGGAATAAATTATTTGTACAAAAATATATCAATTTATGTATTCAATATGCTACTAGAGAAAATAATTAAATACCCAAGTTGAATATAGGCATTGAAAATTTCTACTTGACAAAATTATAAAAAAAAAAAAATTAACCAGTTTATTAGTACTTTAGTGCGCATGAGAGGTAATTTGTAATGGTTCATGTAAAAGAAAATTCATTTTTCATTTGAATTTGTTAGCACAAACATTACCATAATATATAAGTACAAAGATATTTGACACAAGAGCGAGGTTTACCCAGTGCGCACCCGAAAGGGTAGCGGCTGCGGGTTTCCCCCGTCATCCAAAAAAAAAAAAAAAAAAAAAGATATTTGACATTATTGTAGAATTTAAATATTGGAAAAGTGGAAAATAATAGCATAATCGTATGCAATCCTAGCTTTACAAAATTGACAAAGAAATATACATTAGGATTTTAAATTCATGCAGAAATATGCCAAATATTAGAGGATAGTGGTCATATAATCTGATTATGATGTTAAGTCTAATCGATTTTGAATTAAGGGATTTATTCAACATAGATTTGTAATGAGATTATCTGATATATTTAGAGAAAATCTCATTTACTCTGGGATTATTCAAAACTGATATTATTTAATTTGATGATCACAATTGATGTAATTTGTGAAATTATCTGAATTATAACAATTATTTTACATTTCATATTGTGTGACCTAGATTTCCTATCATAAAAACATACAAGAATAATTGTTTATATGTATACCTATATATATATATATATATCCAATAGTGAAGCTTATTTAATTCAATCCAAAAAGATTAACAATTCTGTTCTTTTTTTTTATTCCCCTTCAAAGAAAAGAGAAGAAATAATATGGCCATCTCTCTCACCAATTTTTATATTTTCCTTAGTCTCCTCATTTTTGCATCAGGTCACTTTACACTTATAAATTGCCTTAAATGTTGTTAAATCATTAATATATCTATCTATATATATATATTCAATTTATAAGATATTTTTTTAAAAAAACTTATAAACACCATCTTATTTCAATTTGATGAGCCCTTATATTATTCAATTTATTTCTACTAATTAATTAGTTTTTAAAATAATTGCAGTTATCGAGGCAGTCCCGGGACGGGCTGGGCCATGCCGATGTGTGTCTGAATTGGGCCCTTGTGACGGTGGATGTATTCAGAGGTGTAGAGTCTACGTAGGGATAAATATTGCATCATGTTCTAGTGGGCCAGGCCCATCTGTATGCCTCTGCACCCATGAATGTCCACCTCCATGTCCACCAAACTCCTCCATATGATGTTAAAGTTAGGCCCAATAGGCCCAAAATTGATACAATGTATTTTTTATGTGATAAGTTCAAATAAAAGACCTTTCGTTTAAGGAATAAAATTTTCTATTTTGAATTAGTGTTCCATCTTTTATTCTATATGTTTAGATAGTTAACATGTATCATTCGCAGTTTCGCACTTATTAATATTAAGAAATGTTTAACATCTGTAAATATTTTGACACGTGACTTAATGCCTGTTGTTTCTTAAATAAAGTAAGAAAATTTCATGGGTTAGTGCACCTCTTGCTCTATGATCATTCGGATAAATTGTTGAGAAATTTATATAAATGGTAATTCATGGGCTTGGTATTGATTCTAAGACTAATTTGGACATTTGAGTTCATAGAATGGAGAGATGTAATATAATTTTAAAAAAAACAAACTTTTTTGTTAAGATAAATATGCTTTCATTCAAAATAAAAACAATCAATGTATACAAAAGGTGGAACGAAATATTCCTCACAAAAGATGTGAATGAGAACTAAGTCTAAAATTTGGTTTCTAACCTAAATTTTGGGTTCTTAAATATTAGAAACGTTTCGAAAAAGTATGAGAAAATTTGCAAAAATGAGAAAAATACGAAAACAATGTGAAAGAAAGTAAACAACTATTTTTATTCATTTTTAAAAATCAATAGTTTGTTTCAAAATTTATACAAGTAAACCAATAGTGTTGAGTGAAGGACTGTAAATAGGGACACAATTTTCGTCGATCCAACTTAGTGGTGAGTTGGCGGGGGTCGCAAGAGTTGCCCCGCCTGCAAGATTGGGGGTTCAGGGGCAATACCTCCCGAGCCAAAATATTTTGAGGGGTACTTTAGTTTTTATGTCATTCTCTTATTAGGGTTACGTATCTTATATTATAGTAGCCCTAATATCATTGTAACTCTCTAATTTCGAAACTGTTATAGTAGTGAATATCCTAGCTTGGCAATGCCCCCAGACGTAGTCAAATTCTTCGACAAACTGGTTCAATAATTCTTGTTCTTTTATTTTTTTTTCTTTCCAGTAATTATTTTCATCATTGGCATTTATATTCCGAACAAATAATTGATAAAAAATTCACAAACTAAGTGATAATATTGGATTCAAATTTATCGCTCTTATAACAAATGAATTTTTATCTTCTATTTATTCAACTCCCATTCCTAAATGTATCATGGCGATCAACTTGATTTAACAATTGTAATTAATTAGATAGATCATTTTTATTTAGATATTTACAAAGACTATTCTAAATATTTTTTGAAAATTTTCTAAACATCTTTATTCATTTTTGAAAATCAATATTTTATTTCAAAATTTATACAAGTATACTAGCTGATAGAAGTTTCAATAATGAACTAATTGCTAAAAATAATTCGAATAAATAATTCATGTCGTCATTATTATTTTCAGGAATCAAAGCTCTTTGACGAGGGCATCCGACAACAAAGTAACATTTACCTTTTTTTTTAACTTTCTTTGTGCTTATATTTTTTTTTATGTATATTATGTGTTTGCTTGATTGTCTGTGTTAACAAAACTATTTAACAAAGAATGTGGAATTTTTATATAAAGTTAATTAAAACATCTTGAATCTTTGATTAAATTGAAATGTGTTCTCAAAATATTATGTGAATTTCGTGATAAGCCGAGACAATGATTTTGATGCTTTCTTTTGATAAATCCCTCTTGAGCTAACCTAAACGTGGCTTTAAGTAATCATATTGATTCACAAATACAAAGTTGTTGAGTAATCAAGTGCATTCATTACCAAATGTTTGTATTCGTGTCAAAAGACGACATAAGATGGAAAGTTGTTGAGTAACCGGGTGCATTCATGACCAACGTTTGTAAACAACTATCTTTATTCATTTTTAAAAATCATTATTTTGTTTCAAAATTTATATAAGTATACCAATATTTGATAAAAATTTCATGAACTAAGTGATAATATTGGATGCAAATTTAGCGCTTTTACAACAAATGAATTTTTATTTTCTATTTATTCAACTCCTCTTCCTCAATGTACGATGGTGATCAACTTGATTTAACAATTGTAATTAATTATCTAGAACATTTCTATCTAGATATTTACAAAGATTATTCTAAACATCTTTTGAAAATTTTCTAAACATCTTTATTCATTTTTTTAAAATTAATATTTTGTTTCAAAATTTATACAAGTATACCAATTAGGGGTGTAAGGTGAGTCGAGCCGGCTCACGAGCTTCGTGAGCCGGCTCGATTAAAGCTCGGCTCAAGCTCAAACTGTCGCGAGCTCGAGCCGAGCTTCACGAGCTCGAGCTTTTATTTAAGCGTTCATAAGCTCACGAGCCGGCTCGTGAGCTTTACTATTATATATATATATATGTATATATGTAAGTGTTTGTACATAACTATATATACAATACATTTGTGTTTATGTAATTGAATTTTAAAAATAATTGATATATTATATCTTTAATGAAAATTATATTGGGTAAGCATTTCATAGTTCATTGGTAATTAATTATATATGATATAAAATTCTTGAGACATAGTTCTCTATTCTCGTTATACCTATTTTAATAAAATCAAAAAATTATTTGGACATAGACATTATACATATGCACTAATTTTAAGTATATGAGTAATCCGTTACCAATTTACTAGAAAATATGTGATTCTCATAACTCTTGATATTATTTTATGTAAATACATTATATTAGTGAAACAAGTGCGATTTTAGCGTTTTATTCATTAATTATTTACATATTTTATGAAGTACAATGTTACGTAAGCAATAATTTACCCACCTTTTTTAATTATTCTAAATGATTATTTGTTCAAAATCATAAAATATATTATATAGCCAAAGGTTAATTCCAACGAACAAACGAGCGAGCTCGAACTTAGATGAACAAACGAGCCGAGCTTGAGCTCGAACGAGCAGATGAGCCGAGCTCGAGCTTTACTCATGTGTCTCGAGTTCGAGCTCGAGCTTGAGCTCAAAAAAATAGGCTCGATGAGTTCGAGCTCGAGCTCATATATTTTTAAACGAGCTCGAGCTCGAGCCTGTGAAATTTTCAAGGCTCGGCTCGAGCTCGGCTCGTTTACACCCCTAATACCAATAGTTGATAAAAATTTCAATAATGAACTAAGTGCTAATATTGAATTCAAATTTAGCGCTCTTGCAACATATAGACGACAAAGTTCAAGCAACTTTTAACCTATAAAATACATAATTGTAAAAGTGTTATATATATATATTTTTAAATTATTAAAAGAAAAAATTGATCATATAATTTGTGTTCATTTAGGCATAAACATTTAACTATTTTATGATAAAAATATCATATCGGGAAGAAATGTATATAAGATAAATATAAAATATTTATAATTTTTAATTTCGATCTCACCCGCCATTCAAAATCAATAGAACCACCTAATGATAAATTTTAGAATGTGTTAGAAATCCATGGATTAAATTGTTTGTACTAAAAATTATACGATTATATCAGTCTCCATCTTCAACAATTTGAATGCACGAAATAACATTAGTCTCTGCATTCAACATACTACAAGAGAAAATAATTTGATGCGGGATCAAATATCAATGTCACGTGAGTAGCACGTGGGGATGGGATCTGACCCGACTCACGACAGACCAGGTTAGGTGTTTTTGGATGGTGGGCTGCACTTGATGGTATCAAGCTGCCTACGTACCTACTTTGATAGGATCAAGCCTCTTCGTAGTTCAAGAATATCGTACTCATCAATTTCGTGGATTTGGAGAGTATTTAGTAATTCTAGTTTTTGGTGTATAAACCAGATAACGATTCATTTAGCTGAATAAGATGGTATATATGCTATCTTTGTTGGGCGACGGGCTCGTCTTATTGGGCCGTAGGCTCGGGGCTCATGGGGAGGCCCACGATAGCCACACATTAATGTTGCTCTTTAATCAATCATTATATTCAATTACAGAAATACCCCTATATATAATTGGGGACCCATCATATGCCCCCCACTCCCGAGTGCTCGACTGCGTAGGTTCTCTGGAGTAGAAATTCGGAGAGATGAAAACTTTTCTTCTCTTTCTTCCGTTGTGTTTGGCGTGTGTTTGGAGTGACCCCAGGGTGGAGCGGATGGCCCTCAGGGTCGAGACCGAGTGGCCTCGGTCTAGGGGCCAAGAGGCCTCGGCCTCATGGACCGAGAGGTCTCGGCCCCGAGGCCCTTGGCCTCGAGGCTTCGGCCTCGAGGTTCTAGTGTGTGGCCTCGAGGTCGAGTGACCTCGAGGTAGGCTAAAGCCTCGAGGCCGAGTGGCCTCGAGGTCCTTGGCCTCGAGGCCCCTGACCTCGAGGTAGCCGTGGCGGTCTCTCCAAACACACGCCAAACACAATGGAAGAAAGAGAAGAAAAGTTTTCATCTCTCCGAATTTCTACTCCCGAGAGCCTACGCAGTCGAGCACTAGGGAGTGGGGGGCATATGATGGGTCCCCAATTATATATAGGGGTATTTGTGTAATTGAATATAATGATTGATTTAAGAGCAACATTAATATGTGGCTATCGTGGGCCTCCCCATGGGCCCCGAGCCTACGGCCCAATAAGACGAGCCCGTAGCCCAACAAAGATCGCTCTATATACCATCTTAATCAGCTAAATGAATCATTATCTGGTTTATACACCAAAAACTAGAATTACTAAATACTCTCCAAATCCACGAAATTGAGGAGTACGATATTCTTGAACTACGGAGAGGCTTGATCCTATCAAAGTAGGTGATTCATTTAGCTGACTAAGATGATATATATAGTGATCTTTGTTGGGTCAAATTTATTAGATACAGTCCTAAGTTTTCAGATTAATTAACTGCATAAGATAATATAAATATTAACATGTTTGACCTTATGGGTTGGTCTCTATGATCACATTATGTGCATTTTCTTTATTTTAAAATTGAATTAATTGCATAAGATAATATAAATACTAATTGAAAAGGAATGTACATTATGATTTTAAATTCATGTTGAAATATGTTGAAGTATTAAAGGACATTAACCTGATTATGATGTTAGGTCTAACCTATTAAAAATTATCTGATAATAAGGGAAAATAATATAAAACTTTGACCATTATAAAGTAAGTGGGAATTTATTTTTTATAATTTGCCAAATTTTCTGAATTATAATGATAATTTTCCTTATGGGTGTAGATTTCATACCATAAAAATATATAGTAAAAAATTAATTGTTTATATGCTCACCAGTATATATATAGCTCATTAGAAATGCTTATTTAACTCAACCCAAAAAAGAGTAACAATTTTGTGATTATTTCAAAAAAAAAAAAAAAAAAAGAGAAGAAAGAATTATGGCTATCTCTTCTACAAATTTCTACATTCTCCTCAGTCTCCTCATTTTTGCATCAGGTTAATTATTAAATTTGCATGATTTAAATTAGTGAAAAATCATTTTATAAAATATATTTTAACTTATAATCATATCTAATTATAAGGCTTTTTTGTTTATGTTTTTAGTTAAATATTCAATTTTGAAAACTGAATATATATTTAACATATATCAACTTTTTTTTATGTTTTAACTTATAATCATATCTAATTTTGTTTATATTTTATGTCATTTTATATTTAATTTAATATATTACTACTAATTAATTATTTTTGAAAATTAATGCAGTTAGCGAAATGGCACGTGGAACATGCACAATTAGGGCTGAATTGGGCTATTGTGATGACCAATGTGGAAAGAGGTGTACTGAATCTTATTCAGGCCCAGTTAAAACAACTTGTACTTCTTTCAGCGGCCCAGATCCACCAAAATGCATTTGTACCCATGAAACTCCATGTCCACCAACAAAACCCAATTGAAGGCCCAATAGGCCCAATATGCCCAAAATTAGTTTGTCATTTTTTTCTTTAAGCAATAAGATTGAATAATAGACTCTCATGTAATCTTGAAATTTTGATGATATTTAATAAAATATTTGTTGACTATAATATATTATTTATTTTATTGGAGATTTAATATGGCACAACGAGTTCAATATGGCTGGTGTCAGAGGTGGAGACAGGGGGTTTTGGGGGGGGCGGCCGCCCCCCCGAATTTTTAAAATTTTTAACATACGTAATTTTAACATGTATATTTTAAAAATTTTAATATTATCGCCCCCCCCCAAATTTTAAAAATTTCAATTCCTGGCTCCGCCATTGGCTGGTGTATTATACATTATTAAATATTAAGGATAAATGATTTTTTTACTATTTTATTTTTATGTAAAGAGTGTGTGACACACTGTTGGATTCGATGTATCATAGAATTTTTTATATAAATTTTATCATAAAATAAGAATTGTTAAATTGTTAATTTTGTTGATAAAATGTGGTATATTATGTTCATATTCATAAAGTAACAAAATTATATAATGTGGTATATTAATCAACTATGTGTTTGGCTAGTGGCTATTGGAAAACTAATAAGCCATAAATTAAATATGAATAGTTTTAGTTTTCTTAGCCTTATGGAGCAGACTGATAAAATTGAGAAAAATAAACGGATAATATAAGAAAATACATGTATATATATATATATGAAAATATCCCACTAACATTATTTAATATTCTTTGGATATTTTCAAGATAATATCCAATTGAATCCTAATTAGAAAATATCATAACATGCAAATTTTAGGGGAAAAAAACAATGAATCAACTTCTAAATTGCAAAAAAAGCCCTCAAAATATATAAAAAAATAGTATTCAAACAAAGGCTAAACTAAAATGGTTGTGTTGATAAAACTTTTGAAAAACAATTTAGATAAAGTAAGACATGCTACATAACGTTAACTAATTTTCTACTCACACAAAAAAAATTATAATTATATATTATTAAAAAAAGAAAAATGAAGCGAAATAAGAATTAAAAAAAAAACTAGTTAATATAATTGAAGAGAGAGAAGAGAGAGAGTTAACACAAACTTATAATAATTAAAAATAAATTAATATCAGGCGTTCAAATAGAACAAAGATTACACATTTGAAAAGAACTTGAAAGATAATGAACTAACAAAATATGAAAAATAGTCCAAATATTTGAATACTTATCATGGTAATTATAAACAATGGTTTGAGAAATTCAGATAAATTGAGAGAAAAATAATAAATCAAGAAGAAATGGAAAGAGAAAGTAAATGAAATAATTGAGGGGGAAAATAAGATAAATGTTATATACCACCTAAAATTGGGTCACTCAATTTTCACTTTCTACGTAGTTGTCTTTGTCACTCGCCATTTCACCATCCAGTCATTCAAATTATTATTTTTTTTAACTTTCTTTTATATATTTTATCCCTGATTTTACTCCTAAAAATTCTCCTATTCTCTTTCACCATTTATATCTCAAAAACCATTAAATAGTTTTCTTAGTAATCAAAAAATTTCTCATACTCAAACTTAATTCCGAATAACAACTATATTTTTAAATGCTGAAGTAGAAATGTAAATCACAAATTTAGAATCATAATTGTTTCAATTTTTTCAAGTTTGAGTTTACATATTTTTGTCGTATTTAATGACAATCATTTTGAGTTAGTTACCAAGACATTCATAAAACAAGATTTATCTTCTTTTGTCTGTTTTCTTTGTCAATTTTTTATAATTATTTGATGCCAAGCCTTGAAAATTTTTCTTTGTTAGAAAAATTAAATTTTAAGTTGAATCCACTTTTTTCGCGTTGATATTCTGGTTGTTATTGAAATTAATTTTGAGTGTGAGTTTTTGTAGGGCATCACAATTTACAGTCATGAAAAAGTATACTAAATAATATGATAATTGTTTGAGTATATATTATTTGATAGGAAGTAGCTTATTTATCAATGTTGTTGTATAGCCATGAAAGAAATAATGAACACTCAAGCTTTAAAGATGAAAGAAAAAGAAGTGATGAACTTTGTTTATGCAGAAAATGATTTTATGGGTTTAATATGTAAAGAAATAAGTAAAGAGAATAAGGAATTTTTGAGAGAAAATTTAAAGATAGAAAATAGATGAAAAATAAAGAAGAAAAAAAGATAATTAAATGCTTGAATGCTTACTTGGACGATGACAAAGACATCCACCTAAGAAATAAAAATTAGGTAATTTTAATTTAGGTAGTATATAGCATTGCTCAAAAAATAAAGAAAATCAATGAATTTCTGTCTCAATTCAAAAAATTAAGAATTTATTTTATTACTTTAACGAAATAATAGAAAATCCACCCATAATCAAAATTAATAGAAGAAATTAAACCAAGACAATCAAACAAAATATTGAACACAAAAATTAAAAATATTGAAAGATCATTAAAATTATAAAGTTTTTAAAAAGAACTGTAATACTGACAATCCAAACACATCCATTGTTTGTTTAAGAAATCATTTATTAGAAATTTAAATTAAGCGAATTGATTAAAGATAATGGCATGATATGTGGAAACTACTTTTCTACTTAAAATTGTGTATATAAACAAAAAATATACATATTTTTAGCAAATAAAAATAAAATATTCTTTAATTAAGAAATCAATTTTACAAATAAAATGTACACCAACTATATAAACAAGTCATAAGATTTACTGTAAATCTTGTTCAGCCAATAAGATTTTTTCTTAAGAATCAAAAAACTCAAAATTCGAATAAAATTCTATTTGACTAAATTATAGTCAACTAAATTCTATTTTCCATATGTTGCAAGTGGATTTTATATCTAAATAATATATAGGAATATATTATCCACACCCTTCCCAATATGTTATATATAGTCCTCAAGAGGATACACCTTTTTATCACAAAAAAATTAAAAATAATAATAATAATAATTTAATCATCTCTTCAAATTAAGAGACGTAATACAATATGAAAATCCCATACTCAAGCTCCTATTTTCTCCTTGCCCTCCTTGTTTTTGTTTCAGGTAATATGCATTTATTCATTTATATAAGTTATTGCAATAACGATTTTTCAAAAAAAAAAAAAAACATTTATAATTTTGGTGAACCAAAAAAATAACCAAAACGTTATTAGACATGTTTTGGTTATTCATATATAAACCTCGCAATTACTATATATGAATAACATTTATATAAATTTTGTTTATATATGAATAACCGAAATTAACCAAAATGTTCTTAGACATGTTTTAGTTATTCATATATGAATAACTGAAATTAACCCAATTAACCAAAAAACAGTTAATTTTGGTGCATCGAAATTCGAACCAAAAACTAAAAAATTGCAAGGTTTATTTGGATTTCGGGTTATTTTCGATAACTTATAACATATCTAATAACATTTATAATCCTCAAAACTCATTACACATTAGATATTTTTTATGATACTGCATAATAACCCCTATTATATATCTAGTATTATATATCAACCCATTTTTTTATTATTTGTTTGGTTCGATTAAACGACTATCCAAATCGAAATCTATTTTCTTGGAGAAAATCAAATTGATACAACTGGTTTCAGTTCGTTCGGTCGATTATTCGATCCATAAATACACTCCCGAGTATATAAAGCTGCACGATAATAAAAACATTTTTTATCATTATTTATTCTTATTGATAACGGTTCGATATTATTAAGACGGCCTATATTTATTTCACTTCTATTATCACCATTTTATTTTATTTGATTTTAATGTATTTATTACTAATTAATTAGTTGTGAAAATTTAATGCAGTGAGGGAAATGGTGTGTGGAGAAGCATGTTACACTGAGTTGGGCCTATGCGATGGGCCCAATTGTGTTCAGAGATGTGCAGCAGCTTTCAAAGGCCCAACAAGAGCAACATGTTCTCGTACTGGAAGCCCAAGCCCACCTGTATGTCTTTGTATCCACAATTGTCAAAGCGAAGCTAACAAAGACTGAGGCCCAATAGGCCCAAACCTTCATGTGCTCTTTCTATAGTAACATGAAAAGAAATAATTAGATGTATTTTTTGTTCTATATTTCATTAGTTCTTAGGTTTTATGTTGTGTTTCGGGTTGTTAATCACCCTAATTGGGTGATAGTTAAGTTTGTTGGAATTTTAATTTATGAAATTATAAAATTATATTTGAATTTAGTTTGAAGTGTTAAAGTCCTACTAAATTTTAATTACCGATTTGATAAAATAATATTTTATATTTATGCTTTAGCATTGAGAACTATTTCGATTGAAAATCGAATTAAGCTATTTGATATTCGACTCGAACTCGATCGACGAAAGCTCTTTCGAGTTAATTCGATAACTTATTAAACAAAAGCTTAGACAACTTTTCTGTGTTTGAGAAGTTTTAAAACTCGTATCGATCAGTAAAAATAATAAAACATGTACAAATTAATCAACCACTTGAGCTCGACTAAAACCTGTTTGAGCTCAACTCGATCAAACCAAGCTAAAATACTATTTTCGAAACTCGATTATAATTCAAACAAGCTTAAACAATTTTGTGCATTTATTTTATAATACGAGGACATAACAAATATTTATTTAACACTATACATTTTTTGAACTAACGATGTTATTCATGGCTTCTTCAATCATCATAGAGAATTTTAAATCCACACAATGTATAGAGTGATTCATCCTTCATATCTTAATATTAAATTTGTAAATCCAAATACAATCTTAAAAAGTATATGACTAACATATATGCAAATGATATTACAATCTCCCAAAATAATTCTTAATAAATGGAGCAAATTCCATTTCTTGACATACAAACGAAACCTAATAGTGATGCAAATTATAATCTAAATCCCGCTTCGTTTAATCATACCAAACAAGAAGTGAGTTTTAAACCGAATGACAATTACAATAAACTCGCCCCACAAAAATAGTTTCCGTTTTACACAAGCCTCAAAATTGCGAATGTTGCATATATATTTGCAAAATTCAAGGAATTTCACTTGTAAACAACACAGAAATGGGGTGATTATTCTTGTTCTACTTGTCTAGGCTAATACATTTTGTTCAAATTGACCAATATAATCGAAATTTCACTTGAAGCCTTCAACTATCCGTGCCATAAAGGCCTCGTTCATACATTAACTTAAATGAAATTATGAAAAGGTCAAATGGCTGAAAATTTATGACTAGAATTGGCAACAACAACGAAATGTTACCAAGTTTTAAGCAGCCTGAGCTACAGGTTCTTTTCCAGTTGAAGCTTCAAGCCTGTAAAATGCATGTATTAGCATATGCATAAACAACACGAGAGATTAAAGAAAAAAACCCGTTATTTATTTTTTTCTCTTACTGCATTGAAGAACTAATATTATGAAATTTATAATTTCATCCAGAAGTATCTTAATGTATAATGCCCAAATTTCACAATAATTCGATGATACGCATATGAATGGTTATATAAATAACAAATATCATATACTATTTGACCAAAAAAATAATCAACAATAAAATTTATAACTAGTTTCAAGTCCTGAATTACATTCAATACGATTAAGTATATTGAAGCAAATAAAAAATGAGGGAGAAAAATAAAATAAATTCATGAAGTGCAATTCTTTTTTTGTGAAATTACTCCTATATTTCTTTTATTTTTCCTACATTTGAAACTACTCCTATAGTACTACACCAGCTATTTAACGAAAGAACTATATTATAAACAGTATGTATATGAAAAAATTCAACTATGAAAACAGCAGTTGCAACCAAGTCCAATCACCTAAAGCAATGAAGCACGTAAATTGTTCATAAACGAGAGATAATATAAATGTTCATAGAATTTACCTTTTAAGTCCTTCTCCAACTTCAACCCTGAGAAAATTCCCAATTGTCACGGTGGAACCCACTTCCTTCGAGAGATTATTCAACAAAGTCTGCGCGAATTTGTATAATACATCAATTAAGGCCACTTAGAAATGTTCATAAAACAATTGAAATGGCTATTTTGGAGTCTTTTATACTCACTCCATAGCCTTAGTGATCTCACATTAGATGACATGCATTGCAATAACGCTTTGTACAATGTGAATTATTATAGAGATTTAATTTCGAGCCAATTGAATTTTCAACTTAGGTACGCTATTTTCAAACAAATAAATCGAGCAAAGGGATCCTAAACACCAAAGAGAAAGAAACATGAACATTAACACCAAACACATTCATTCAATACCTTAATGTTTACACTATCATCCACGATAAACTTTTGCTCCAAAAGTACTACATCCTCGAAATACTTTCTTAGACGGCCTTCAACCATTTTATCTATGGCCATCTGAGATTTCCCCGTACTTTCAGCCTGAAAAGGAGATCAATGAGTAATTAGAGTTTTCTCCATAGCATTGAACATTTTTATTAAATTGCTTATAAAACAAATTTCATTGTTTTCTGAAAACAATAAACAATTCGATCTCATAAATCAATTTGACAAAAGCCCACAACCCACAAAAAAACTCAGAACGGGAAAAGAAAGCACCAATCTTTGCAGGAGAATGAACAAGTCAACAGGGAAAAAATTATTTTAAAATTTCATCACACAAACATTAAGGGCCTAATTGGTTGGCATGTTCATTGAGAATTTGTTTTTGTGATAAAAATGAAAAAAATATTATTTGAAGGATAAGGAGTGTGGTTTGAAAAGTGAGTTTGGATGAGATTTTTAAGAGAAAAATAGGTAATGATTGTGGTTGATGTGATATGTTTTTTTCTTATGATTATTTAGGCTGGTATTTAAATATAATTTTTATTAAATGTGTTTAGTCAAACTCGTTGATCTAGACGTAAAAAAATAGTCATAATGATCTTATTTTAAATGTTATATTATTTAGCATTAGAACTTGTAACTAATTTATTTTTCAACTTTATAAGATAGTCAGAAAAGCATTTTTAATTGATTGTATTAACTGTCAAATCATAACTAGTAAAATTTAACTTTACTCATTTGTTGCAAGATTTTTGTTCAAATTTCTTTATAATTTTGGAAAATCACCTTGTAGGAAATTTTTTACGACATGCCAAACAAACGAATGTTTCATAGTTTTCTACTCTGAAATATATTTTTTTTTTTGAGATATAGGTACCCATCCAATTGAGCCCTAACTTCTTATAGATGCATTTGAAAATCAATTTCCAAAATTTGAAAACTTAAAATAAGCAGTCGATATTGAGAAAATAGCCAAGAAGTATGTACCTGAGACCTAAGAATCTCACGCTCATTGCCTAATGCATCGGACGAAACAAGTTCCTTAGTGAGGAACAATGGCTTTGCAGCAACTATGTGCATTGCTATTTCTGAACCAAGACGGTGAACAGCATCCAATGGAGCATCCTTATCCTCTACTTCAAGTGATATAATACCTGCAATGCGTCCCACACCTGCATTTCCAATGAGAGCCACCGAAAAAGATATTAGCCCATGTTTGTTAATGTTTTCAAAAACTGTTTTTTGTTTTATGGATCGCAATTTCTAGAAAATTTCAAATACAACCCATTATAAATCAAAGCACCTTTTTTCAAATTTACTTTTATTTTTCTCTATATGATTACTATTTTTCTCCATACAACTACCTATCAATTCGACATTCTCATCAAGAATTATCCATTCTTTTCTCTTTCAAACCTACCCATTCTTGAATCACGTAATCATTACCAAAGCAAGTGACTTAACCATTTTAAACATCATAAATCAACAAACCGCACTTGATTTAACATACTTTATTAATTCTAACATTCTTTTTAAAAAACATAAACAAATAAAGTTAACATACTCATAATGCACATTTCTTGAAGAAATTTCTAAAACTAGCCCAAAAACATAAACCAACATAGATTTTATGTATGCTTTAATATCATTCGTAGAAACGAATTCTGAGATTTTGAAAAGTGCATTAAGAAGATATTCCATCCGTATAAAAAAAACGCATGCAAGAATTTTACATGTTATCCATATCAAGAAATTCCTAGTTACCTGGACGTGGGCTCGTATGGAGATATGTGGACAGGACACCATATGAAGGAGCGGATATTGATATCCCCCCTCCAAGTTTCACATTCTCTCCCATCATTGCAGCCACCTCTATTATTGCATTTTGAACAGTTTTTTCTCCACTTATCTTAGGATGATCTAAATTCATCTTTAAATTCTGTAAAAATAGAAGACCCTCATGGAAATTGGGAAATTAAATGAATTCTACAAGCAGAAAATCAGATAAAAGCAAGTCTTGTCACTAGAAAAGGGCATAAATTTCTAAAAGCAGCTATAAAATTCAATTTAAGTATACAAAATATTGATAGCTATTGTTCATTCATAAATAATAAAGCCTACTCACCTCCAAACTCTCTGACCCAAAAGGGATAGCTACAGAAGACTGTTTAGAACCTTCAATCGATAAAGCTGACTGTGCCAAAGATGAAGCCTACATGAAACACAATTTGCATAAAATAGGCAAACATCACAGGCAATCCAAAAACAAACTAGAAGTATCATTGACGGGGAAATTCTATACATTAGATATATCCAAACAAATTCTCTAATTAGTAAGGCAATAATGAGTCATAGTATCTAGTATAGATACCTTTTCAAAGGTTACTATTTATTTTGTCTCAAAGCTAATGAGTAATGAACACATAAAGTAGGATTCAAAATGTTATACCGACCAAGTACTGGAAAATTTCATTTCTAGCAACAAAGTCTGTTTCGCAATTAAGCTCAACAACGACAGCCTTGTTTTCATCCTGTGACAACGCAAGCAAACCCTCACTAGCAGTTCGAGAAGACTTCTTTGATGCAAGAACAACCCCTCTTTTCCTCAAATCCTTCTGTGCAGCCTCTGCAGTAGCCCGAAACGAATCATTATCAATTACATAAGGGTGTGTTTGGATCGAGTGATTTGGATTTGAGGAAGGGATTTGGAGGAAGGATTTCAAATTACTCTAAAATGGATTAATTTGAAATCCACCATAGTCCTGGAGAAAATAGGTCAAAATGACAAGGGATTGGAAATCCATCGTAGCATGAATTCATTCAAACAAACTTAAAATGGATTTGTCGATGAATTTGAAATCGTTCAATCCAAACACACCATAAGTGTCAAGTACAACTTTAAAGTCCACAAAATGAAAAAGTATGAACGAAATTTGCAAACTTGCCAATATCCCAGTTGCAAGCAACAAGAGCAGATTTGACATCCTTAATGGGGGCACTTGTTCTCTCCCTTAGTTGTTTTATGAGACTCGTTTGTTCGGATGAAGATATATCAGATGAATAGTGACGAGTGAAATAGATTCTGAAACTATTGATTGGATCAGGATGTTTGGGAAAAACCGGAAAATGATTTTCTGAAGACATAGTAAAAGAGCGTCCTTTATATGCTACAGAAGTAGAATAAGCACGACCACAGTTTGTCGAACTACTCAGCTTCTTGTATAGAATTTCGATTGGACGCTTCATACCTCGTGTAAAACCCATGTCAATTACAATGGGTACAATCTTAACCTGAAAACAGAAAATATACATATTACTATTTTTAACAGATAATTCTGATCATTGATTAAAATCACCAGAAAGACAGACAACCTTACGCACTATCCACATATATTATATCCCAAATATAAAGACTAAGTACATATGAAATGTTATGAGGATCAAAGTTGAGATCTTAAACACATATGGTAGCATTAACATGTAGACAATGAGTAAAGAACATAATTATTACAATTATAATACTTATTAACCATAGTTTAGAAGTTTTTAACATATCATAAACCAATAAGTATTTACTCCACTAATATTTTTCTCTTCCCATTTCATACTTTACAATTATTTAACATATTAGAAAACTAATCATTATGGATTGAAACATTTTGAGACAAACACACAACAAATCACATCAAAATCCCACGAACCTAATCTACGTATTACGCGATTCTGAGAAATTTTTAAATTCCGATTTCAAAAGCATAGCCTTTAACAAGTGAGTGTTACATGCTTTTAGACAAATATGAGTGATGAAATGGAAATCTGCAATTGACACTTATTTTAATCTCATCTCACAAAAACAACCCAAATGTTTTCATATCAACAGTCAGAACAATCTAAAGCACAAATCAAACGAGATTAACCACTATCAGAAATATAGGAAGTATTAATTGAACACATCAAAAGAAATCCCAGAATCCGAAATGATAACTTCCTGAATATAAGATATTAATGAGAAATAATAATACCTCACTTGGATTGGAGATGTATTTTCCTTAGCCCTAAATCTCAGAAGAGAAGAGAGTAAAAGAGGCAGGGAAAGTGGAGAGGGTTTAACAGGGAATTTAAACTTAGTGTTACAAAAAAATGTCAGGTGGTTTAAAAAATTGACAAAATAAATATCAATTTATATATTAAAATTAGTAGGTGCTATATATCAACATTTAAAAATTAATTTATAGCATCTTAAAATATATTAAATTTATTAAAGTCAATTAGTTGCAAGTAATTTTTCACCAAAAATTAGTGAGATAAAAATTGGTATGAAAAAAAAATATTTACAACATATAAAGATGGAGTTGAGATGCCCAACTCCAGTAAAATTGGTCGGTGCATAATTTACAGGCTATTACACTAGATATACGATTGCGTGTTTTTTCGTCATAAAAAAAATAAAATATACTCTATTTATCCAAATCCAACCTAAAGAAAGTATAGAGTTACATATAAATAAATTTTTTTTGTAATTTTATCTATTATTGCAAACTATACTATATCATTTGTTATTCACTTTTTCTATTATAATTCAAAATTTTAATATGTATAATTAAATAAGTGTATTACAGGAGAAAAAAAGTTGGGTGAGAATTTATAAAAAGAAAGAAGAAAGTATGATCACATTAGTGTTCGTGAATGTTGGACTCACTGAATTCCTACTGTAACTTTCAAATATTATAAAGTAGGGTAATGTTTTTAAGTGATACTATATAGTATATAGCACATTATTTCTTTACTTTTTTTAAATATGATAAAATTGCATTTATTGAAGAACATGATCTCTGTAATTTATATTTACTATAATAGAAAAATATCTTATCATATCAATTGTCAATAAAAACTAAACGGTGATATATAATATTTGTCATTTTTGTATGATGATTTTAAAATTGTATCATATAAGAATACATAATGACGAGTTCACAACAAATTAAATAGAATCTATTGTATATATGAATTGCATTTGATAGGTTCAAATTGTCTACACAAGTACATATTCATTTTATTTGGATAAAGTCTCATTTTTCGAAGTGTTATGATTGTTGAATTAGCTAATTATCTTTACAACAATTACCTAAGTTTTGTTTTACAACATAAAAGTGACAATCGAACTTTAGCCTCTTATCATTGAATAATCGTCACTCAACCAAATGATTATTGGTACTTAAATTAAGCTGAAAATGCTTATAAAGCGGTATATTTGAAATAAAAATAGACGACAAAAAATATTATCCTTTGATTCGTACTTAATATAATATTGCCTCAACAAGAATCAATAATTATTTCTCAAGATAAATCAACATGTTTCTATATGAGTACAAATCTCAAAAATCCACACATGAAAAACAAAGGATATGTACAATACAAGGAGTTTTAGGCCTATTTTTCGACAATCTCCTAAATACAAATATACAAAGCTAATTTCTTTCCCTCTTAAATGAATCAGAAAAAAAAGAAACTGCAATATACCACCGTTTTAACATCACCAATTTTTCACCGTGATTTAAAAAGTTCAGATGTAATAAATTCCCTAAAATCAGTTACTCGCAATTAATTTCTTACCAAAACCAGCGGAGGTGAAAAATCAGTGATATATAATTCATACTACCTAGGACCGGAAAGCTCCATGCAATGTGCATTATACTCATCATCCATCGTAATCGTCATCCCAAACACGCTCGAATCAACAATATCACCATTTCCACGAGCTAAAGTCGAGCACGACTTACTACTATTTCGCGATAAATTTGAAGCAATATGGATATCGTTATGTGAGGCCGCCCATTTCTCAGCGAGACCGTCACCTTCGAGCATTCTTACAACCTCGGACATTTTGGGTCGACGGGCCGGTTGATATTGAGTACAAAGTAGAGCCACTTGTAGTATCTCGTTAACCTCGATCCCATCGTAGGCCGTCCCGAGTTCTTTGTCGACCAATAATTCGATTTTCTTTTCTTGATGTATCTTTTTAACCTGGAAATTGAGTTATGGTATATCATGAAATTGTCAAGAAATTGCAAATAAACTGAGTTTGAGCTCAGTTTGTTAACTCATCAAACGAAGCTTGAATAACTTTTTTATGTTCGAGAAGTTTTAAAGTTCGGCTTGAGCTCGACTTGATTAGTAAACAATTATAAAAATATGTATAAAATAATCATACTACTCGAGTTTGACTCGTGTTTGACTCGATTAAAGCTCAACCTGATTAATAATCAAACCAAGATTAAATACAATTTTCAAAGCTCGATTGTAGTTAAACAAACTTGAACAAGTATGTGACTCACTTACACATCTAAGACATGTGATACTGATTATATGTCGAAACAAGGAGCAAAGTCAAATATGTCGTTAAGTAATTTATGAATTTTTAGAATGTGAAGTTAAAAAGATTTGACTCAATATTAATGTTTATTCATTGGAAAATTTTCTTCACCTATATCAAACCACATTACTTTAGTTCGAAAACAATATTACATGATCCGCAAACTTAACAAAATAAACATTGAAAATCATCTATAACACAATTGTGCATCACTTTCTATTACACGCACAGATGTGTAATAAGTGTATACATGAGTAGTTAAGATGTGGACAAAAAACTTTTAAGCGTTTCTTCACATCACAACCTTTGTCTCTATAAACATCCTAAACCACCATGTAACACGAAGCATTACACAATTGTGTCACAAATGATCCAAACTGATCAACCATAAGATGATATTCAAAATTCGATAATGGTGTGTTTGGATTGAAGGATTTGAAAACAATGAATTTCAAATTCATCGATACATTCATTTAAATTTGTTTGGATGAATTCATGTTAGGATAAATTTCAAATCCTTTGTCATTCACTTTAAGCTATTTTCTCCACAACTATAGTAAATTTCAAATTACTCCATTTTAGAGTCATTTGAAATCCTTCCTTCAAATCCCTTTCTCAAATCCAAATCACTCAGATCCAAACACACCCTAACAGAATCCAACCCAAAGTGTCGTTAAGTAAAACGTACCGATTCCAACATGGCGCCTTTTTGACTCGCACACTTTCCAAACTCAAGAGCCCTCATCCCGGTAATAAGCTCGAGTAAAAGAACACCGAAACCAAAAACATCTGTTTTATCAGATGATTGGCCAGTCGAGAGATACTCGGGCGCAATGTAGCCCAACGTGCCACGAACAGCAGTCGTAACGTGAGATTCAGCGTGATCGAGTAGTTTTGCGAGGCCAAAATCACCGACAATGGCTTCACAATAATCGTCTAATAACACATTGGCTGCCTTAACATCTCTGTGAATGATTTTCGGATCACATTGCTCGTGTAGGTAAAGTAGACCCCTTGCCGCTCCAATTGCTATTCGCTTTCTCGTGTTCCAATCTAGAGCTGGTTTTCCTGGTAATGAAAAGTTTGTTTTGGAACGGTTTTTTTTTTACGTTGAAAATTGGAAATTACTATAAAGTTTTGTATCTGTTGTGGGATTAAATGTGTATCACGTGAATACGATGTGGAGATGGGACATGATATGACTCACGACCCACGACCCACGACCCACGACCCACGACCCACGACCCACGACCCACGACCTAGTATTTTAATAAATTGAGAGCTGCGTTCAGTAACTTCGAATTATCTACTTTACTACGTAGTTCTCATTTTATATACTACTCAATCCAGAAGACTAGTACTAAGTGCATTCTAGTTTTTTTCAGTGTAAACCAAATAATGATTTTAATCTGGATTAAAGTGGCGCTGATAATACCTTTATTGAGCTCGTCTCGTCTTATTGGCCAGGCCTAGGCCTTACTTCCCAATCCAAGATCATAGTATATTAATATCGCTACTTATATAAAATTATTTAATGAAATTATGTGAATGCCTGCTAATAGTATCCAAAAAACCCCTCATAATAATTTTCAATTTAAAAAACCCACAAATATTTAGGATTAATAAACGTATGAACCTAATATTCCTTATTATACAAATCTTTAATAATGATAAATGGCATTTATGATTTTAATTTCGAATTTTCAAAAGTTCGAACTTTCTAAAAATTAAAAAGAAGATAATTTTTAATTTTTTAATAATTAGCATGTTATATATCAAAAATACATCAAGTTACCTCTAAGCCTCGATGCAACGCTTCCGTTAGACATATAGGGATACACGAGAAGCCTCTCAGTCGGTGTGGCGCAAAAGCCAATAATACGAAGCAAATGCCGATGAACTGCTAAGCTTATCATCTCTAGTTCCGTTCTAAACTGTGCTATTCCCGTTGTTCCGTTCAAATCCTTTAGCCGTTTAACGGCCACCAATGTGCCGTCTCCCAATTTTCCCCGGTAAACGTTGCCAAATCCCCCGGCACCAAGTATGTTCTTTGAGCTGAAGTTGTTTGTAGCATGTTGTAGCTCTTTAAATGAGAAGCTTCTAAGGTTTCCCAGTTTTATAAGATCCTCTTCTTGAACATCTGCAAAGGGAATATGAGAATTAGTTCAATGAGGGTTATAAGTTATAACAAGTCGATAAGCACGTAAAGCCTAAAGGATACATCTAACTAGGCTTGTTAATGGGCGGGGATTGCACAGACCCAAACCCGTAAGGCTGAGACCTGGGCCCGATGACACTAGGTAGTTCGGGTTCGGGTCCAGGTCAGGTTCGGGTCTAGTTTTACTTACCCGAAAATACCCAAACATTATTCAAAATTTACCACAATTTTACCTTTTGAAAATACCCGCGGATCTAATCCCGAAGTTTACCCGTGGGCATTTGCCACACACGGGGCCCAAACTGAAACATACCCGGCCTGTCGGGTCTAACTTTTTTTGGACCCATCGGATATGGATCCGGGCCGGGTCGAGTCCAATTTTTGTGAATATTTCATGGGTCTAGTTTGGATTTGGGTATTCCCCGCCCATTGACAGCACTAAGTGTGATGAAACTAGGATTTTAAATCGGATAGATTCGAGGGGATGGAACAAGAATTCCATTTTAAAGTTACATTATAGAATAGGGATAGTTACATGCACACTTTTATCACTTATTAGTTATTATATTATTGGTAATTACCACAAGATCCCCGAAGATTTACAAGTTACTAAAGCACCCCTTATCGCATTTTGACAACTCAAAATACAAGGGGGGTGAAATTTTAATATTCGTTTAACGGGAAAATTTATGGTAATTTCTCGAACCCCATATTGTTTTTTTCGTAATTTTGTTTCGAGTCGAGGGTTGTAAAAAGAGAAAAAAATCCCATTTAGCTTGAAGTGAAATCACATACCTCTAATGTTCAATACATATTGCTTTATCTTCTTGTTTCTTCTCCAAAAGAAGAATCCCAATGCTAAGACCAATATAAAGACAATAGTAAGGCTCAATCCCAATGCAATTGCTAGTTTCCTGGACTTGGTTCTTCCTGAATTAATGCAAATTAATAGTTTTTAAGTAACAATTTAATTATGATTAAAAACATGCATATAAGAAAATATTTAAAGTTACCAGATGATGGATTTATGGGGAATGAAAGAGGATTATCAAGGATTAATTCAGAACATCTTTCACTAGAGTGGCTTCCACAAATCATAGGATTACCAATAATGCTGCAATAATACAATAATTAGAGAAAAATAAATCGAAAGAGAATAAATTAATGTATACAAAGTACTAACATATAGTAAATAATAATAGCCATACTTGAATGTTTTGGTATGGAAAGTTGGAACAGGTCCACTGAGATTGTTGAAGGATAAATCCCTAAAATTTTCCAAAATCAGACACAAAATCTCATAATTAGTGCTAATTATACTAGCAAAATTATGTCCATTTTTTAAGGAATAAGAACAAATATGTATTTTATGCAATTAATTTTGCAAATTCGTAAATAATGAGAATAAAATTGCGATATTTGTGAAAATAAAATGAGAAAAAGTAAAGAATTAAGGTGAAATTGGTACTCACAAGAAAGTAAGTTGAGGGAGACTGGCTAAAGACAGAGGAACAGCTCCACTCATGCTATTGTTGTTTAACCTCCTACTCATTACAAGACAAAAAATCACAAACAATAGACAGTACAAATAAAGTCAAAGAAATGGATAGAATAATTAAAATAAATTATACAAATCATTGATAAAAATTAATATTAAATAACAAAATATATTTTTTTAGGATGAAAATATACGGAAAAGTTGTAAAAGTATAAAAAGATAAAAAAAAAATGAATATTTGTAGGGGAATATTATTTTTGATGTAGCAAACCGTGTTTCGGGTTTCGAGTTAATATAATGTAGCAATGCCAAAATGGTGCAAAATGCATTCTCGGGTTGGAGATGCCTTTAATAACAATTAGGGTTGAAAATTGACTCGAGTTCTGTTCGATAACTTATCAAACCAAACTTAAATAACTTTTAGTGTTTGATAAATTTTGAAACTCAACTCAGTTAGTAAAAATTAAAAAAATAACAAAAATAATCAAACTGCTCGAGCCGAGCTCGTGATCAGCTCGATTAACAGTCAAATCAAGCTCAAACACAATTTTCGAAGCTCCATTATAATTCAAACAAACTTAAACATCTATCAATTCAGCTCGACTCTACTCATTTACACTCGTTATTAGAAAAATACAACTAAGTGTAAAAAAAAAAAAGAACAATTGAATTTTGCAAAGAATAGTTGTACTTACAAATAGTGTAGATGATTCAATAAACCAAAAGAGTCTGGTATATGACCATATAACTTGTTATTTGAGAGATCCAATGTTTGTAGATTAGGAAGATTGCCTATTTCTCTTGGAATAAGCCCTGAAATATTATTGTTCTGCAATAATCTGCATTTAATATAAATAATTAAATAGGAAATTGTAATTTTAAGGATTTAATAAGTTTTTGAAAAAAAAATTGAATTTTCTTACACTTGTTTGAGGTTTGTAAGATTTGCAATAGCCCAAGATAATGAACCTGATAAACCCTGACTAGGAGCTCCTCTGCATACAAAATAATGTAAAAAAATAAACCCAAGAGACATAAATTTAAATAAAGGGTCTTTAATTTAATCTTGTTTATACAACATTAAAATTCAAAAAAATATATATTATAGTAGATTATTTCTTTAATAAAAAACCCACTTGGAAATAACAAGATAATCAAAATTGAAATTCAAATAAATTCTTGTTTATACAACAATAAAATTCAAAAAAATATATATTATAGTAGATTATTTCTTTAATAAAAAACCCACATGGAAATAACAAGATAATCAAAACTGAAATTCAAATAAATTCTTGTTTATACAACAATAAAATTCAAAAAATAAAATAAAATATTTTTAATTAAAAATAAAAGAATACTTACAGGGATGTAACAAGATTATCAGAATTGCAAGTTATCATAGACCAGCTACAAGGGTCAACAGAGTCTTCATCCCAGTTGCTTAAAACTCCATGAGGATCATTTAAACCTTCTCTTATACCAATCAAAGCTTCAACTAATTTAAAAAAAAAAAAACCCACAAAAATTAAATAAATTAGCCCAAATAATGGAAAATTTATTTAATAAAAAACTGTTAAAAAGGGTACGTTCAGGATTACGAGTTTCAAATGAAAAAAAAAACCCACAAAAAATAAATAAATCAGCCAAAATAATGGAATATTTCTGTAATAAATAAGTGTTAAAAATGGCACCTTCAGGATTACGAGCTTCAAATGAGAGTGACAAAGTGATGAAAAATGGAAGAAATAAAAGCAAAATTTGAGGGCAATTGCTGATTATACGAGACATGATGATCATTGAGTAAGCAACATGAGGCAAGAAATTACTCTCAAGTTCGATTTTTTTTTTTACATTGGATTCATTATATATATATATGCATATATCATATGATATAAATATATATAAGAAATTACAAAACTTTTTATAAAGGCGCCATCTTTTACTGTGTTAAGGCCCTTTTTCTTTTTGAGTATTTTTAGACCAACTTTTTCTTTTTGTTGATCCAGTCTTTTGAATATGTGTGTGTACTATAAAGGGCCTGGAGTGCAATATATATATATATATAATATATATTTCTTTGTTTTACTATCCCTTTTTTTATCTCTTCAATTTCTTACAAAAATTGCACTTAAATTATTTGATGTATTACATTCGTATTATATATACTTAAAAACGCTTAGTTATTGGTCATTTGTTCATAAATTATGTGTGTTTCTATAAGAAAATATATGTAAAATCGAGCTTCAGTATAATTATTGTGTGATAAACATACGAATTTGAATAGGGGTCGATTTTTTTTATATTTAAATTTCAATTTCATAAATGAAAAAAAAAAAATTGATTTTCACTATTTAAGAATCACAATATTGCCAAATATATGTTACACCAATTTTATAGGATTCAATATGTCGTATTATTTTGAGTTTTTATGAGTGGGGTTTGCAATTCTTTCTTTATTTCTATAATTTATATCTTTGCTTTAATGGTTACTTTTTAGTCTTTATCATTTGTGTGTCTGAGAAAGAGATATGAAAGAATCAGGTAGGCATGATACGGATATGTCAGTGATAGTGAGGGTTTGGAAGCTCAAAATCAATAGTTATTGAATTATTTTTTGGGTGCACTAATTCACATATAATTAAAATAAAAAAATATGATAAATATTTTATTATTATAATTATTTGTGAGTTAGGGTCAACATTTAGAAAAATTATATCGAATGCATACAGTTTTTTTTTTTTTAAATTGAGATAATAGCAACACTTATATTATATATTCTCCCCAATCAACCCTAATTCTTTGAATGTAATTGGATTGAATTCAATTACATTCAATAATTTCATATATTGGGGTATATTTAAAGGAAAAATACTCAATTTATTGTAGACCAAAAATCATAATTAGTAGGTACCCTAGAGGGGAAAAAAATGGAAAATTGGTTTTGTCAATTAATTTGATATGCAAAAAAATATTATATTATTTCTGATCTGATTTGTTCCATTTTATAGTCTATTCAGATTAGACTCGTCAATGCTCCTTTTCCAAGTTACACTTCTCTCTAATTATTACTACCTGCCCCTGTCTTCTTATGTTCAATGTAGACTACCTCTTTTAAGTTAGAAAAATAACACCTACTTTAATGTATAAGGGTGTAAATCGGCATGGTTTAGCTCTAACTCGAATTTTTAGTCAAATTTGATTTCGAGTTAATTTTATTTTGAAAAGTTTGCGAAGTAGGTTTTCGAGTTTTTCAGTTTTTTGATATATTATTTTTATTATTATATTAATGAATTGATATTATATAATTAATAAAAAAATTAAAAAAAAAACTCAAATTTCAACATTGTCATTGTTAAATTTCGGGTTTGTCTGGGTCTCGGCATGAACCCACCCGTGAGTTCCAGCCGAATTAGTGTATTGAGTGTCGAATTCAAACTCGAGCCTGGAAAAATAACTTGCAAAAGAAATACATTTATATTATAATTAAAATTTCTTATAATAGAAGTTGGCAACCACCCTAAATAGAATAGAGAAGATTGCCATGAATACTTGATTATGAGCAAAATGCTCACAAATGACTTTATTAAATATATTAATTAATAACAAACTAATTAACATATTATGTGATAGAATAAGGTGTTATTTATTTTTTTAAAATTATTATTCAATTTGAATTACTTCATTTTATTTTAATTTAATTACAATGAAATCAATTCTAACCATCAACATATATGTTATTCTTATAAATATTACTTGTCAAGGAAATAAAGTTTTCTTATGAAAAATAATTGTATGAATTATACTTTCATTCTTCTTGAATTACAGTGGTGATATTTGCTCTTTCTATGACTTATAATATTATATTAAGCTTTGTTAGACGTGATAAGTAGCATTACAGTTCTAATATTAGCTCCTAAAACATAATTGATAATTATAAAGAATTTAAATGCTTGTATATATAATTATATATACATAAATTAATTATATAAATTATTGATTAATGAATAATTTGATATTCAATATAATAATAACTGTTTCATTAAATAAATAAATTCTTTCCATTTTCCAGAGTTAATTGACAACACTAATTATGTTAAAGTAAAATAATTACAAATACAAAAATGCAACCATCTTATTGTGGATTAAATTACAAGAAATATTATATAATACGGTTAATGTGTTAGCCAATTTTTCAGCGACACTTGATACAACAAAATATCATTTTATTATAAAAAACATAAATTATAAAAATCAAATCAAATATATTTATTACATATAATTTTTACGATATTTGAAAACATAAAAAATGACAAATTATAACTTATAATATATAACATCATAAATGAATTATAAATCCACTTTGGAGCCGTTTCATATAATAATCATCCACATTAATATATTATAGCAAAAGCAAGGGTAAAGATGCACAAATGAGCTCTCTTCATATATTATATATTTTCTATATATATATATTATATATATAAACCAAGCTTTTATGGAGATTTGTGTGCATATAATATAAAATAATATTTGAAAGAAGTGTGGGATTGCAAGTCCAAATCTTTGTTGGAGTGCGTTTATATTCTTCCATGCGATGGAATATCTTCTTCCAGATATGCTTGTTTCTTCTTTTTCAAGTGCACAAATTTAATTAATATTTTCTTTTTATTAAATTCTCCTGTTTAAATATTTTAACACAACGTCTTTGTTTGAATATGAAATTTTAAATATTGAACAATTATAATGATTAATATTTTTTGAGAGCTTACGACAAGTTGTGATCGATAAGAGAATAATGCAACTATTTTAATAGTATATGAATTCTATGTATCTGAATAATAATTTTATTAAATTGTTTATCCTGATTTCTCATAAATCTACTAACGACCCCCACTGCATGGGCAATATCTGGTTTAGTGCACACCATCGCGTACATTATGCTACCAATTGCTGAAGCATAAGGTGTCTTCTTTATGTAGGCACGCTCCTCATCAATACTAGGCGACTCCTTGTTAGATAGCTTGAATTGACTATCCAACGGAGTACTTACTGGTTTTGCATCCCGCATATTGAACCTTTTCAAAACCTTTTCGATATATTAGCTTGTGAAATATACAACTTCCCTGCCACCTTATCTTGAGTAATCCGCATACCCAAAATTTGATTTGCTTCTCCAAGATCCTTCATAGCAAATCGTTCAGACAATTGCTTCTTCAACTTGCTCAATTCTTGAGCACAAGATCCTGCTATTAACAAGTCATCAACATATAATAGCAAAATAATATAACTATTGTCAAACCTCTCGAAATAGCAACAATGGTCAGCATTGCAACGCTCAAAATTAATCTCATGCATGAATCTATCAAACTTCTTGTACCACTGCCTTGGAGCTTGTTTCAAGCCATACAAGCTCTTCTTGAGCTTACACACTAGCTCAATGTTCCCTTCAGACAAGTACCTTTCTGGTTGTTTCATATGAATATCTTCTTCAAGATCACCATGAAGGAATGTCGTTTTTACCTCCATCTGCTGTAACAATAAGTTTTCTGCAGCAACCATACTCAACACTAATTTAATAGTGGTTAGTTTCACAACAGGAGTAAAAACATCTGTATAATCAATACCATATTTATGCTATATCCCTTCACAACCAGTCTCGTCTTGTAACGTTTGCTTCCATCCGCATTTTCTTTAATTCTGTAAACCCACTTGTTGTGCAATGCTTTCTTTCTCTTTGGAAGCTCAACAAGTTCCCAAGTATTATTGGACTTTAGAGAGTTCATCTCGTCATGCATCGCAAGTTTCCACTTGCTCCCATGCTCACATTGACTGGTCTCTGCATAACAATCAGGTTCACCACTGTCAGTCAATAATAGGTAATATAAAGAGGGCGAATACCTATCTGGTGCATGGCACTGTCTGCTAGATCTCCACAGCGGAAGTGTCGGCGTACTCGATTTTGCTACAACAACTACCTGATCATTCTGAGAAACTTTGCTCACACCCGAGTTAGAGATGTCTAACTCAATAACCTCGGGAATTTTAACCTGATTACCTGCATTATTAATTTTTGGTGCTCCCAACCTATCCTTGTACAAAACTTGTTCATTGAATATGACATATCGACTACGAATTATCTTCTGATTCTGTTTATCCCAAAATCTATAACCAAATTCATCACCACCATATCCAATAAACGTACACTTGACAGATTTAACATCTAACTTACTCCTAGCAGTAGCATCAATATGAACATATGAAACACAACTAAATATTCGAAGAAACGATAGGTTTACCTCCTTACCACTCAAAGCCTCCTCCGGTATACCATTACCCAAAGTTGATGGTCCTCTATTAATCAATAAGGCAACAATATTAACTGCATCAGCACAAAACATCTTCGGCAACCCAAATCGCATGCACCTAACACGTTCATTCAGGGTTCTGTTCATACGTTCTGCAACCCCATTCTGTTGAGGAGTTCCTCTCACAGTTTTTTCCACGCGAATACCATTTACATCACAATATTCCTTAAACTCAGTGAGTTCATACTCTCCACCATTGTCAGATCTTAAGCACTTCACTTTCAAACATGTTTCATTTTCTACAAGGGCTTTCCATTCTCTAAAAGCATCAAAAGCGTCAGATTTATATTTTTGAAAAAAAAAAACACATACTTTTCTCGTGGAGCCATCAATGAAAATCATGTAATATGACGCCCCACAAAGAGATGTGACTGGTGCAGGTCCCCATAAGTCACTATGCACCAACTCTAATTTCTCGTTATTCAAAGTTCTGTCTCCGTTCGAAAAACTCAACCTTTTCTATTTTCCGAATACACAATCCTCACATAAGACAACATCGACTGTTTTGAGGCCTGACAGCTTACCTTTCGAACAAAACTCCTTCATCCTTTTCTCACTCATGTGGCCAAGTCGGCAATGCCACAAATCCGCGTCACTGTTTTCTCCTGCAAAAGAAATACTTTCTTTGGTGTTAGATGTCATATACAATATACTTTCTTTCTTACCTCGAACCAGTATCATGGCTCTTTTGGTTATTTTCCAGGTATTGCAACCAAAACTAACAATGTATCCATCATCGTCTAGTTGTCCTACGGAGACCAAATTCCTCTTCAAGCTAGGAATATATGTCTCACATCATGCAACTGCAGCACGCTTCCATTCAAAGTTTTAATTCGAACGTCTTCCTTCTCCACGATTTTCAAAGGCTCATCATCAGTAAGATAAACCTTACCGAAATTTCCGAAAGTATAGGGTATGTTTGGCTTTGTTTTGGTTGGTTATTTTGGTGAGAAATTTTTGGTGAGGCATGCATTATTGGTGAGATAGTGTTTGGTTTGATTTGATAATTGGTTTTTGATTGCATATTTTTTGGTGATATAGTGTTTGGTTTTATTTTGGGAGGGAACATAGGTTACTGTAGCAGCCAAATCATGACAGTTTTTGTCTGTTAATGATTAAAGAATAATTAAAAGTTATGTTATAATATTAAAATTGTAATAATTATATTATAGATGAATATTTATTTGTATATAAATTTAAAATAAATAAATTTTTAAATATTTATATAAATGATTTAAGTTAATATATACTATTGAATGTAAATAATTAATTAAGTTAAAATATATTATTAGATGAAACACGATTATTTAAAAAACACAGACTTAAATAAATGAAACATAAAATAAATAATGAGCATATGTATTGCTCATTGTACAATTTCATAAAGGAAAACACGACACTAACGAGTACCACGTGGTCGATTCCGTGATCTAGCATTACTAGATTCACCTGTATTTGATGATCCAGCATCACCTTGGTCATGGTACAGTCGTTCCCCCAAATTAATGTCGAAATTAACATTATTAATAGTATTTGAGGCACTGAAGGATCCATTGTACGAGTTTTGGCCAAATAAATTTGGCCACTTCCCACTTGACTCAATTATTATTAATCTAAATAAGAGAAATTATAATATATATACTATATATATAATTATATATTATGTATATAAATGTATGATGTATATATATAATATATATGTTATATATATATTATATATATAACATATATATATATATACATTATAATGTTATATATATACATAATATATATATTATATATATAACATATATATATGTTTTGTATAATGAGACTCTTAACCACAAATCTTGAATAGAAGAGTGATATTTAAAATGCAAAAACCGAAAAAAAAAAAAGATCAGCTAGTAAGACTTACAAGTCCATGGCTCGATAGTAGTTCAATCCACCTGTGAAACCTTTCTGGTCGAATTTGGTAACGTAGTATTGAACATCTTCTTCAGACAACCAAGAGGGCAATGTAATATTATATATATATAATATATAAACATATATATTATAATTTATATATGTTATATATACAATATATATGATATATATATTATATATTATATATATTAGGCGTTAATAACTTAACCCCCAACCTCTAAACTCTCTCTCGTCATTTTAAGTTAAGACCCTTCATCTCCAATTATTATTAGTATTATTATTCCCTTTAGCAGATTTAGCAAAAGCTCTAAATAAACCCTGAAATTCTGCTACCCAAAAAGCTTGAATATATTATATATATATATAATATATATGTTTTTCAATTTTTCATTGATTCAAAATTACATGTAAAAACGAGCAGAATGTAGAATGGTGCACCACCCCTAAATGTGATGTTATCACTGCAAAAATGAGTTTATATACAAATCTTAATCTTGTTTTTATGTAAAAATTTCAAGTAATGGTGTAAATAAGTAGTACCAAACATTGTTGATGGAGAAATTAAAGAAGGAGGAGGAAAGAGAAAAGAAAGAAGGAGGAGGAAAGAGAAAATAGAAAAGTAATGGAGACAAAGTTTGATGACTGTTGTGAGTAATCAATATGAGAGAGAAAAATGGATGTCTTTCTGGCAAAAAAGAAATTTTTTCGGACCAAATATATAAATATTTTATGACCATAAAATGCGGTGTCCAAACGTTATTGGACCAAAATTTTTGGCCAAAAGGGCCTGGAAAGGAAACCAAACATTGCCATAATGTTCCATTATATCATCACTACAAGAATTAACGATGCTCCAGAATCCAAAACCCACGATTCCAAGGGACTGCTCACGCTTAATATCAAGGTGTCACTGATATCTTCTGTTCCTACATTAGCTGATTTCCCATTCTTCTTGGGTGTTGTGCACTTGTTCTTGTAATAACCAAGTTGCTCACAATTCCAGTACTTTATCGAACTCATGTCTTATTCGTTTTACTTTTACCTCTTGACTTTGACCTACCTCTGTTCGAATTCTTTGGTTCCGATCTGCCTCTATTTTCTGTATTCAGAACTGATCCCGAAGCTATACTCGATTCTCTTCTGCGAATTTCTTCTCTTCACACATAATTAGATCTCTTACTTCGTCAAATTTCAACTTCTCTTTCCCTGTTGAAGCACTAACAGCGGTAACCGTTCCACCCCAACTTTCAGGTAGAGAAGACAACAAAATTAGGGATCTAATCAATCTTAACTGAGCTCAATTGGACTTTTATCAGATTGAACTTACTAAGATGCTCGGCCACCACAAAACTCTCTGACATCTTTAGGTTAAAGAGATACCGCATCAGATGAACTTTGTTTGCCGTTGATGGCTTCTCGTACATGTCTACTAAAACTTTCAGAATACCCTTGGTAGTTGGAACGCAATGTTCCGTGACAGAGACAAATGAATCACACTCATCTCTTTCCTGTCAAGCACCTTCCACTCTTCGTCTTATCACCAATGGGCTGATATAGATCTTTACCATACATGTAATTTTCGATCTGCATCTTTCAGAACCCAAAGTCCGTCCCGTCAAACTTTTCAATTGGCGTTTTTCCTTCACCCATCATATCTTCTCCCACTCGACCTGGAGCTCTAGATACCGGTTGTTAGGAATATGATGCCGATGATTAAAATAATCGCTCGAAAGAAAAGCAATAAAGCAATAAAGCAATAAAGCAATAAAAGAACGACCTAGTTCGTCAAAGAATTTGACTACGTTTGGGGTCGCTGCCAAGCCAAGATATTCACTATATATTTTTAAGTTCGTCTGAGTTACAAGGATATTGCTATTTATAATATAAGATACATAACCTAATAGGAGAATGATTATGTAAATACTAAAATACCCCTTAACAGTCCTTCACGCTCCATAACTCAACATTTGTTAAGGATTTTATTCCATCTTTAAATAATTTATTTTTTCTAGGATTCTTAGAATCCTATTTTAGATAGTTTCCTTCTATGACTAGAACTCTTATTAATATAAATAAGTGGAATTTTTTTTTTGATAAGGTTAAATAAGTGGAATTTGATTCACATTAGATGTCTAGGTTTTAATTTCGAATTCTATAGCATTGTAGACATTTTTTCTATGTGTTGCTAAACACATTTTCTAGCCAAGGATTAATCAAGGTTTGATTTCTTTGATTCGTAAGATTTAATAGTACTTATATATTTCGATGCTTCTTTAAGTACTTGCTTTTTCTCTATGCTCGTTGTCAATATATTTCGTTCGATTAGGTAGCCTGGCCAATTATCTAGTTGTTGAAATCGTATTTAGCTAATTAGGGCCCAAATCTGTAGTTGTTTGGTAAACCCTAATATTTGTAGCAATTAACGACATCGATTATGGACAAGTTTTCGATTAGTTGTTATGGGAATTAACAACCTAGTTTAAATAAACTGACTTATGTGTTTCCTAAGTAGAATTGGTGTCTTTCTAATACTTGAATGCTATCGATATTCTAAATCTTAAAAGTTTATTTAGGGTTTGTCTAATCGGTAAGAGAAGTAATCAAAAAGCTTGTGTTGATTATCAAAGACTTATGGAAAGACTAGGTTATTAAAGTTTGTTAATAACTACAACTAATTTACTTAAAAACATTGAAACATCATTGCACCGATTATCGAATTATAAATCAACACCGAGATAATCTGAAGGCTAGAATCTCCATCTATTGAATCCGTTTTTAACTTGTTTGTGTTTTTAGTTTACGTCTTTTTAATTGTTTTATTTACTAAATTCGAAACTCCTCCTTTTTTTTAATCGATATTAGTAATTTGATAATTAATTCTACATCAATCTTTGAGAATCAACCCTACTTGTTACTATTTATAAATATTTTCGAGTAGGTATTTTATCTTTGTTGGGTTCAACACCCACCACGAGGATAGCGAGATGGACCAAATTAAATCTAGTATATATAAGTCAGTTACAGTCAATCTTTCGTCATATAATTAACTCAAATCACATCCGGACGAATTGAATAGCGAAAACAAAAATCTAGAGACAAAACAAGCTATGATAAAAGTTTCTTCTCTATTATTTATGAACCAGATACATCATCATGTCTTCATGTATACATAAAAACAACAACAAAACACATGGAATTGTGTTGTCTTCTTAATTATCCATATATAACATATATATATTTACGTACAAGTAGCAATCGATAGAGAGAAGAAATCTTTCGTGTAATAACTAGGCCGTGGGGGTCAAGATAAGCTCATACAAGCTGCTGCCCCCAAAAAGAATGGCACACAACGTATACTGTATTGAAACTGGAGTATCGACCCTGCATTGGGGTGTGTTTGGGAAAGGGACTCCAGGGAGAGGCTGTGGAATTGAATACGAAGGAATAATAACGGTAAAATATCCAAGTTGATTAGTTGTGGGCCGATCAATTATAACAGCTGTACCGTTAATATTACAAACCACCGTTAATGGCAGATTACTTATACCTTGGCTGCCAGGCTCGCATACTCCGTTGAACGTGCAGCAAATTCGTCCATTAACAGTTTGTTGCCCGTTCGTCGTTGTTAAACTTAAGAGGAATGCAATGAGGAAGAACAGTACTGAGGAATAATGCATATAAGCCATCTTGTGTTTTTGATTTCAAATGTTTTGTGTGAAAATTCTCTTATATAGGGCAATTCTGTTAGGTGTTATTTTCGTGATATCTTAATAAGAAAAATAATGTCCATTTCATTGAAAGTTGCGTGCAATAATAATAATTTATTTTATTTGACATTGAGAATGACACTCTTTATATACTAGTAAACGACACAGGTGTTGCGTGTGAGTCATGTGATCTCGTTAAATAATTTAATTTCATACAATAGGTTAACATGATGATGCTTTATTTTTAGTTTGCTTTGTTATATCGAACATCTTTTTTTTTTTTTTGTTTAATATTAAAGCTTTAGTAATAAAAATAAAGAGACAGTAAAACACATATATTGTTTGTAGTAAAAGCTAATGCTTAGCAAAAATATTTAAACATAGTGTGCTATAGTTTTAATTGTTATTTTTGTATAATTGTAATTGTTGAATTTTGGTTTGCAGGTGTTAGTTCTTTTTCTAAAAACAAACCATTTTCATTCTTTCAAATTACTACATAAGTATTAATATTGATGCTTTAATATTAAATATATTTGGTGAATATTAGCTATGTTGATTAATTTTTAAGTTGGATGTATGGCTTATACTTTATGAAATTTTATATATATAAAGTATTTTTCGATTAAAAAAATATATTTTCAAATTCATTTTTAATTTTAATTATATAACCATATATTAATAATTACAGACCACTCCATGCAATCGTCACCATTAATTACATTTCAAAATTTGAATTACCAATTTTACCCTCAAAATTGATTATATATATGCATAGCATATGGCCAACTTGTCAGTCAAAATCAATAGAAAATTGATTGTGGACCACATGGAAAAATAACATTTAAGTTACGACTCAATCAGAGTGATTGAAAGTTGAAGGACTAAAGCGACTAATTGTAAAATTATAATATCGTTAGATCGAATTATTTTATTGACCAATTATTCTTAGAATTGAGGTTTGCGAAATTATTTTACTTATCTTTTAAATTTTATATTATTTTACAAACCTTTGTTTTTCAATTTTATAAATATAATGAACAATTATAAGATCACTGAATGTTATGAACTATTGGAGTTTAGAAAATTCAGCGGTACAACTAAATTTGAGGTGGTAATATTGGTATAAATGTGCATATTGTTAATAATACATTTAATGAGAAATAAATAGTTGGGCTACTGTCAGTAATAGTCTGAAATTTTATATTTGTATCATTTTAATCCTTCAAATACCTTATATTACGCTACCATTTCTAACTTTTGGTTTTATTTCAATTACAACCTTTTAAAAAAATTTTGGTGTATTTTAAACGGTCAACAAGTACACCTCACATGTGCAACAACATATCTATTTCATGTTTGCCCCATAAAAGATGGCATTTCAAATGAAAATGTCCCTCGATTCGTTTAAATCCAACAGAATATGGTCAAAAAGAACGAAGTGAAGCTTCAATTAATTTATAGGAACGATACCGTAACATTTGGTGCTTGAAAGACCACAATATATTTATAATATTCGATAAATATTTTAGTTTCAAGTTTTATGCTAAATAACTTTAATGATTTCAATTTAAAAAGTATATTAAAAAATCTTTCGTAACTTAATAGGCATATTATTTTACTTTTGTTTATTTAAACTATTCGTAATTCATCTAATGAATGCCCATTTGATGTAAATTAATTGATCTATGATAATACTTGATTATAAGGTGAACTTCTTTTTTAAGATTTTGGATCATAAAATTATGAATTCACTTCTCTCAAACTATTCTTATTCAAACTTCACCCCTTCTCAACTCCATTTTTTTAATCTCATATACAACTATTTATCAATTACTACATTCATTCTTTGGCATAATTATTAATTAATAATGATTTACTTCACTAATATTTTTATTTTTCTCTTTCCTATTTACAGTTATTTAATCCATCACACATTTTGATACATTTAACAACTTTAAACCATTTTTAAAATCGTAAACATACATACGATATATAATATTGAACTCAGTACAAATTGGCAATTTCTAGTATATTTTTAAATATTTTACTCAAAACATAAACAAACATAGTATTGTTTTTTCATGTAGATCAAGTTAATCATTTGAAAAAGATACAATTATTTAAAAATTCACTATATATCTTTGACTTACATAATTTGAGTTGAGAGATATCCAAAATTTTGTTCGCATGTCTATAATATATATTTTTTCAAATAAGAGCTATAAAACAACTTCAATAAATTAAAATCAAACAATAGTAAGCACCGACTTAATTGGTATGCTAGACATTAAAAATTATTAAGATTAATAGATATCGGAAAATAAAATTAAAATTAATTATTATAAATATAATTATTTGTATAATATGACCTCTTACATAATTACTAACTCAAAAACTAATAACTTTAATTCTTAATGAAAGTTATTAATACAATATCAATCTGAATTATGAACTTTCAAAAAATTCATAATCTTGTAAAATACATATTTATAATGCAAATAACTTAAAAATAACGAAATTTTAACCTTAAAATTCATATTAATTTCCAAACAATTTGAAACACAATGATCTAATAAATGTTACGATATATAGAATATATTTCCACATAGAGAAACACAACCAAAGATTATGAAAGACTTAATGCACCTGTAATGTAATAAATTTAAAATAAATTTATTAAAATAAATTACGCTAGTGAAACGTTAATATATTAAAATAAATTATATGTAAAAATTTAAAATAAATACTTGTGCAAGACACTTTCAAAATGTATTGTTGCGTATGTTGCATATTATAACTTGTGCATTATCCATATGAGTGAAATGAACGGATAATATATTAAAATAAATTATATGTAAAAATTTAAAATAAATACTTGTGCAAGACTCTTTCAAAATGTATTGTTGCGTATGTTGCATATTATAACTTGTGCATTATCCATATGAGTGAAATGAACGGATAAATGAGATTAATCATTCCATTTAGCCAAAGTAAAAGAAATAGAGAAGATAAACAAAATGATCAGAGATAAGGAAATAAAATAGATAAATATTGGATTGTTAATATTATTAATAATATTATAAATATTGATAAAGGTTCCTCGTGTTTATTATAAGTTATATTTTGTGTGATTTTTTTAATAATGTTTCATTTTTTTCTATCAACGAAATATTAAATAACTAATTATAAATTAAATTATTAACAACATAAGTGTACATAAAAAGTGTCTAAATAGGTCCAACCTCTCAGAATTTTAAGGGATCTTTTTCATCATAAGTATAAAATAAAATAGATAATTTATAATGTTAATTTGTTTTGAGGATAATTATTAAGAATCGAAGTCTATCATAGTCCCTTAGGACCATTAAAAGAAATTAATTGTAACAAATATGAATTTAAACTAAAACATCAAAATATTTAAGGATAATTGAAATTATATTAAATAAGGTTTTTATGTGCTTTCCTGATGAAATTGAGTTGCAGACAGCAAAATTCATTTAAAAGATTAGGAAAAATACTAAATACTAAATTATATATGTTAATTAAGTATATTTAAGTTATTTGGCAATAAATTCTTCATTAACATAGCTAGTGTTATATTTTTAACTCAGTGCAGAATTTATGATATAATATGTATCATAATTTATGATATAATATGTATTATCATTGAGGATTTTTTTAAATCATTTTATCATGTTAGGAGAATTAGAAGATTTACCGTTTTAAAAAAAAATAGTAGGAGGAGAGTTGTTCCCAATTGTATATATATATATATATATATATATATATATATATATATATATATATATATATATATATAATTTCATTAGAAAGTTCTAGAGTAACTAAGCATTTTATTGGTAAATTTTCATGTGGCAACCTCCGGCCAGGGATGGGAGCCGAAGCCCGCCACACTGCGACGATAGCTCAGTATGAGAATCCATCCCATCTCGAGCTACCGCTAAGTGTAAACTAAACTTTGAACTTGTAATATTGAAACAAGAACAACAAACCAACGATTATATACATACAAACCATATAAGTAACACGTACAAAACAAAGAGTTTAGATGCAAGCCAAAACAAGTTCAAGTTAAATCTACAACATCTAACTCTTATAACTTAGAAGGTTCCCAATGTGACTAGCCACAAATTTTTTCTTCCGATATATCGAGCCCTTCTGAAAAGAGAAATAAAGAAAGAGGGGTGAGTCCGAAAGACCCAGTGAGGTACAAACAAAATGAATTCTGCAACATTAGATAATGATAACATATAGGCGAATAACAGAAAAAGACAAGATATCGATAGACGAATAACTGAATAATACACAATATAAACCAGAGAAAAGCTCATGTATTGAATCAATCAAAAGATTATGATCCATCTCTCACTGTCCCATACCAGCAAGAGACTTCACACCTTTCAATATGGACAACGATATGACAGTGTTAGGACTCTAGAGGTGGCTCCTACGGGCTCAAGAGGTGGCCCCCGCCATCACGTGGCACTTCGCCCCGTATAGCACTTAGCTCCCTTCACTTTATCTTTCAGAGTCAAAGCTTTAGCCATGAAAAGATACATAGCAGATGGATGCCGGACAATGGGATTCTAGAGGTGGCTCCTACGGGCTCAAGAGGTGGCCCCCCGTCACGTGGCACTTTGCGCCGAAGCCTCAAGAGGTGGTCCCCGCCGTCACGTGGCACTTTGCCCCGTATAGCACTTAGCTCCCTTAGGCGATGGAGTAGAGCCAAGGATAAGAATGTTGATACAGACCCAAAAGAAAATGTATTGGTCCGAAGAAGACACAAGGAAATTAGCTATCAATTAGGTGAAACATCACTTCGAGGCAAGACATGTACTATAGCATGATACGAGTACTATCGGGAACATCGATATATTAGTCCTAAATAGGACATCAGAGAACTTACATTCATGATGGTTACAAAAAGAAGCATTGCAATTAAAGTAGGTTAAGCAAAGTGAAGCAAGGAGAAAGTAAGAAAACCCTCACAATTACACCTTCATGATGGTCGCAAAAAGAAACATTTCACTTAAAGTAGGTAAAGCAAAATGAAGCAAGAAGAAAGCAAGAGAGCCCTCACAATTACAACCCGGTGCCGTCACCTCTTGTCTCGTGGAACTCACATATATATCCTATGTCGAAGCATACCGTTATAACCTTAACCAAAAATTATCCTTAAGACCTACTGAAGACTCACTTATATACATATTTACAAATCTCTACATATGGATAGTTTATTACTATTTTAACTCAAGTGGCTAAACAACAACAAATTAGTATCTAATATATAAGTACTTATAATCATAACACTTTCAATCCAACTCTATAAAAACAGAGGCATAAACTTTGTAAAAATACTCCATAACATTTTCAAAGCTCATTGAAATTCTGAATTTGGGATTTTAGTTATAAAAACATATGATGTATCAGGAGGATTTTAGAACCGACAACCCGGATTAAAATAATTTTAGAAATTATTCTAATATTCAGAAAATTCTCAAATCTTATGATAAACTTAAGAACACACATGTAAACATACAGTAAAATTTTCAGAACAAGAAAATATCTCAAACTATTTCAAATAAATCCAAAACCGTGCACCCTTAAGTTTTCATTAGAACACCTGACAGTTATGATAAACGAATCTTATAAAATCACACACAACTTAAAACTTTTCAAATTTTTCTACATATAATTTGGACATGATAGTTAGTTTCCATAAAAATTCACATAAAGAAATTCTTTCATTTGGTTACCTAAACAATAACCTAAAACTGCACAAAGCTGTAATTTCAGCATCTTTTCACATCTTTTTACCATGCAAGAACATATCTATGAGCAAATTTGAAATATAAAAGTTATATTCATCTAAGAGTTTGACAATCAATTAATTTAAACCTTAAGATGCTTGATTAAATTATAAATGATAAGTTTCTTACCAACACTAAAGGGAGTAAAATAATATGAAAATTTTCAAGCTAAGTTGATCTCCTATCCTCAAGCATTCATCTTCCCCTTTCTTTCTTTATTTTTGTGTATAGAATAAGAAGACTGAAGACAATATTTAGTACTTCTTGTACCCAAGATGAGTCATGGTAGGGAGGAGCTATGCATGCTTGCCACCTATTGTCATGCAAATGGAGAATGCTTCCTAGCTTGCCACCTATGGCATGTTAATCCTCCACTACAACTTATAAAACATAACTAAATATATATATATATATATATATATATATATATATATATATATATATGCTTCTCAAGAAAACTAAAGCTTATATAAAACTAATAATAAGAATAATAATGATAATAATAAATAACTTGTATACACATAGTTAGGACATAAAGTAAATTATACCAAACAAGAAGTCAAAATTTAGGATTCAATACGAAATGATGGAATCGAAATGTATAGTGAATTTTAATTAATAATATAAATATTATCTTAACCTCACAATTATTAGGAACCGAGAACGTGGGGTGTTACAATTCATATGCTATTGTTATTATTTATTCTTTTATTATTATTATTATTATTATTATTATTATTATTATTATTATTATTATTATTATTATTATTATTATTATTATTATTATTATTATTATTATTATTATTATTATTATTATTATTATTATTATTATTATTATTATTATTATTATTATTATTATCCATTCATAATATAGAATTAGATATGGTTTTGGGGATTGTCAAAATTGTTAAAGATATATATTTTCAACCCATACATTCATAATAAATATTAATTTTTTTATGCTCTTTTAATAAATTTATAAATACAATTAAGCTTCTCTATGTAAAATTTCATTGCAAAATCCTAATATAATTACATGTTTTATTGTTGTACCTAACTATAAATACTTAAAAATTAATTTATTATTTATTTTAAAATCTTTTACCATCAAAAGGTTAAACTACATAGGGATGATTCCTAATATAATTACACATTTTATTGTTATAGCAATTATAGATACTTAAATTTGATCTTTTCTATTAATTTTAAATCTTTTTACCAACATAAGAGTAAATTACATATGGATTAAATTTCAATATAATTACACATTTATTGTTGCAGCCAATTGTAGATATTTAAAATTAATCTTTATTTAAAATCTTTTACCCTCAAAATATTAAATTACATAGGGAAGTTTTAAGTATGTCAAAAGTTAAATCTGTATATAATTGTTGTTGATATTCCTAAATCTATACCAAAAGATTTACAATGAGTAATCGAGTTTGATACTTTATAGATTTATTTTAATAATCTTCTCAATGAGACTATCTATATTAATTAACATTCAATTAAATAACACGATCTTAAATTATCTTAAAATGATTGTCAAACTACGAATAAAATCATTTATTAGATAAATTAAAAATAACTAATAAATGTGAAATAAAATGCTTATTTAGTAAAGAACGAACCTCACTTTTTTCATTTATGTAGGAAAATAAAATTCATTGAGCATACAAATCAAAATTTGAAGTGTTTATCTTTGCCGCACGTGGAAAATAAAAACAGATTATGTAAGTTGAAAATGTGACCAACACTTGCAACAATCAATCTGTCTAGCTATAAAACAATTTCAACAAATTAAAATCAAACAATAGTAAGCACCGACTTAATTGGTATGTTAGACATTAAAAATTATTAAGATTAATAGATATCGAAAAATAAAATTAAAATTGATTATTATAAATATAATTATTTGTATAATATGACCTCTTACATAATTACTAACTCAAAAACTAATAACTTTAATTCGTAATGAAAGTTATTAATACAATATCAATCTGAATTATGAACTTTCAAAAAATTCATAATCTTGTAAAATACATATTTATAATGCAAATAACTTAAAAATAATGAAATTTTAACCTTAAAATTCATATTAATTTCCAAACAATTTGAAACAAAATGATCTAATAAATGTTACGATATATAGAATATATTTCCACATAGAGAAACACAACCAAAGATTATGAAAGACTTAATGCACCTGTAATGTAATACATACATTACATTACGCTAGTGAAACGTTAATATACTAAAATAAATTATATGTAAAAATTTAAAATAAATACTTGTGCAAGACACTTTCAAAATGTATTGTTGCGTATGTTGCATATTATAACTTGTGCATTATCCATATGAGTGAAATGAACGGATAAATGAGATTAATCATTCCATTTAGCCAAAGTAAAAGAAATAGAGAAGATAAACAAAATGATCAGAGATAAGGAAATAAAATAGATAAATATTGGATTGTTAATATTATTAATAATATTATAAATATTGATAAAGGTTCCTCGTGTTTATTATAAGTTATATTTTGTGTGATTTTTTTAATAATGTTTCATTTTTTTCTATCAACGAAATATTAAATAACTAATTATAAATTAAATTATTAACAACATAAGTGTACATAAAAAGTGTCTATATAGGTCCAACCTCTCAGAATTTTAAGGGATCTTTTTCATTATAAGTATAAAATAAAATAGATAATTTATAATATTAATTTGTTTTGAGGATAATTATTAAGAATCGAAGTCTATCATAGTCCGTTAGGACCATTAAAAGAAATTAATTGTAACAAATATGAATTTAAGCTAAAACATCAAAATATTTAAGGATAATTGAAAATTATATTAAATAAGGTTTTTATGTGCTTTCCTGATGAAATTGAGTTGCAGACAGCAAAATTCATTTAAAAGATTAGGAAAAATACTAAATACTAAATTATATATGTTAATTAAGTATATTTAAGTTATTTGGCAATAAATTCTTCATTAACATAGCTAGTGTTATATTTTTAACTCAGTGCAGAATTTATGATATAATATGTATCATAATTTATGATATAATATGTATTATCATTGAGGATTTTTTTAAATCATTTTATCATGTTAGGAGAATTAGAAGATTTACCGTTTTAAAAAAAAATAGTAGGAGGAGAGTTGTTCCCAATTGTGTATATATATATATATATATATATATATATAATTTCATTAGAAAGTTCTAGAGTAACTAAGCATTTTATTGGTAAATTTTCATGTGCAACCTCCGGCCAGGGATGGGAGCCGAAGCCTGCCACACTGCGACGATAGCTCAGTATGAGAATCCATCCCATTTCGAGCTACCGCTAAGCGTAAACTAAACTTTGAACTTGTAATATTGAAACAAGAACAACAAACCAGCGATTATATACATACAAACCATATAAGTAACACGTACAAAACAAAGAGTTTAGATGCAAGCCAAAACAAGGTCAAGTTAAATCTACAACATCTAACTCTTATAACTTAGAAGGTTCCCAATGTGACTAGCCACAAATTTTTTCTTCCGATATATCGAGCCCTTCTGAAAAGAGAAATAAAGAAAGAGGGGTGAGTCCGAAAGACCCAGTGGGTACAAACAAAATGGAATCTGCAACATTAGATAATGATAACATATAGGCGAATAACAGAAAAAGACAAGATATCGATAGACGAATAACTGAATAATACACAATATAAACCAGAGAAAAGCTCATGTATTGAATCAGGCAAAAGATTATGATCCATCTCTCACTGTCCCATACCAGCAAGAGACTTCACACCTTTCAATATGGACAACGATATGACAGTGTTAGGACTCTAGAGGTGGCTCCTACGGGCTCAAGAGATGGCCCCCGCCATCACGTGGCACTTCGCCCCGTATAACACTTAGCTCTTCACTCTATCTTTTAGAGTCAAAGCTTTAGCCACGAAAAGATACATAGCAGATGGATGCCGGACAATGGGATTCTAGAGGTGGCTCCTACGGGCTCAAGAGGTGGCCCCCCCATCACGTGGCACTTTGCGCCGAAGCCTCAAGAGGTGGTCTCCGCCGTCACGTGGCACTTTGCCTCGTATAGCACTTAGCTCCCTTAGCCGACGGAGTAGAGCCAAGGATAAGAATGTTGATACAGACTCAAAATTTTAATTACGTAATTAATTTTTTTTATTGATATTGAGACAATGATTTGTAAAATGATAAAGAGAAGAAAATTGTTGATCGATAGAAATAAAGAGAGCAAAAAAGTAAAGTTTGCGCGTGGATCCATTACCTGATTTTTGTCAAAGTTTGTATCAAATGTTTCATTGTTGAAGATAGGAACAAATTTGTTCTTTCCTAATCAGTAGCAAATATTCATGAACAAAATACTTCTTTCATAAAAATTACTTAGAATCCGTTTTTGAATAAATTTATTTGTTGCTTAGTTTATTCCAAATGTAAATTGGCAACAGATATTGCTCATTACCAAGCAATTCTCATCCTTACTATTTGATATTTTTCTTATAGTGTATATACCATATGTATATACCAAATATAATTTCATATATTAAATTTGTCATCATGATATTTATAAAACTTAAAATCTATAAGATTATTTCAAAAACCTTCTATTCCCTTAACAATAACTTTTTCTAAAATTTAGTATTCAACAAAGAGCAGTGTTAACATGAAAATAACAAAGAAGGCAAAACATTTACCATTGGTATAATGGACGAATTTAATTGGGTGAATGGTTTGCTAAGGCTGATCGATCGAGCCTTAAACTATACGCTTTTGTTAGAAGCAATTATTTGGTCTAATGAGAAATATCAATTTATTTGTAATTATGTTGTGTAGTGTATGTGGTAATAATATTTTTCTAACTTAGTATATTGTATATTGCTCATTCACATAAAATTTCCAAAAAAAATCCATCAAAAAATTGACCAGTGGAGTTGACTAAATATGAGATATTTATAATCTAAGTGACTAAATGAGAAAACTTATAATGAATGAAATAAAATTTAATATGAGACAAAAATGTGATATTCCCCTTGTATATCTATATCACTTTCATTATAAATTTGTAATATTTTCCTTTTTCAAATATTCATCTTCTGTGTTTCTTTTTTATCTTTTTAGAGTTTAAAGTTGTTTTATTTGAGGATGTGAAACAATTTTTTTTTTTTTTTTTTTTTTTTTGCTATCACAATCACAAAAATGATGCATATTTTATTAATACAATTCAAAAACTTCAAATATTTAATCTTTGATTTAACTATCTTGTTAAAAAATAAACGGGTTACTGCATTAAGTATTATAAACTAAGTAATGTTTTGCCCACTTGTTACCTCGTAATAGGAACAATAACATGTGAGGATAAAGATCATCCAGGATTAGTCTTGTACTAACTTTAATTAACCAATAGTTAATTAACACACAAATATTTAACGATATAACTATTTTAATTGTACGTACATATGTGAATTTACTGAATATATAAATCACATAAAAGAACTTGTACTAACTTCATTTGATTTGGAAAAGAATTACACCTTTTACATAATTAATGAAATATTTTACGATGCTATACCTATATTTTCATGGTTTCTTCAATGGCTCTATGTAAACTACGGAAATATGGAAGGTTTTGTAGTGCATTTTTGGAAAAAGTTGTTGCATTGTCTGAGCTCTCAAATAACCGAATTTCAGGAAATTGGGAATTAAAATAAAAAATAAAACGAAGAGAAAAGAGTAATAAATCTAACAATCTACCCAATTAAATTCTGATTATAATAAACAAGTCCTTAAATAATCTACCAAATTGAATGAGAACTTTCTTTATACAACATACACACCACAAATTCAGAAAGAATAGAATATTTATTGAAGGTGACAATTTTTCTTATGACCATAATATGGTATATTAGAACTTTGTCAAGTTTAATCCTCTCAATCCTAAACTTGAATTCATCATTACCACTTTGTTTTAATGCAATTTGATCGATTATTGTTAGATGTATAAATTTTAACACGGAATTTTGACTTTTGCTAATGAAGAAAAGGACCAACACTCATTTAGTATGCTCGGATATTGTAACGTGACTTTTTTAGTGGTTAAGATTTTTTGGGATAAATGGGTGAATTTAGAAATGTCTACTTAAGAACTACAAAAGTTATTTTTTTTTTCCTTTTGCTAGAAATGTTCACTCTATCAAATCTAACAAATCTAAATAAAAAATAGGAGCTATTCCAAGCAAACACATTTTTTTGTGAGATGATGTGGCCATTAATTGGCCCTAATTTTCAATTATCAAGACGAAAATTAAATTTCAAAAAAATTGAAAATATATTTCCAAAATTTGAAAATAGTTTCAAATATTTTGAATAGGTAATGTAATGTAGCATATTGTATTATACTAAAAATATTTGTATGCAACACACAACTTAAAAGAGAATGTAAAAAATGAGCTCCATGTGGATAAATGCCCTTAGTTCTTAAATTTGACACATATGTACCTCAACAAATAATTAATTACGTGTTAAAATAAAATGCAATCCAAACAATACAAATAGAATTAAAAATACACATGATCTTAAAAGACAATAAAATAGAATATAAAATCTTAAGACAGGCAAAAATAGGCAAAATTTTAAATTGACTTAGGATATCACAATTTTAATTTTATACCAACGGGTTATAAAATTGTAAAACAGTATCAATAATGTCATAAAGTTCCAATATTAGTCATTTCTTGAGTTTAAACATTATTTCTGTAATTAAAAATTGCAATTTGCCCCTAAACTATAAAAATGTATCAAACACCTCCTTAAATAAATATATTATCAGTGCTACTGCCCCCCCCACAAGTTAGAAGAAATTAAAAGATGTTGAGAAATATGATGATTATGAGCACCCTAACTAAACCCATATGGTTTTTTTTAGTTTTTTAAATTATTTTAGGGGATAAGTGACAAAAAGGGGTGTTTTATACGTCATATTTGGTTGAATGCGCAAAATGTATTTTTCAATAACATAAATAAATTATAGAACTAATATTATTTTAAACAAACCGCTAATATTACAAATAACGTAGAACATTTGGACGTTTTCAAAAATCTCGTAAACTGTAAGATTAACACTAGAATCGTGGTATCTTATGCTATTAAAATTAAAATTTTCCTTGCAAAAATAATTGAAAATTGGGATCGAACAAGTAGTTGCATAAGAAATCGCTAATATCGTGTGCATGCATATATTGACTCGTAACTTCTTCAAGATCAATATTAATCACCACTTCAAAATTTAATCATTTTTATTTGACGTTTCATTTTTATTTGGAATTATAAACCTCTTGTTCTATGTAAGCTTATAATTGTAGGAATCAAAATTAACGACATAGATTCAAAAGAAGCTTTGTAGGGAACCTTTGCAACAATTAAGCAAATCTTATCCTACATATTCCTTCTTGCCAGCCCCAATCACTTCATTATAAAACTTGTACTTGAAGGTTTAATATATATATGGTTACAAATGGGAATAATTTTCTCTCGTCTGTCAACTTTACACTAGCTTGTGCAACAAAAGGGAGTTTGCTAAACAGAATATGATTTATTCTTTCTAATTCTTCCAAAAGCTTGATATACAGATTATATTTATATATATATATATATATTCGTTTTTGGTCAAATAACTTAGTTCAAATTTGGTAGTGGTGTCGTCTGAACAAAAAACAAACAAATTTATCAGGTCTAGTTTCGTATATAGTAAAATATTTTATGCTTAGTCGCAATTGAAGTTTTCTTCAAAATTTAACGTCAACTCCATTAGTCAATACTTTGATTGAGTTTTTTTTGGAATATTTAATACAGAAATGTACTCAAACACAGATTGTATTCAATATCTGGTCAAAATTTTAATTAGCGGAGTTGAACGTTGAATTTCCAATGAAAAATTCGATTGAGAGTAATTATGAAACATTTTGAAAATTGTGAAAGTTAATGTGAGTAACACGTAAAATAAAACTACAGAAGAAACTCGATAAATTAATACTCGATTATTTAATAAACTCTCTAAAATAATATTTTTGGCCGGTCCCGACTCGGGGATAAGGTGCTAAATTAATAATTCGCTAAAATTATAAGATAATACATTTTTTTTTATAATTTCTATAGACCCCATATAAAATATAAATAAATAATTTCTTATATACTACATATTACATAAATGATTTATGATGATTTCTTGAAAAATGACTCAATTGTCTTTTGATTTTTGTTAAAATCAATTTCACCTTGAATCTCGTCTCTAATTTCCTTATCATTGCAAGAACTCCTGGTGTTGTTTTCTCATAGCACAGCAAAAAATTATTCAATGTCATTGCCGCTTTAATAGCCTCGTTTTGCGAAGGAGGCTCCATGGTAGAACTTTCATCATCTTTACCGACGTACATGCATTGTACAATAATTAAGTGGAAGTTTGAAAGGTGTTTATAAATTGAGTATTTCATTATAAATTAATAAAATATTAATTAATATATAAATTAATAATTATTAATTTATTGATTAATTATTAATTTATATAGTAATTAATAACTCTTTTAATTATAAATTTTGGTGGTCCCATAAGTATTAATTTATAGAGTTTCTACTATAGATGTGAGCTAGGACTAAGTTATATGATGAACTGTAAAAAAAAGTTGTGGCGAGGGAAACCCAGAACCACTACCGTTAGGGTGCTCATTAGATAAACCCCGTTCTTGTGTAATAACCTGCAAACCACACAAGTTAAATCAGCTTAGGTTGATTATAGTTGACGCTGATAGGAGATAATAGACAATCTTTCAGACATAAGAAGCAATAAAACTAAAAGTTAGAAGAATGAATTTTTGTTAGGGTTCGATGTTGTATAGTGGTGGTGGTTTAAGTTCCAAATAATTTCTACCTACGTATATTAGAGAGAAGAAGAATCATATATATATATATATATATATATATATACACCATAACAAGTTTAAAAAATAAGGAAGTACAATTATTTGCTATGAGAACAAATATTAAAGAATAAGAACCAAATCTAACTTTCGTTTGGCTGCCTAAGGAATATTTGTGTTTGATTACGGATCCATTCATGATGCTAGAAGGATCACATAATTTCCAAATCAATCAATCGAATCAATTGCTAATTAATTTTCAAATACCACTAATTATTTCTAACATTTTATATCTCATCAAATTTAACTAATTAGTATAACATACATCACACATTTTGAGGTATAATTAATTATTTTTATCACGTCTCAGGCCCTCACCGTGCCATCCAACATTTATACGGTAATTAACGTATCGAATCTGTTATAAAATTTTCAATTATTTTCATGACAATTTGTCAGACAATACCAGTTACATCAATCATTTATTGTTTAAACAAGAAATGAGGTCTCAATACCTTATCCTATTGGCAGAAATTACAATTTCAATTAATAAGAATTGAATATTTATTATTTTTTACTTTATAATTAAGCATCTTCAAAGTTTGGACGAAATTCCATTGTCGTCCGCATATTGGATAAGGTGAGCATCTTAAATTCTGCAAATTTGATTCTCTTTAATAGTTTTAATTACAATTGGCCCTGGAATAGTTTTACAGATTTGATGAGAAATACTCAATATAGAAAAACACATGAGAAGTTCAAGGAGATGATTTTTCAAGTAAACATTTCCAATCAAATGATCAATATTTTTCTTTATTGAGGGTTATACGGAAAATTGTATTTTTTTGTTCCTTAACTTATTTCAAGTTTAATTTTAGTCTTATCCGTTATAAATTTGTCATACTTAGTCCTTTAATTTTCAAAATTATCACATCCAATTAGTCTGACTGTCAATTTTAATGATCAAATCGTTAATCAATATTTTGATCGATTTTTTTTTAGAAGAATAAGCGTGAATACAATCATAGACTGATTATTTTTAATTTTATGATCTACTCAATAAAGAGTAAAAACATTAGATTTTGGACAGTGAGACTAAATATGAGCCATTTCGAAAGTTATGAGAATAAATGTGAAAAACACATAATGAATAAGATCAACACTAAGTTTGAAGTAAGTTATGAGATAAAAAATATAACTAAGTGTTCAGTAATAATACAAAGTTGTTACTTGTTAGTAGCTTATTGTATGTAGTAAGTGATAAACAATTTTAGTTCAATAATTGCATGGAAGTTGTTATTATAATTATAAGAAACTAATGACATTATGTGAAAATTATCTTAGTGATAATTATTAACACATGTGCAGTGATTATATTTCACTAAGATGGTACATGAACATTGTGACATTGTATTGTTACTAAATGACTATTAATTACACAGGGAGCATAGGTGAATAATAAAAAAAATATTTGAAAATAATTGGGAAGACGATGATTTAGTTTCCTTTTCTTTAAAATTTTATTTTATTTCCAGTGGACAAATGATTTAAAAATATGTTTGTGGAGGTGTTTGATACACTATATAATTTCAAGAAACAAAATGCAATTTTCTTTTGTCAATAGTGAAGTGTGGGATTAAAATTGCATAAAATTTTAAAAAAGATTAACATTGCAACTATATCAAATTATTAGGACCATTTCTTCACGTACAAGGTTAAAATTAAAATTATCATTTCTTGTGGGATTAAAGTAAAATGTAAGTTCTTACATAAAAGGTCTAAAAAATATGATCTAAATTAAATAACCCCAACTATGCCTTTAAATCTAAAGATATAATTAGTCATCATTTTATAAGATCGAATTCAATCGCGATTTAGGGAACAAATAAAGAGAAACAAAATTGATACTTACTATATTAAGAAATATACTAAATGTAAGAAAATACCTTATTTGACCGAAATATGTAATATATATTTTCACTATAAGAGTCGGCCTATAGAATTTTTTTATAAATATGTACTAAAAATTATGACAATTTTTAATTGATGGTGAGGAGGTCCTTATCAACCCCTCTTAACGCTCTATTTGAGATTGAAATGTACCTAGCGCATTTTGCAGTATTATGCATTTGAATCTTTGCCAAAAGCTTTATTATCAAATTGAATTGTTTCAATCTCATATAAGATTTCGACGAATTATTTATAGTCTACTTTTGGTCCACATCAAGAATTTCTTAGTACGGTATCAAATGTGCAAAATATTCCGATCCATGAAAGAATTTCAATGGGAATAGCTTCATGGACCACTGGCATAATCAAAAGTACCATTTTGTGATTATTTGTAATTAATGACAATTTAATTTAGAAACTATCACAAAACTTATAGATTTGTAAAAAAATAATATAAATTTATATTAGTGATAAGATGTCAATTGACATAAAATGATTTTAACAATGGTTGTTTTGTTAAAAAAATGATTTCAAAAGTTCAATAGTAACACGAATGCATAATTTGTTATGCATAACAATTAATAATTAAAAATATTGTTATTATTTATAATTAGCGAGATATTATTAATGATAGTTTAATAAAAATTGGTATAATTGTTATTCTGTTTGTATTGTTACTAATTATTATTAGTGGTAAAAATTTACATAAGATTATTGCTACCAAAAATCATTATAAGGATTGAAAAAAATATTGTTACTATTGTCAATTTATATTGTGTTACTTATATTAATTTTCATTATCAATCATTAAAATTTTATTATTGTGTTGTTATGATCATTATTCATAATTTAAATAAGATTATTGTTATTAAAAATTATTATGTGGATAAAATAAAAAATATCGTCGCTCATTATATATATCTAATGACAAGTTTGGTATTATCACTTTATATTTTGTTATTTTAACATTATTTTTCATTACAGTGAGACATGAGGTAAGTACCTTTCGTTGCGTTTATCAAATTAATAATAGAAAAATATAATTCAATTTTATGGATTAATTGTATGTTATTGTTAGTTGCTACTATGAATTTCAAGATCAACTAATTTCAATCAATGTGGATCGAGTCTAATGTTATCATAGTCACTATTTAATTTTACAAGATATTCTTTGCCAATTTGAAGATTAGTTGATGGGATGGGGACCAAAGTGAATTTAATGTATTGTCAACTAAAATTATACTCGGTAATTAAAAAATTCTTTTGTGTATCTGGTATATTATAAATCAAGTGGTATAAATTACACGAAAATAATTACATATTGATGTGACATATTTTACACTTTTATATTTATTGCCCAGGTCATCAAAATAATTTTCTTACATGAGAGGAGTCCAATACCCTACCAAAATTACATATAAGGCAAAAAAAAATAGGGATAAAAGATTCTATAAGATGGAAGTTAATTATAGACCCTTTTGCATATTCTTTAACCTTACAATATTCAAATTCTAGTATTTTGTATAGTAAATAATATGGAATGTAAATATAGATTTCAAAATGTGATCAAATGTGAGATATTATTATTCTTTGTCCTCCATGACATTGAAGGTTCTTGAAATGGCATTGATTGAAATTGTAAGATATTATTATTATTATTCCTTTTTCAGTTGTTGCTACATGAATGTAGTTGATTTTTAGGAACAATTGTGCATATGTAATATTTTTTGCTTGGGTAATATTCATTCTTTGATTAAATGCATGATTTGTTTAGAATTATTGACCGTACTTAAGTTATTTTTTATATATTAATGTAACAAATAATTTACCTCAAATAAAGAGAGAACAAAATTGATGAGATACTTGAAATTGTATGTATATATCTATTGCAAAATATTGTATCCAGATACATAACAACTAGCATTTTCAGGTTAAACAAACAATTCGATGAATATTAAATTGATTTTAGATATAAAAATAGAGTAAACATCATAACTTGGTGCTCAATCTTAATAAAATTCAGCTTCAAAATTTATTCTTCACTTTTGTATGTACGAAACATTTGACCAAGTCTGGTGGCACTTTAGTTTTTCACTGTTATTCATTAATGTAAGCTCCTATATTTTAAATGCTCATGTACAACAAATCCACCAATTATGAGACACCTAGTAAAAACTCCAATTAAAAAAATACATTTACACAAATATAATTACAAAACAATACAAATAACACCGAAAATAGTTTAATTGTCCAAGAAATAGGGTTTCCACGTTCAAAAGATATTCTGCCGAAATAGGAGTATTTTCGGTAATTTAGAGAAAAACAATTGGGTTAGTTGAGTTAGCCTTAATAATTATTTGATATTTATTTTATTGTATTGAGTTAGTTGTATATTTAGAAATGGAATTAGAGATTGGTTTACAACGTATATATTTAATTATTTAGAGATAGATTTTGAGTCGGATTATCAACGGCATTCAGAGACAGATTTTGAATCGAATTATCAGCATCATTTAGAGAAAGATTTTGAGTCGAATTGTCAGCGTCATTCAGAGACGAATTTTGAGTCGAATTAGCAATGAAATATAGCAAACAGATGGTGTGTAAACAAGTCATGAAATAAGACGGAATTAGCAACGGAACTGATGTCCGTCTCTAATGTATAGACGGAATATTTCCATCTCTAATTTGCGTTGAACCGTGTCTCTGATATTTTCCTCCGGTGATATAATCCACGGTTAAGTGGATATTTAAATAAAACAAACAAATCGCTAACGATTAAGGAAGAATCAAAGAAATGAGAATCAGTTGACTTCCTATTTCCATTTTAAAATATACATATATAGATATGAAACCGAGTGAATTTGCTTGCATTTATCTCTATCACAATTCATAACAACTATTTAGAAAAGGGACAGAACCTGTACAAAATATTAGTCAACTATCTATTAATATAATTAATTTATTATAAACGTAGCGTGTATGGGCAGCCCAGTTGGTCACAGAAGGGTGAAATTTGGACAATGACCAAGGATCGAGTCCCACCAGCAGCAGTGTGGGAGCTGTTGGACAAACTTCGAACAAAAAGATAGGTTTCAGAGATTGGAAAAATTCGAGGCGAGACGAGCTCTTTCCTTAACACGAAATTGCCCCGCTACAGGTGGTACGTCACTATGTTTTTGGTACATCGATTACATACCATAGGGGGCCCTATAAATAGGTACAAAATTAAAGACAGAATTGAATACAATTAAATTCTGACATAATGTTGTCACTGTAACTGCCGAAACGTTTTATTAAAGCATAAATACCATGGCAGTTACAAATGACAACCAAGAGTCAAATTTAACGGGTACAGAAACGTGATCAGTGTTTTTACCGGGACTATTCGATTCTATCCGTAATTTCAGACATCAGAAAATAATGAATTTTCCAACAGGAGCAACCTCTCAAGTGAGGGGGGCTTCTTGTGCGCAGTGGGCACTGGTCTAGCCACTGTGATTGGCTAGGTTACCATGATTTATTCCTCCCATAGCTCGGGCCGGGGCATGGGGGCCCTTGGGGTTGGGGACTCAACCTTTTGGACAATTTATTATAAACTTAACATTTACATTCGATTTAGGCAACACGTTTCTCCTCCTATAAAAAGGGCTTTAAAACATTCATTTGTTATTAACCCTTCAAAACTTCAAATTTTCCCACACATTTTTTAGGGGAAAAAAAAAGAAAGAATGAAGATCCAAGAGGAGAAAAAATATGCACTTCTACTAGCAGCAAATGATTCAGATTATGTGAAGAAACTTTATGGTGGATATTTCAATGTGTTTGTTGATGCATTGGGTGATGAAGATGAGAAATGGGATTTGTTTCGTGTAGTCGAAGGTGAGTTCCCAAAAACCGACGATATTCAAAACTATGAAGGTTTTGTGATTAGTGGGAGCCCTTTTGATGCTTATAGTGATGAGGAATGGATTGTTGAACTTTGCTTTCTTCTACAAACAATATTTTCAATGCAAAAGAAAGTTCTTGGCATTTGCTTTGGTCACCAGGTATATATGTTATATGACATATATATATATATAATACTAGGGTTTATATATATATATATATATAAACCCTAGTTATAGTACAATCACTTGTAAATTTTGAATATAAATGTACTAAAAATGTGGCAATTTTTGTAGGTTTTATGTAGAGCATTAGGAGGGAAAGTTGCAAAATCTTATAGTGGTTGGGATATTGGAGTTAGAAAAGTAAGCCTTACAGAAGATTTCTACTCATATGGCTTTTTTGATGGTTTGGATGAAATCCCTCCAATACTTTCTATTATCGAGTGCCATCAAGACGAGGTACGATAGCTATCAGCAAGTTCGATCTCACCCTTAATTTAGTGTGTGTTTTGTGTGTATGAATTTTTTTTATTTCGTTATATAATCATGCAAATATATAATAGGTGTGTGAGGCACCTCTCGGAGCTCGAGTACTTGCTTATTCGGAGAAGACGGGAGTGGAAATGTTCGCATTTGGAGACAATATTTTGGGAATACAAGGACACCCTGTAACACCCGCACCCAATATATAATGATAATACCCACACTTATTTCTTAATCATCTAACACATACTTTACATACATGTACTCATTTAATCACAATATTTACACGGAAGCGTTTAACTGTATTAGTTTATAACCCTCACATGCTGACATAAGGATACAAAAATATACAACGTCTTGAAAAATTTTCATTTCTCAAGCGAGCACAAAGAAATCCTATATGATATGCAAATGATGAGCCGAGGGTGAAGGACTTGGAACCAGCCAACCGACCTTTGATCCATGCTTTAGACTTTACGTACGACTTCAGGATCAACTTTATCTACAGCAACTAAAAGAAAAAAATATTGCGTTTGGTGAGTCGCAAACTCAGCAAGTATAATAAAGTAACGAGATATTTAACATCACATAAGCACATAGAAATCAGCAAATAATCAATCCTTGATGTCATATAAGAATATCAATAAAAATTTTCTCACATTGAATTCATATCATTCGCAAATATAAAATGCACGTGATTGTCATTTTCTTTTACTGTTAATGGCCTGTCATAACCAAGAGTAGTCGTGATCACGAAAATGGCCATGGCACTCTGTAATACATAGAACACATGTGAGTTCAGTGAACTCGGGTGGCCGTACGGTACTCTGTGGTCCAATCATTTGGACAATCTGTAACACATGACTCAAGGTCTATAACAGCCATAACAGAGCCTCTTATCTCTGATGAATGCATTTACATATCACATATCTCATTCTCATCATCAATTCTTCAACAACATTTCACCATGATAAGGATCATCATACAACCCACGTCATTATACAATGAGCTCAAATCACCACGTTTATTTCCAACGCATAATCCACGTTATAGCACAATAGGCTATTCAATCAACACAATTAGGCAATCAAGTAAATCATCTAAAACCATCAATAAATCAGATATCAGTTAAATAGCAGTCACTAAATTATACTCACAAGTAGTGGATTCCCGATATGTCTTCGCCTAGTTGATGTTTTCAGCTCCTCTATTGGAATCCCGTCTCGTTACGATAATGTCGATTTTCCTATTTTTCCGGATTTTTCTTCTATTTTTTTTTCTTCTTTTCTCTTCTTTTCTTTCTCTCTTATTTCTTCTCTTTTTTTTTTGTTCACTGTATCTCCCTTTCTTTGTTTTTGTAATTAGAATGTCTTTATATACATATATATGTAATAAATTAAAAAGTAAGTCGGCTAAATGAAAGGTTAATGACTAAGCTTAGGTGACCAATATATATATATATATATATATATATATATATATATATATATATATATATATATATATAATATTAAGTTAAAGGTAAGTCGGCAAGTGAAGCTTAAATTGAAAGCTTTGGTGACCTATATTTGTATATATTATTATTATATTATATGAATTATTTGCAGCTGCTAGCTTATTACGTGTTATACATTTATGCGTTATATTTATACGTGTGATGTATTTAAACTAATCGGGACATATAGATAACACGTAAGTGACACGTAGTGTGCGAAATATATTTACTCGATAATTAACCGGGAGGTTTTAGTGTACCGTATTTGATTAAAACTCTAAAGTTAAGCGTGCTCATGCCAGAGCAATCATAGGATAGGTGACCTTACTGGGAAGCAGCTCAATTTTTCTTCTCGTTAATTAATTCGTGATAAGTGCTAGACGCCAGGCCTACTTAATCTAACTCATTAATTATCTAAACGTCCTGCCTGCTTAATCGAAACGTCATGCTTATATAATTAGTGCTAAATGCTAGCAAAATAAATGCGCGTGTTTATTCTAATGTATGATTTAATGTAATGTCCAGTTTTGGGCTGTGACACACCCCGAGTACACCAAAGACATTCTTGACAACCTTGTTGACCGTCTTCTCTCCAACGATTGCATCGAGGTAAATTAAGTAGTTATAGCGTTTTCACTTACTAAAACGCGTAAAGTTCTAGCATAGACTCGATTTTTTGGGCTAAAGAGGTGATTTTTGACGATAATATTTAAATTAAAATAGGGAGTACGTATTTCAACTAGGAGTGTAGAGTGAGTCAAGCTGGCACGATTGGAGCTCGGTTCGAGCTCAAGATATTGCAAGCTCGAGCTTTTTTATGAGCGGAACTTCAGCTTCTTGTAGTTATTCAGAAGCTCACAAGCCGACTCATGAAGTTTTTATTAGGATTATTTATTATTATTATATATATATCTAAAATTTTAAAAATAATACTTCAAGTTATATTTAAATACATATTCTAATAATTTATAATTTAACATTTTATTTTTGTATGTCATGCAAAATATATAATAATAAATGATAACATTTCTACTCATATATGTTATGATGTGTTTCTATAAATTGGTTTAATTACATTATGTTTTGTAACATATAAAATTATATATATTTAATTAATTAATTTAGGTTAAATAAAAATACTTTAAGCTCGACTCGTTTACAATGAGCTTGAGCTTGAACCTTACAATGTTGAAATTTTTTGATACATCTTTTTATTCTTTATTTTCTGAAGTTTTCATAACATGTTTTTCTCAAGATTCTAAAATGTGTTTTTAACTTTCAACTTCTTTCTCTATGAGTCACAATAAGCTGAAATAGATGATGCTCCTCAATGTTTTGAAACCCGGACCGTTTATTGAACCGGGAAAATGACCGGGTCAAGGGTCACTGGTTCAACCGTTGGGCTGGGCGAACCGCTGTCAAACCAATGATGTCATAATTATGTAATAAATATAATTTATTATACTAATAATTTAATATAATAGTAAATATTGTACAAATTTATATTATATATTTTTAAAAATTATATAATGTAGAATCAAATATAAACTAATATGGCTATTGTGTAATTTAATATAACCTGCTAGTCTCTATTTCATCACTATTTGATCATTAAAAAAAATGATGAAAGATAAAGAAAATAAATTAAAAATTACAAAGTATATAAAGGAAAAAAACCCTTATTTCTACCCTTTCCCTCATAAACCCTACAACTACAAGCCACACAGCCGCCTCCAACCCCAAAGCTCTTCTCCTTCTCCTTTCTTTTCATTCAAATATTTTTCTTTCCATGGTTTTGACTCTCTTTATGGCAAAGGCAGTAAGAATCACAGAAGAAGAATATAGGTGTTGTTACTCTCCCGTCTCCATTGTTCTTAATTTACCCAAAATCACAGCTTCACCGGTTCCGGCGACCCACTACCGGTTCGAACGATCCGACGGTTCAACCGCCGGATTGAACGATTTTTGACAAAAAGTACCGGGTTTCATCCCCAAACGAGTTTGGGGCATAGCTCGGACCGTCTTCCTGACCGGTTCCCGATTCCGGCGGTCCGATCGAACGGTTCAGGCTGGGTTTCAAAACCATGATGCTCCCTATTTAATTTGACTTTGATACTATTAGATATGTGTTTTTCATTAATAAGTTAAAGTTTTATTTATGAAAATATAAATAAAGTAAAAAAAATTGCACATAATCTTTGCATAAACAACTTAGGAAATAATTACAACATAACGAGGAATATATTGTTATTCACAATTTTATAATTATTTCTATCGTAATATGATCTTCAATTATTAGTTAATTTCTCAAAAAATGTGCTAGCCATATTCTAAGTAAATATTTTACTATTAATACTATGATTTAGCTTTAAATATATTTGGTAAAATATTGATAATTATTATTTTTTGTAAAATATTGGTAATTTTTTCATCTTTAAAAAAATAACTTTATGTTTTTTGAATCATGATTTTACAATGCAGCACTTGTAAACCGAATTATAAAAAAGTTATAATTTAGTGAATAATAATTAACTTAATTAAATTACTATTGAAGTATAAATACATGGCCTTGTTTGTTTATGTTTTCAAAATCTATTTTCATGATTTTAAATCACAAAATTCAAAATAAACTTAACTCACCAAATTTTCATCTCAATTCCATTTTTTTCAACTCTACTTTTCAATCTCATATATAACTAACTATCACTCATATACATATCACTTCACACATTGCCAATCAAATCATTTATTATAATACATTTTTTCACTTTCTCTTTCATACTTTACAACTTTTTATCCATATTTTTTTTATTTTTAATTTACATAATCATTATATACACCACTAACATAATTATTCTACACATCATCTATCAACCTATCACTATTGATTTGACATCTCTTACAACTTTCAACCTAATTTTTAAAACATAAACAAACACCTACCATTTTCACACGAATTTCTATAGTACGCCATTCCCGAAAAAAATTTAAAATTTCATCCCAAAAACATAAACAAACATAGCCATATAACATTTATGAATTGATAAGAATTGATCAATTATTTATCAAGATCATATGATTTACATGCAACGCTTATGCTATCTACTAGGGGTGTAAGTCGAGCCGAGCCGGCTCGAGCTCGAACAAACGAGCTCGGCTCGAGCTCGAGTTTTTCGAGCTCGAGCCGAGCTTCACGAGCTCGAGTTTTTCGAGCTCGAACTTTTAACCGAGCTCGAGCTCGAGCCCAATCATTTCTAAAAAAAGCTCGCGAGCCCGGCTCGCGAGCTTTTTATTATTTAATATATTATTATTTTTAATTATATTAATAAATATATATTAAATAATTAATAAAAAATAAATAAATATTCAAAATTTAAATTTCCCGCCTTTTTATTATTTAATATATTATTATTTTTTTAAATTTTATTAATAAATATATATTAAACAATTAATAAAAAAATAAATAAAAATTCAAAATTTAAATTTCCCGCCGAAAATTTGAAATTTTAAGCAGGCTCGGCTCGAGTTCGGGCTCGAGCTCGCGAGCTTGAGTTCGGCTCGAGCTCGAACTTAAGCTCGCGAGCTCGAGCCCGAGCTCGAAAATTATGAGCTCGACGCTCGAGCTCGCCTAAATGGGCTCGAGCTCGAGCTTGACAAAATTTCCAAGCTCGGCTTGAACTCGGCTCGTTTACACCCCTAATATCTACTGGTATTGAAAAAATACACATGCTTTGCATGTAGAGCCTACTTGAATTTTTTTTTATTTTTAAGAAAGAAAATTTTATAACATGTTTGAACAACGCTCAAACTCCTTTTGATTCACTATTCTTGAAAACACTTCTTTGGCGATTCTATGAATGAACTTGGCTATTGTCGCATGGAGCATATATATACACCTTTTCACTGTGAAATTGATATCGGAGCTCTAAAAATTATTATTGAAGATCCATTTTCTACAATTTTTCTTTAGAAAATTTATTGAATACCGGAATGCTAAAAGCATATTTGAAGTGCCAATATTATTTGTATTCAAAATTAAATCTTATTAACTGAACCAAATAATGGAATTAATAGGAAATGATAATGCTACATAGATCTAATAAAACTAGAACATGTACAGTTATATGGAATTGTAACAAATGATTTGATTGTCATTTATATCTACACTATGGATTTCCAACTTGGAAGTAAAAAATACTAATTTTCTGTCTTCACATTTTAACCGTTTGGATATACACGTATACATTTGAGTGTGTAACAAAAAGCATAACAAAAGATTTGAATTGTCGTTTATATTTACACTATGGATTTCAACTTTTTTTTTTTTCAATTTTAAAAGATCAATCCTCAGTAATATCATTAATAAAAGCCAAATTTTTTAAATGGTGAGTTTATGGTTATGTAGCTTTTCAATCAAAAAGATGGATAAAAACGAAAAAAATACACAATAAAAGGTTGATACTGCAACATCCAAATTGTGATGCCGCGTCATTAATAGAGAAAGTTTATGTCACAACATAGGAAAAGCAATTTGGGATATTTATCAAATCCGTGTGTTGGAGCTCGAAGAAGGAAAAATCTTTCGCATTATCTTCCATTGAAGCCGAATATATTGTTGCCTCTGAAGCAACTACTGAAGTAATTTGGTTATGAAGACATCTTTCGAATTTACAACAAGTTCAAATGCGTCCAACTATAGTTTATTATGACAATATGTCAACAATAACAATGACAAAAAATCCAATATTTTACTCGATAACTAAATATATTGAGTTGTGATATCACTTTATAAAGGATATGGTGAGCAAATGAGATAAAATTAGCTTGGAGTTCATTGGAACAAATTATCAAGCTGCTGATTTTCTTATCAAGGCCGTGACTACCGAAAAATTCCAAAAAATGAAGGATGTACTGCAAATTACAAATTAAGGAAGGATGTTGAAATAAATAATTTGCACTTCCGAGATGACTTTCAAACATTCAAGATTGAATTCAATAGTGAAAGAAAATATTTAACATTCAAATATGACTTTCTTGAAATCAAGGATGGTCAATCATTGAAAATATGCATAAATTAAATTTTCCATTTTCTTGAAGCACCTATAAATATGTGTAATCCATAATCATTTGATTAAAGAAAAATTCCTATCAATATAAAAATATTCTAGCAAAATCTTCTTCCCTCTTATAAACTATCCTCTCCTACATAACACATAAGAGAATGATGAGGTTTCGGATAATTTACATTTGACTATTGGTTGCACACAAGAAGTACGAAATCACATTCCGATGAATTGAATAGCAAAAACAAAAACGCAAGAAATAAAACAAGCTAAGATATATAAGTTTCTTCTCCATTATATTATTTGTGAACCAGACACACCATAAAAACAACAACAAAACACAAGGGAATTGTGTTGTCGTATAATTATGTACGCAATCGAGAGAAGAAATCTTTGTGTAATGGGGAAAGGTACTCCATTTGAAATATCCAAATGGATTAGTTGTGGGTTGACCAATTATAGCAGCCCAATTATTAATTAGGAGCAACACTGCTAAAAGTTTCTTGCAGCATATTCGTCCCATAAAAGTTTCTTGCCCGTTCGTGTTGTTAAGAGGAATAATATTGCAATGAGAAAGGAGGAATAATGAATATTAACATAAGCCATTTGTTGTTCTTGTTTATACTTTTAATTACTCTCTATTCTTGTGTTTTGATTTCAAATGTTATACATTCTCTTATATAACCTACTTTACTTGTGGTCATTGAGCAAGTCTGTTAAGTGGTGTTATCATGATACCCTAATAAGAAAATAATGTCCATTTTATTGAAAGTTGCGTGCAATAATAATAAATTCTCAAGAAGTTATGTATCATTTCCAAATCTTTTAAATTTTTAATCTACCAAGGTTTTAAAATTTCTTTGGTTTATTGTTTATTTTTAACAATAATGCTTTAAAGTTTCACAATTAAACTACCAATTTATATATATATATATATATATATATCTTTTTAATTTATGGCCTCATTATCATTGTATTTATATGATCTTAGCAATTATTAGTGGGTCTAATTGATATTTGATTTATAGTAGTTTATTGTTTATTTTTAACAATTATACTTTATAATCTCACGATTAGAATACTAATTTATTTATAACATTTTTATGGCCTCATTATCATTGTATTTATAAGATTTTGGCCATCTTTGGTGGATTTAATTAGTATTTGATTTATGGTGATTTTTACTAGCTCATTATTTTTCTTAAAATTGGTCAAAGTTCATCTCTTATATAAATGGGTCATAATAATCTTTATATACTAGTAATCTCTATATACTAGTAAATGTCACGTGCATTGCATGTGAGTCATATGATCTCATTTAACAATTTATCTATATAAATATTATTCAGTTTGAAGCATCAAAATCTTAAATAATAATTTAATTAAATATTATGAATTAATAAATTATAATTACTAATTGACATGAAAAGTTTCGTTAATATTTGAAGAAACTAGGTCAATTAGAAATTAAATTATTATGAAACTAAATAAGCTTTTCGAGAAATTTATAATTCATGTCTATATTCGTATTAGATTTTGATGAATTTGGCTTCATTTTTTTCTTTTTCTCATTGAGTTGTGTATTATAATAGTTATTTTTATTCATTTTTCTCTATTTTCTAAAGTCACCATTAATTACATTTTTTTTCAAGAATATTTGACGAAAGCCTCTTTTGAACCATAAATTCATACAATAGGTTAACATGATGATGCTTTATTTTTAGTTTTCTTTGTTATATCAAATATCTTTTTTATTTAATATTAAAGCTTTATTGATAAAAATAAAGAGGCGGTAAAACACATATACTGTAGGTAGTAAAAGCTAATGAGAAAAGTCGAATGAGAACTTTCTTTATGATATAATAAACAAGTCCTTAAATAATCTACCAAATCGAATGAGAACTTTCTTTATACGGACATACACACACAACAAATCCAGAAAGAAGATAGAATATTGAAGTTGACATTTTTTCTTATGACCAATTGATCATAATATGGTATACTAAACCTTGTCAATTTTATCCTCTCAACGCTAAACTTGAATTCATCATTACCACTTTGTTTTAATACAATTTGATCGATAATTATTAGATGTATATATTTTGACATACAATTTTGACTTTTGCTAATGAAAAAAAGGACCAACACTCATTTAATCCATGTTCACTATTTCTCTCTTGTTTCTAACATTTAACGGGGTTTTTAGGATATTTTCAAAATATTTCTAATATCTAACATCTCAAAACTAACTATTGAAATAAAATTTTGATCCGGTTAAGATATATATGTAATTACTTTGTTGTTGGATGTTTGGATATTGTCACATGACATTGTTAGTGGTTAAGATGTTTGGGATAAAGGGGGTGAATTTTGAAATTTTTAGTTATCAACTAAAAGTTACTCCTTTTTCCCTTTTGCTAGAAATATTCACTCTAGCAAATCTAATAAATCTATTTTATTATAAAAGTATGGGTGTTTTTTTTTTTGAAATTTTGATCTACCTAATATGACCTCATGTATTTTAATTTTGAATATTAAAAGAGTCCAATACTAAATAATAACTAATAAAAAGAAGTTATATATATATATACATATATATATATTAAAATAAGATGTATAATTACACTAGAACTCTACAATACATAATTCACCATTTTAAAAATAAAAGAGTTAAATAGTAAAATAAGTTGTTTATATTTACAATAAAAATATGTATATCACATAAGAACTCTACGGTAAAATACATATAAATACTAAATCTAATTAATAATAGTTAGTTTAAACAATTAACAAATAAAAAAAAATAAAAAAAACTTCTTTCTTTGTTAAGTAATTGTTAAATCTCAAAAACTTGCCACGAAATATTTGATTATCAATTATCCTACCCGAACACCTTCTATTCTAAGATATATTTTAAATATTGTTTAGATCACATTGTCAAAGCACCTTCTATATTCTACAGCATATTATAATTATTAATTTAACCCATCATATCAATCAATATTTATTCTTTAAATAATTATATACTTAATTAAATTATTATTTAAGTTTTCAATATAAGATACTATATAATTTATTTAGTAAGTATTACTTAGTTAAATTAATATTTAGTTTTGAATATTTAATACTTTAGTTTATTTGAAGTATTTTTATTTAGGAGTTTGACTATATTGATATTTCCTCCTTTATTAACTTAATCATTCAACTAATTATAATTTTTTAATAAATTAAAAAAAGTGTATAGTTTATCAAATATGTTATGAAACTAAATCACAAGAGTTAGTAGGAAAATATTTATTAAAATTATGTTCAACACACACTTTATTTAAAAGAATCTCCTATTATTTGAAAATCAAAACACAATGATGTTATCAAATTAAAGAAAAAAATCATTTCTCATTATGTTTTAGTTATTTCTCATATTGTACATTAACTGTATGTACAACATGCATTTTTTTTATTTCTTATTTTTGTTAAATACACTCAATTTAATAAATAAATAAGTCACAATTAGTGAAAATCAAACGAAAATGGATGCATCATTTATGCCAACCTACTATGACTTGCGAAAATTCAGATTAAGGTTTTTAAGATGAGACACATTTAATAATCTGAAAATATGTTACCCCGAGTTTAGCAAATAAAAAACTAAAAAAAATAATTCTGAAATAAGAAACAAAAATACTACACAAGTGTCTAAAGCCAATATAAATTATTGAAAATATAGAGAAAAAAATATTGAGAAAAAAGAAGAAGTGAAGCGTTTGATTCTTAAAGATTAAACAAGATATAATATAAACGAAGCATGATTTTACATAAAAGTTTATTTAGTTACATTATTATTCATGTAACTTAATTTTTTTCAAGAATTGATTAATTTATTCATATCAATCAATATATTAGTTTTCAAATAACTAACTTATCCAGTGATAGTTTATTTAGGTAAATTTAAATTATTAACATTTTTTAAGTTGAACAACAACTAAATATATTAATTATTTAACTAAATCATACGCTTCACGTTCAACAAACATATTATTTATTAGTATATATTTTTATAAAAAATAGGAGCTTTTCCAAGCAAATACGATTTTTTGTGAGATAATGTGGCCATTAGTTGGCCCTAATTTACAATTATCAAGTGGGAATTAAATTTCAAGAAAATTGAAATATATTTCCAAAATTTAAAAATAGATACAAACATTTTTAATAGGTAAAGTAAAGTAGCATATTCTATTATACTAAACATATTTGTATACAACACATAACTTAAAAGAGAATTCAAAAAAATGAGCCCATGTGGATAAATGCCCACAATTTTTAAATTTGACATATATATATATGTACCTCAATAAATAATTAATTACATGTTAAAATAAAATGCAATCCAAACCATACAAATAGAATTAAAAATACACGTGATCTAAAAATACAATAAAATACAATATAAAAGCTTAAGACAAACGCAAAAATAGGCAAAATTTTAAATTTAGTCACAAAAAATATCACAATTTCAATTTTATACCAACGGGTTATAAAATCGTAAAAACAATCTAAAAAATCTCACAAAGTTCCAATATTAGTCATTTCTTTAATCAATTTTAGCTTTAGACTTTACTTCTGTTATTGAAAATTGCATTGTGATCCTTAAATTATACAAATGTATCAAACACTTCCTTAATCAAATATGATTATCATTTGTCCGCCCAAAAATTTGAAGATATTAAAAAATGGTTGAGAAAGATGATGAGTATATATGATCACACCTGACTAAACTTATATGTTCTCTTTTTATTTTTTTAAATTATTTTAAGGGATAAATGACAATGATATTTGTTTTAAAAGGGGTGTTTTATACGTCTTATTTGGTTGAATGCGCAAAATGTAATTTTTAATAACATAAATAAATTACGGAACTAATATTATTTTAAACAAACGACTAATATTGCAAATAACGTGGAACATTTGGACGTTTTTCAAAAATCTCTTAAACTGTAAGATTAAAACTAGAATCGTGGTATCTTATGTTACTAAAATTAAAAATTTCCTTGGAAAAATAATTGGAAATTGGGATCGAACAAGTAGTTGCATAAGAAATCACAAATTAAAAAGTGTGCATGCATTAATTGACTCGTGATTTCTTTAAGATAAATATTAATCACCACTTCAAAATTTAAATACACGATCGCCTCTTTTTCGGTTCATTTTTATTTGACGTTTCAACACTCGAAAACGTCATGAAATTAGATACCTCTTGTTCTATGTAAGCTTATAATTGTAGGAATCAAAATTAGAGACAGATTCAAAAGAAGCTTTGTAGGGAACCTTTGCAACAATTAAGCAAATCTTATCCTACATATTCCTTCTTGCCAGCCCCAATCAATTCATTATAAAACTTGTAGTTGAAGGTTTAATATATGGTTACAAATTGGAATAATTTTCTCTTGTCTGTCAACTTTGCACTAGCTAGTGAACTGTGCACCCAACAAAAGGGAGTTTGCTAAACAGAATATAATTTTATTCTTTCTAATTCTTCCAAAAGCTTGATATACAGATTACATATATATATATATATATATATATATATATATAAATATTTGTTTTCGGTCAAATAACTTAGTTTGAATTTGGATTTGGTCTCGTTTGAACAGAAAAACAAACAAATTTATCAGGTTTAGTTTCGTACATATCAAAATGTTTTACGTTTAGTCGCAACTGAAGTTTTCTTCCAAAATTTAACGTCAACTCCATTAGTAAATACTTTAACTGAGTATTTTTGGAAGATTTAATACAAGAATGTACTCAAACACAAATTGTATTGAGTATCATAATGTATCTACCGGGTATCAAATGTTAATTATGTACAAAATCTTTCCCAAAATTCTTGTCAAAATGTTAATTAATTTTGAATTTTGAATAAAAAATTCAGTTGAGACTAATTATGAGGCATTTTGAAAGTTATGAAAGTTAATGTGAGTAACAAATAAAATAAAACTAGAAGTGAACCTCTACTAAGTTATATGATGAAAACTGTAATTTTTTTGTGACGAGGAAAACTCACAGCCGCTACTGTTAGGGTGCTCATTTTAAACCTCGTTTTTGTGTAATAGCCTACAAACCATACAAGTTACACTAGATTAGATTGCTTATAGCTGCTGACAGGAGATAATAAACATTCTTTTAAAGAGAATCAAATCCGTAACTAATACCACAAGATTTAACTGCCCAGCTAACTCTAATGGAGCTTGCCCAAAAAATGTAATTTCCCCAATAGAAAATGCACATTTTAAGTATAACTAATTATGCGGCTTGGATCTTTTATTCAATTTCGATTTTCCATCTTATGTTCAACATCATATGTAGATGTAATTTTTAGATAACTTAAGTATATGATTAATTTATATTTGATGTATGTATTATTCCGAGTATCACATAGGAAGCAAAAAAAAAAAACTAAAAATTAGAAGAATGAATTTTTGTTAGGGTCCGATGGTATACCGTGGTGTATGGGTTAAGTTCCAAATAATTTCTACCTACTTATATTTGAGAGAAGAAGAATCATATATATACACCATAACAAGTTAAAAAAAAAGGAAGAACATTTATTTGCTATGAGAACAAATATTAAAGAATAAGAACCAAATCTAACTTTCGTTTGGCTGCCTAAGGAATATTTGTGTTTGATTATGGATCGCTTTCATGATGCTATAAGGATCAGATAATTTCCACTAGAAGAATCAATTGCTAATTAATTTTTAATTAACACTAATTATTTCTAACATTCTATATCACATCGAATTTAATAAATCAGTATGACATATATCACACATTTTAAAGTATGATAAATTACTTTTACCACCCCTCAGGCCCTCCCTACCCCACCGAACATATATACGGTGATTATTGATTAATATACCGAATATGTTATAGATTTTGCAATTGGGAAAATTGCATCAACCTCCCATGAACTTTGGATATTTGACATCCACACCTCTCAACTTTGAAAAATTGGTATCAACACCCCCTCTTCTACTTTTTCACTAAATTTTCTAGTGAAAAGACAAAAAAGCCCTTCTACTTTTAATTATAAAATGGTTAAATTGTATAATTATTAGTTGGAGGATAAATAATATCACTAAATGACAAATTAATTGGAAAAAATAAGATATCATCTCAAAGTTACGTTCTTCAAAATACATTCATGATTTTAAACTTAGAATTTAGTAAAAATATTTTAATATCGAATCTTTATGTACCATATAGATATTTGTTAAAATAGCAAACAAATTTTAGATTTGGCCTTTTATTAAAATACAATTGTCAATTTGAGAGGAAAAAAACTAAGTGGTATAGAAGTGCATTTACTGTTTTTTCAACTAATTTTTTCAACAGGTTAATACACTATTTCTGCACACTAGAAGAAGTTTTTGAATTTATTATGAAAAATCATATTTGAATATATATAGTGTTAGACATATAAAGATTTTTTTTAGTATTTAGTAATGTACTAATAATATTTTATAAAATGAAAAATTAAACTTTAGTAATGTTTATTACTTATGAAATTAGTAATATACATGTTTATGTAAAATGTATTAACATACTTAAGGAATAAGATTTTTATTTAAATAGATAACTAATCATCATTGAAGACAATTTTTTTTAGGAGTTGTAAGTCATATTCTCTAAAATTTTCAATTATGCACCTCTTATCATTTATTTCATTCTCTATTTTGATATTTTTTAATTTTCAATAGATTATAAATGAAAATTGAAGGGTATTTTATCAAACTAAAGTTTAGAGGAGGTGAATGCAATTATCCTTTTTCAATTATTTCCGTGACAATTTGCAAAATGATTCCCATTACATCAATCATTTATTTATCAAACAAGATATGAGGTCTCAATACCTTATCCTATTGGCAGAAATTACAATTTGATTAATAAGATTTGAATATTATTTATTTTATACTTTATAAGCATCTTCAAAGTTTGGACGAAATTCGATTGTCGTCCGCATATTGGATGAGGTGAGCATCTTTGATCCGATATTTTATGGCATGTGTTTAATCTTATATTTCGAAAAAATGAATTATGCAAATTTGATTTCCTTTATTAGTTTTAATTACAATAGGCCCTGGAATAGTTTTACATATTTGATGAGAAATACTCAATATAGAAAAACACATGAGAAGTTCAAGGAGATGATTTTTCAAGTAAACATTTCTAATCATTTAGTCCCATAACTTTACTTCGAGTTTAATTTTACTCAAATTTATCATATTTAGTCCTATAATTTTCAAAATTAACAAATTCAATTAGTCTGACTGTCAAATTTTAATGATCAAATTGTTAGTCTATACTTATATCGATTTTTTTAGAAGAATAAGCGTGAATACAATCATACACAAATTATATTCAATATTATGATCATAGATTTTGGACGGTGATTAAATGTGAGAAATTTCAAAAATTATGAAACTAAATGTGAAAAACTCATAATGAATAAGATTAAAACTGAGTTTGAACTATGTGGAAAAACCACCCACCCCGCCCATATTTTGTAGTGAAAAATGGACCGGGCTAGCACAGATTTTTCCTAGGTAGTAAGTGATAAACAATTTTAGTTCAATAATTGTATAGAAGTTATTATGAAAAAATGGATAAGTGCATCAACCTCCCCTCAAGTTTAGACATTCGGCATCCATACCCTCAACTTTAAAATATTGACATCCATACCCCTTATTCTACTTTTTCACTAAGTTAATTTCTAGTGAAAAAACGAAATAAATAAAAACCTTCCATTTTGAATTAAAAAAGGGTTAACTTATATAATTAGTTGAAGGACTAAATCACATGATAAAAAAACAATAAGAAATAATCTTCTGAAAGTAAGTTCTTTAAAGATATGGCATATGGGTTTCATATTTCTAAATTTAAAATTAATTAAAAATATTCTAATAATCAATCGTTATGTACCAAATATATATTAGTTAAAAGTAGTTGATTTTTTCTCTTTTAATTCACCTAATATGAACAAACATGAAATATATTACAATGTTGATTACACAATTTTAATTTGTGACACCATTCTTATTTTTACAAAATCTTCAAAATAAAAATATATTAATATTTTTTTTGCATATTGTATTTTGTATAAATTCCAATTAATGATTAGCGATTGTAGTGATAATATGGACATTCTTTATTTTTCAATTAAAATCAACTTCAAGGAAAAAAGAATAAATATTATGTTTATTTACTTTTGACCATTATTCAATTATACAATTGTCTATTTGAGAACAAAAATATAGTGGTATATTAGTGCACCTATTTTTTTCAACTAATTTTTTCATTAGGTTAATGCACTATTTTTTTTAATTTTATTATGAATAATGCACTGCACATAAAATTTTCTTATGAATAAGCATATTTGAATATAGAGTGTTGTTATATAAAGATTTTTTTAATATTTAGTAATGTACTTATGATATTTTACAAATGAGAAAATTAAACTTATAAATGTTTATTGAAAATGTACTAACATACGTAAGCAGTGAAAAAATTTATTTAAAAAGTATAACTATAATGAAGATAATATTTTTAGAAATTTTGAGTTATATTCTATAGAGTTTTTAATTATGCACACATAATTATTTATTCCATTCTTTTTATGTTAATCGATGATATTTTGATAAATTTTTATTTTTAATAAGTTATAAGTGAAAATCGAAGTGTATTTTAGTCATAAAATAATTAAAAATAATAAAAAAAGTATCAAAGGGGAGGTTCATGCCAATATTTTAAACATGAAGAAAGTGAATACCAAATGCTTAAAGTTTAGGGGAGGTTGGTAAATTATCTCGTATGAAAAATAATGACATTATGTAAAAATTATCTTATTGATAATTATTAACACATGTGCAGTTATCATACTTTACTAAGATATATGGTACGTGAACATTCTGACATTGTATTGGTACTAAATGAATATTAGACTACCTCCATTTGGTAGTTTTTGGAACAAAAAACTACCAAAAATGGTCCAATAGGTAGTTTTTCACAAATTTTTTGGCCAACAAATTTTTTAAAAAACTTTCTCCTTTTCTTTCTCAAATCATCCTCCATGTGACAAATGTCACATTTGTATTGGACCTTAAAAACAATTAATTTTTTATTTCAAATGACAATTTTAGGTTTAAAATAAATTTTTTTATTTTTAATTTTTTTACCAAAGTTCCTAACTTTTCAATATGTATAAATAGACACCAATATTGATACACTTCACCACAAAAAAAATCTCTTATCTTTTCTTCCATATTGTAATATTTTTTCTATCTCATTTTTTAAACATTTTTTCTTTTTATTTAAACTAATTTAAATTAATTAGAATAAATTATTATAAAAATATTTTAATTATGTATAAACAATTTAATTATAAACATTTGTAAAATTGAAAGGAGAGAGAATGAATATATAAAGTATGGTATATGTTATTGATGTGGATGAAAGAGAAAATTGAATTATTTTTTGAAAAACTAGCTATTGGAGAGTGTGATAGTTTTTGAAGATATTTGATGATGTGGAGTATGAATAATATGATGTGGAAGGGTATTGATAGTTTTTTAAAAACTTGCTATTGAAGATAGTCTTACACAGGGAGCACAACAGGTGAACAAAAAAAAATATTGAAAATAATTGGGAAGATGATGATTTAGTTTCCTTTTCTTTAAATTTTATTTTATCTCCAGTGGACAAATGATTTAAAAATAGGTTTGTGGAGGTGTCTGATAGAATATATATTATTTCAAGAAACAAAATGCAATTTTCTTTTGTCAATAATAAAGTGTGGGGTTAAAATTGCATAAACTTTTAAAAAAGATTAATATTGTAACTTTATCAAATTATTAGGACTATTTCTTAAATAGTGTAAAGTACAAGATTAAAATTAAAATTATCATTTCTTATGGGATTAAAATTGCAATTTTTTCATAAATGGGTTAAAATGCAGAAAGCAAAATCTTTGGGTTGAAACTTTTCCAAACATTGATAAGACAAACTTATGTTGGTGTCCAAAATCTAATCCAAATAGTGATTTTTAAATCATGTAATAATAATTTTAGTTGCTGGAGACTTTTATTTGTTTAATAGTTTTTTCCCTTCAAGCAATAAACTATAAATGCCTAATTACATAGTTAATATCTAACATATTTTCCTTATCTAATAAAGTAAAATGTAAATTCTTACATAAAAAAGTCTATAAAATATGATCTAAGACATTAGATAACCCCAAGTCCCAACTTGCCTTTAAATCTAAAGTTATAATTACTCATCATTTTATTATTAGATCAAAATTATCAAATGATTCTTACTATATTAAGAAATATAATAAATGTAAGAAAATGCCTTAATTGATCGAAAAATGTAATACATATTTTCACTATAAGAGTCGGCCTATAGAATTTTCATATAAATATGTACTAAAAATTATGATAAATTTTTAATTGATGGTGAGGAGGTCCTTATCAACGCCTCTTAACGCTCTATTTGAGATTGAAATGTATCTAGCGCGTATTGCAGTATTATGCATTTGAATCTTTGCCAAAAGCTTTATTATCGAATTGAATTGTTTCAATCTCATATAAGATTTCGACGAATTATTTATAGTCTATTTTCGGTCCACATCAAGAATTTCTTGGTACGGTATCAAATGTGCAAAATATTCTGATCCCATGCAAGAATTTCAATGGGAATAGCTTCATGGACCACTGGCATAATCAAAAGTACCATTTTGTGATTATTTGTAATGACAATTTAATTTAGAAACTATAACAAAACTTATAGATTTGTAAAAAAATAGTATCTATATATAAATATTAGTGATAAGATGTCAATTGACATAAAAATGATTTTAAAAATGGTTGTTTTGTTACAAAAATGATTTCAAAAGTTCAATAGTAACAAGAATGCATAATTTGTTATGTATACAATTAATAATTAAAAATATTGTTATTATTTATAATTAGCGAGATATTATTAGTGATAGTTTAATAAAAATTAGGTATAATTGTTATTCTGTTTTGTATTGTTACTAATTATTATTAGTAAAAATTTATATAAGATTATTGTTACCAAAAAATCATTATAAGGACTGAAAAAAATATTGTCACTATTGTCTTTATATTTTGTTACGTATATTAATTTTAATTATCAATCATTATAATTTTATTATATTGTGTTGTTATGATCATTATTGATAATTTAGATAAAATTATTGTTATTAAAAAATTATTATGATCAGGACAAGATAAAAAATATGTTGCTCATAATATATATATATATATATATATATATATATATATATATATATTGACGAGTTTGGTATTATCACTTTATATTTTGTTATTAATATTATTTTTCATTGCAATGAGACATGAGGTAAGTACCTTTCGATGCGTTTATCAAACATCCATACATTTATAATCTAATAATTCAAAAATTGATGAACCTTTTTGTTTGATCTTTCCACATAAAAAATATTAGCACTCTTTGCATCTCGTCGAGTGAATTATTTATTTGTTTTCGAACAAAGTAATGATAGAAAAGTATAAATTCAATTTTATGGATTAATTATAAGTTATTGTTAGTTGCTACAATAAAATTTGAGATTTTATCAATTTGTTAACAACTAATTTCAATCAATGTGGATCGAGTCTAATGTTGTCGTAGTCACTATTAATTTTACAAGATATTCTTTGCCAATTTGAAGATTAGGTTGATGGGATGGGGACCAAAGTAATTAAATGTATCGTCAACTAACATTATACTGGGTGAAAAATTATTTTGTGCATTCGGTATAAATCAAGTGGTATAAAAATAAAATACACGAAAGTAACTGCATATTGATTTGACATATTTTATACTTTAATTTTATACCTGGTTCATCACAATAAATTTCCTACATGAGAGGAGTTCAATATGGTACCAAAATTACATATAAGGCAAAAAAATAGGGATAAAGATTCTACAAGATGGAAGTTAATTGTAGACCCTTTTGCATATTCTTTAACCTTACAATATTCAAATTCTAGTATTTTGCAGAGTAAATAATATGGAATGTAAATATAGATTTCAAAATGTGATCAAATGTGAGATATTATTATTCTTTGTCCTTGACATTGATTAAAATTGCAAGATACTATTATTACTTTTCCTTTTTAAGTTGTTGCTAAATGAATGTAGTTGGTTTTTAGTAACCCTTGTGAATGTGTAGATATTTTTTTTGCTTGGGTAATATTCCTTTCTTTTTGATTAAATGTATGATTTGTTTAGAATTATTGACCGTACTTTAGTTATTTTTCATATATTAATATAACAAATAATTTACGTCAAATAAAGAGAGAACAATATTGATGAGATACTTGAAATTGTATTATGAATATATCTATGTGATTTTGGAATTGTTTCCCTCTATTTAGTTTAGCCTCTAAGCCCTAAGTACAAATAGTCTTGAATAAATACAAATGCAAAGTATATTAAAACAAACAATTCGATGAATATTAAATTGATTTTAGATATAAAAGAAGAGTAAACATTATAACTTGGTGGTGCTAGCTTGGTTCAAACTTCAATCTTCATAAAATTCAGCTTCAAAATTTATTGTTCACTTTTATATGTATATTTGACCAAGTCTGGTGGCACTTTATTGTTTTTCACTGTTATTCATTTATGTAAGCTCCTATATTTTAAATGTTTATGTACCACAAATCCACCAATTATGAGACACCTTGTGAAAACTCCAATAAAAAAGAATACATTTACACACCTATAATTTACAAAACATTATAAATAACACCGAAAATAGTATAAATGTCCAAGAAAATAGGGTTTCCACGTTCAAAAGAAATTCTACCGAAATAGGAGTATTTTCGGTAATTTAGAGAAAAACAATTGGGTTAGTTGAGTTAGCCTTAATTATTATTTGATATTTATTTTATTGTATTGAGTTAGTTGTATATTTAGAAATGGAATTAGAGATTGGTTTACAACGTATATATTTAATTATTTAGAGACATATTTTGAGTCGGATTATTAACGGCATTCAGAGACAGATTTTGAATCGAATTATCAGCGTCATTTAGAGAAAGATTTTGAGTCGAATTATCAGCGTCATTCAGAGACGGATTTTGAGTCGGATTAGCAATGTAAACAAGGCATGAAATAAGACGGAATTAGCAACGGAACTGATATCCGTCTCTAATGTATAGATGGAATATTTCCACCTCTAATTTGCGTTGAACCGTGTCTCTGATATTTTCTTCCAGTGATATAATCCACGGTTAAGTGGATATTTAAATAAAATAAACAAATCGCTAAGGATTAAGGAAGAATCAAAGAAATGCGAATTAGTTGACTTCCTATTACCATTTTAAAATATACATATATAGATACGAAACCGAGTGAATTTTCTTGCATTTATCTCTATCATAATCTATAACAACTATTGAGAAAAGGGACAGAACCTATACAAAAAATTAGTCAACTACCTATTAATATAATTAATTTATTATAAACGTAACATTTACATTCGATTTAGGCAACACGTTTCTCCTCCTATAAAAAGGGCTTTAAAACATTCATTTGTTATTAACCCTTCAAAACTTCAAATTTTCCCACACATTTTTGAGCAAAAAAAAGATAAAAAAGAAAGAATGAAGATCCAAGAGGAGAAAAAATATGCACTTCTACTAGCAGCAAATGATTCAGATTATGTGAAGAAACTTTATGGTGGATATTTCAATGTGTTTGTTGATGCATTGGGTGATGAAGATGAGAAATGGGATTTGTTTCGTGTAGTCGAAGGTGAGTTCCCAAAAACCGACGATATTCAAAACTATGAAGGTTTTGTGATTAGTGGGAGCCCTTTTGATGCTTATAGTGATGAGGATTGGATTCTTGAACTTTGCTTTTTACTACAAACAATATTTTCAATGCAAAAGAAAGTTCTTGGCATTTGCTTTGGTCACCAGGTATATATATGTTATATGATATATATATATATATGACACTAGGGTTTATATAAATATATATATATAAACACTAGTTATAGTACAATCTCTAGTAAATTTTGAATATTAATGTACTAAAAATGTGGCAATTTTTGTAGGTTTTATGTAGGGCATTGGGAGGGAAAGTTACAAAATCTTATAGTGGTTGGGATATTGGAGTTAGAAAAATAAGCCTTACTGAAGATTTCTACTCATATGGCTTTGTTGATGGTTTGGATGAAATCCCTCCAATACTTTCTATTATCGAGTGCCATCAAGACGAGGTACAATCGCTAGATGCAAGTTCAATCTCACCCTTAATTAGTGTGTGTTTTGTGTGTATGATTTTTTTTTTTTTTTCGTTATGTAATCATATAAACATATAATAGGTGTGTGAGGCGCCTCTCGGAGCTCAAGTACTTGCATATTCGGAGAAGACGGGAGTGGAAGTGTTCGCATTTGGAGACGATATTTTGGGAATACAAGGACACCCCGAGTACACCAAAGACATTCTTGACAACCTTGTTGATCGTCTTCTCTCCAACGATTGCATTAAGGTAAAGTAGTTATAGCGTTTTCACTTACTAAAACGCGTAAAGTTCTAGCATATACTCGATTTTTGGGCTAAAAAAGTGATTATTGACGAGAACTTTAAAATTAAATTAGCGAATAAGTATTTCAACTAGGAGTGCAAAGGTGAGTCAAGCCGGCACGAGCTCGAGCTTTTCTATGAGCGGAACTTCAGCTTCTTGTAGTTATTCAGAAGCTCACCAGTCGATTCGCGAATACTTTTTTATTATTATATATGATTATAAATATCCAAAATTTTACAAATAATACTTCAAGTTATATTTAAATACATATTCTAATAATTCATAATTTAACATTTTGATATTTGTATGTCATGCAAAATATATAATAATAAATGATAATATTTATATTTATATATGTTGTGGTATGTGTTTTTATAAATTGGTTCAATTAAATTATGTTTTGTGACATATATAATAATATATATATTTAATTAATTTAAGTTAAATAAAAATACTTTCTCAAGAATTAAAAAGTTACTAAATTAATTTTTTGTTTAAGCTCGACTCGTCTATAACGAGCTTGAACTTGAACTTAGAAATTTTACTAGGCTCGACTTGTTTATAACCCTTAATCAAACACTATTGATTATTGTAATTTTCTTTTAATTAATTCTTTTTTATTGTGCATTACAGAAAGGTTTTGCTGAAGATGTCAAGTTGCAATTAATGAGAGCTGAACCTGATAGAAAACATTGGGAAAGGATTTGCAAAGCTTTTCTTAAAGGAAGATGGAGTCAATTTCCTATAGATTTTTAATGACTTTTATTATTTGTGGTTTCTTACTTTTTATCCATACAAAGTTTAAGATTAATAATATTATTTACTCTAGAATATAATGATTATGTTTCTTATTCTTCCAAGATTCTTGTAAATAAATTAATTAACGGACCAAAAAACACCAAACGTGAAAGATATAATATATGTCTAATGTATAGCATTTAATGCGTTAAATCCGTATAAAATATTATCTAAGGTCATCTCCAATCCAATAATGAATTTTGCACCATTTTGGAGTAATTTTTAGACCATTTTGTTGTTTCTGTTGTAAATTCACTTAAACCACAATTTTATTTTCTGCACAAAAATTGAATACTTTCTAGATTAATCTATTTTCCATATTTTCACTCTTACAATCTTTCACAAAATAAATTCCAAATTTTATGTGTATATGCAGAATGTATCTCCAATCCAATAATGAATTTTGCACCATTTTGGCGCAATTCTTAGAGTATTTTGGTGTTTCCGCCGTAAATTCACTTAAACCACAATTTTATTTTTTGCATAAAAAATGAATATTTTCTAGAATATTATCTTTTCCACATTTTTACTCTTACAATTTTTCAAAAAATAAAACCCAAAACTTTAATGAATTGTAATTCTAAAATATCTCTTTTGCAAGTTTTAATATATATTTAATTTATAATAAAATTAGAAAATATAATTCATATATAGCTAAATACATAAGAAATAACATTTATAGGGTATAATAATAAATTTTTAAGAGCTAAAATTAAACATAATTTAAATTTTATAAACTTTTAAAGGACTAGATTAAAACTAAAGATAAACTACAAGGACTAAAATGAAAAGATAAAAAAATGGTTAAAAATTGCACATTGCGCCATTTCTTGAGCAAATAGACAGTGTTGCGCCAAAAATGACTCAAACCAAATGCTAAAAATTGGGCAAATAGCGCCAGACTTGGCCCTGGTCGGAGATGCGGTAGAGAATGCACTTAAAGCTTCTAAATTTTTTAGTGATTATTATTTAAATTATCGAGCATGAAAGAGAAGGGAAATCAATCTAAAAATTAAAGATGATACTTGTTAATTGTTGTCTAATATCCTTTATTTAAGTAGTATCAATAGTGTGCTCATTCGTAATAGAATTACAATTTTTTGGTAAATTAATAAAATTACAATTACTGTGCCACAAGACAAATTCGTTCTACTTTTTTAATATAAAAGTTTATTTTATTTTAATATCAATAAGTTAATAGTTATCTTTATAAGGCACTCTCAATTATATAAAAGAATTATATTCGTTTATAAATAATTGTCATTCAACAATTTAAATAATCAATTAAAATATAAATGTTGTGTTTCAGTCTATGTTATCAAATATTTTTGTATATCACATATTTGTAGATACATAATCTACATATGTAAAAGATTTAAATTTTTTATTTATGTTACTCATTATATATGTGAGTATATGCTAAGTAAATACATAGATATGTAAAATAATTAGTACAATTATTTAATATGTAATATCTATTCTATTATAAAAGTATGGTTATTTCTTTAAACTTTTAATCTATCTAATATATATAGTTAATAAAAATAAATTGCACATATTTACAATAATAAAATATATAATTATATTAGAACTCTACGACGTGCAATTCACGTATTTAATAACAAAAGAGTCATATAATAAAAGTAAGTTGTCTATAATTACAATAATAAGATTAAAAATTACATTAGAACTTATATGTAAATACTAAATTGTAATTAAAAAATAGGTTAAACATGAAAATTGCATAAATTTCATTACAACTTAGTTTCTTTTAAGTATTTTATTTAATAGTTTGATATATTTACTCCTCTATTACCTTTTGGACATTTTAAATGGCCATTCAACCAATTCAAAATTTGGAATGCATTAAAAAATATATTAATTTATCAAATATATTTATAAAATTAAACCCTAGAATTAGTAGAGGATATTTATTTGAAATGTGGTCGACATTTTATTTAAAAAAAATATTCTCTTTGAAAACCAAAATACGATGATAACTAATATCATATTATAGTAAAAGTAAAGGAAAAAACAATTCCTCTTTATATTTTATATAGTTATTTTTTAATATTGTGCATTAACAATTGCGTGCAAAATGCGAATTTTTAACTTTTTATATATTATCAAGTAAATAATTTAATAAATAAAAAAGACAATATCAGTAATAATGAAAAACAAATGTAGTATGAATTTATAAAAAAAATATTGATATTATTACTATTTATATTTTAATTAACTTAATTATTTCAAGAATTTATTAATTCTTTCATATCAATTAATACTTAATTTTTCAAATAATTAATGTATTAAATAAATTCTTCACATAATTAAATTATTATATAATTTTTAAATTTATAATATTTACAAATTAGTTATAGTTACGTATATTAATTATTTTAAAAAGATATCATATATGATTGCTTGTATAAAATTTTGCTTTTACAGATTCTAAAACTTGTATTTTAGCAGTTTATACTAATGCATTTATAAACAAAACATCCAATCATATTAAGTCGAGGTAATAAGGTATTTATAAGCACATCAGAAGTTAGCAAACCCTAGACTTGACAACTTATCTAAGTTGGCTGAACTGATAAGTATAGAGATTAATTAGTACATGTTGCAGTATCTTGAAAACTTGTTCAAGTTGTAACTGCATTAGGTTAGCTGAAAAACTATGATATATTTGTAACTGCACGAAATATGAAAATTTCTAAAATTGTAGATTACGATACGATGATATATTAAAAAAATTGAATTATTTACTTATTAATGAATTTGATAATCAATTTATTGTAATAATTACTAAATATATAAAACTTTTAAAAATAATAATCATAAATATGTGCAACAAAATGATCAAGTAGTTCAATCAATTACTCAAAATAGAAGTACTAACTTTTTAATTTTATTTTACACGATGTATTTACTATTCAATGTTCATATTCAACATAACAACAAAATATATAAAAAATTATAAAAATATCCCTAAATATTAAATACTTTACTTGAAGAGATTAAGGTGGAAGAAGATAATTCGATCATAGTTGCAGAAAAAAAAAAGATTTTGATCATAGTTGCACTGAAAAAAATTGCAATGAATAAATATCAAAAGGTGAGGGTTTCTCGTTTATAATTTAAATATCTTTCCAATTAATCATGATTTTTTTTATTAAATTATGTTTTTAATTTATAGTTTTTAAGGAAAGCCATTACAAAACAAAAAAAAATTAAATTTTGACCAAAAAGTATTAAATAATAATTAAGAAAAACATAGCCGTATCCAAAACATACCGGATACTCCTATTTTTTGTATCCGATACCGTATCCTATTTTTTTTATTTTTTTTTTATTTTCGGATACTTCAAAAACGTATCCGACACGTATCCACCCCATATATTACCCGTATCCGTATCCGGAACGATTTTTCGGAGTATCCGTGCATCATAGCTGAAAAACGACAGAATATTAGTAGATTCAGAACCTATTCAAGTTTTAACTATTTTAGTATAGCTAAGTAACGAGTGAATATTGACTAGAATGGAAATCATTTTCAAGATTCAATTTTTACAATATAACGAGTGAATATTGGCTTGATTTTCAGAATAATTTGGCCTTAATAGGAGAACCCGGATAGGAAATTTTACAGAATCATTGAGTTAAAAAGATAATTAGTAAAAATTAGTAGAAAATCAAGGAATTTAAAAAATTACTATCTCCACGTTTATATATATAGAAATCGAATCATGTGAGATTCCTTGCATTTGTCTCTCTCTATCTTATCACTATTAAAAAAAATGAGGGAATCTATACCAAACCAGCAATACAACATTATTCTATAATTGAATTTGTGAATACATGAACATTCTTCTTTTTCTCCTATAAAAAGGGTTTTTAACACTTCCAATATTCACTAAAACCCAACAATTTTTTTGAGCAAAAAAAAAAAAGAAAAAATGAAGATCCAAGAGGAAAAAAGATATGCACTTTTACTAGCAGCAAATGATTCAGATTATGTGAAAAAACTTTATGGTGGATATTTCAATGTGTTTGTTGATGCATTGGGTGATGAAGATGAAAAATGGGATTTATTTCGAGTAGTCGAAGGCGAGTTTCCGAAAACCGAAGATCTTCAAAACTATGAAGGTTTTGTGGTTAGTGGGAGCCCTTTTGATGCTTATAGTGATGAGGATTGGATTGTTGAACTTTGCTTTTTACTACAAACAATATTTTCAATGCAAAAGAAAGTTCTTGGCATTTGCTTTGGTCACCAGGTATATATATATGTTATATGATATATATATATATATATGATACTAGGGTTTATATATATATAAACCCTAGTTAGAGTACAATCACTTGTAAATTTTGAATATAAATGTACTAAAAATGTGCAATTTTTGTAGGTTTTATGTAGAGCTTTGGGAGGGAAAATTGCAAAATCTAGCACTGGTTGGGATATTGGAATTAGAAAAGTGAGATTATTGGAGGATTTCTACTCTTATGGCTTTTCTTCTGATGGCCTTGATGAAATCCCTTCAACTCTTTCAATTATTGAGTGCCATCAAGATGAGGTACCACTTTTATATATATATATATATATATATATATATATATATATGCAAGTTCAATCTCACCTCATTGTGTGTGTTTGTGTTTGTAAATTTTTATGAGATTTAATTGAAATTCGATTTCGTGTGACAATAATAGGTATGGGAGGTTCCTGATGGAGCTCAAGTACTTGCATATTCGGATAAAACCGAAGTGGAAATGTTTTCATTTGGAGACAACATTTTGGGAATTCAAGGCCACCCCGAATACACCAAAGACATTCTCGATAACCTAGTCGATCGTCTTCTCACCAACGAATCAATTGAGGTAAAAACTAATTATAATACTTTGCGTATATGTATTACGTGGGTTGAATTTGAGCTTACTTGATTTGTGGGTAATTATTGATAATATCTCGTTTTGAACACTCTAATTTCTTTTAATTAATTATTTGTTTGTGATTTTCAGAGTGGTTTTGCTGAAGAGGTGAAGTTGAAATTAATGAAAGATGAACCTGATAGAAAATACTGGGAAAAGATTTGCAAAGCTTTTCTTAAAGGGGAATGGAGTCAATTACCAACATACTTTTGATCACATTTTTTTTTAATGCATTTGTGTTGTTTTGCTTTGTATCTATCCAAAGTAAATAGAATGTAATTATTCTACTACATATTCCTTCATAGGGTTGCTAGATTCTCACAAAGAAATTAATTAATAAACCAAACTCAAAAAGCGTCGAAATTGATAACACGACATCTAATTTAAAGGGTTATATTTATCTCTTAAAAAACTAGACATAAACAAATTTTATATTTCATTAAACCCTGCGTGAAACCCTATATTTCATTAAATAAACTTTGACCTAGTAGGTTTCACACATGTTTAAAGATATATGGTGCTTTTTTTTTTTAACAGTTGCGGATATTTAGCAATTTTTAATTAATACTGGATTATTTTGTAACAAATAACCCTAATTTAAATATTTACTTGGAGGCATTAAAACAACACAAATGTCATCCAAAGAATCAACTGATAATGGAATTCACATATTTTAAAAAAAAGGCTTATCCATTTCTAGTGATTATTATTCCAAATATCGTGCATGAAGAAAAAAGGGGGGAATCAATCTAAAAGAATGATTTTTGTAAAGTCGAATATGTTGTATTGTGCTAGAATCCAATAAGAGAAAAGAATTATTTTTATCGGGAGAAAAAGGTATGATCAATACAAAAAGCCATGTAAAGGTTATATGTTGTATTGTTGTAGTATCCATCCAACATGAAAGGAGAAAAATTATGCTTTCCATGGTGAAATTGCATGTTTTTAAGCACATGATTGAATTATTTTAGAGTAATTTGCAGGTTGCACCTTGAATAAGTTAGTTGACGATATTTACCCCAAAATACCTAAAAATATAATAAGTCTGACACATTACACTCTCCACCCAATTTGGTAACAAAAATAAATAAAAGATTCCGGCAGGGCAAAATTGGCACTTCCATTGTAATTGCAATACACTATAAGATCAGTGCGTTATTGCTAAATGGGTCGAATATACCTGGGAACCCGAGAGATCCACCCACCATATTTGTGCGACGTGTACGGTATCCCCACGTGTTCTCACATCTTCATACAGCGTGTCTTTACTATAAATATCCCCTCCGTCTATCTGAAAGGGGGACTTTGGGAGATCAATCGAATAGTACGAACTAGGGGTGGCAAAATGGATCCGGAACCACGGTTCCAATCCAATTTGTGTTGAATTGGTTCCTAAGAAATTTGATTTGGTTCCTAACTGGTTCCAACTTGGTTCCAAGTTGGGTTTAACTAATTTCAACTTAGGCCCAAATCGCTTGCTTGTCAATACTCTAAAATTAAAGAACAAAATGTAAGGTATTGAGTCGGGTTGGGCTTGGTGCCTTTTCGGGTTGATTTTGGTTCCCTTTTGGATTGAGTTAGTTCCTTCTTAAAAACCATTTAAGAACCCAACCCATTTTAGAACGAAACCGTTAGAACCGACCCAAAAGCAACCCAACCCGCCCAATTGCCACCCCTAGTACGAACCAATACTCTACTGCCGAGTTAGTTAGGCTCGATTGCTATCCTAGAATTATTGCTTGAACTACAAATAGACTTGATCTTAAAGAAAGATACGTAGGCAACTTGAGAACTTCTTAAGTACAGTCTATACTTTCTCTTAGAACTACTTAGGGTCACATGTAAGCAACTCGGCTTGATCTAGATCGTATTTTACGACCTAGATCAATTAGGTTTGCTTACTACGGTGAAAACGGAAAATTATGTGCTTGTCCATTTGAACCATGTGCTCGTACATGTTCAAGGGAGTAAGATTGAGCGATAATGAAATCCTATTATTTTTTACTCATTATGTCAAGTCGGAATCATTATTTTTTGCTGTGTATTTTGAGACCGCATTTTTCACAATTTCAAGATGGAAATAACCTGATTAGCCTATTCTCATGATGCAACCTGCAAATTACTCATTAGTTTTAAATTTACTAGCAAAATGTACGTGCGTTGCACATGAACACCTAATTTTTTATGCTATATTTGGATCTTAAATTTTAGGCAGAAAAATACAAGTAAAATATTTTTTTTTTAAGTTATCTTTTTATTTAGTAATTGAATGTTATATTTTATTATTCTCCAATTTTTATCTGTGTCTTTCATTTTACTCAATAGTTTAATGTTGGTGAAATTTTTATTTATTTTTAGTTTACTATTGGTGTTATTTGTATTTATTTAACTACATCGGCGAACGTACATCTTTATTTCATTTTTATTTTATGAAAAATTAGTCTCAATGAATTGAACGAGTTTTTGTCATAATAATTGAAGTCAAAACCCTATAAAAAAATATTATAACCAAGGGAATAATTTGAAACAATTCCAAATCAAATAGAAATCAAAAGAATGCAAAAAAACCACATAGGCACGCCAATTTTCTGTGCTCATTTTTTCAAACTTTTCTACGAATGTGACAAAATAACCCAAAATGTACAACCCATCTTTATTCAAACAGCAAAACTTGATCAAATGTTACAATTTGACTGTAGTGCATTTCACTTGTAACCATAGCACATGCCGATGTATCTTCATCAGTTATACAAGTCATTTACAAGGTAAATCTGAGGAGGTATCTTCATTCTGATACCAAAAATAATGTATTTCTGCAAACTGTAGTCCTTCAATCTCCTATACTATAATGATATACAACACAAATAGCAGCAAAATTGCCATAAAAAATCAATTTATAACGACTCCCAATGTTTTCGTTGCTGATCTCGGTCTTTTAAGGCCCCATGATAGCTCTAGACCCATTTTCCTTTTCGTTTTTGCACCAAACACGAGCTTCGGTTTGGTTCCAAGATAGCCTTGACAGTTTGGAGCTCCACATTGGCACTCAACTTCTGGACCAAATTGTACAAATCTGAAACAGTCGAAAAACGAGCTTTTATGCTATTTTTGGGCTTCTGTTTTCGTGAGGAAAGCGTAAAGCACAAAGTATTACATTTTCGTTAGTACTTTCTTTACTAAAATGCAAGGGCAAACATAATCTTTCTAGTTGTTTGATGAGAAATGTCAACAAACTTCAGATCAAAAATGATTATCAATATGTTTGCTAAACAAATGATTTTTCTTAAACTTTTGAACTCCAAATAAGATCAAGATAAGCAACCATTGCATGAATCATGTAGCCAAACTTGTGGAATAATTTGCAGTCTCTGTAACAGACTTCGATACTTATTATGCGATTACTTAGCATAGTAAGAGATTCCAATGAACATGTCATGTGAAAGTAAGTGCAATTTTCCAGTATATAAATGAGGAAGTACAAAAGAATTATTAGTCAACTTCTTGAGCCTATGACCTGTGATGCACGGACACTTCAAAAAATCACGTGTCATGTCGGACACCTGATCGGACACGACGCTTGACCGACACTCTTCGCACCGTGTCCAATATGAAAATAAATTTATCTGCTTAAATAAAATTTTAAAAAATATATATATGAACACCGTAATGGTCGTAATTAGAAGGTATATCTACTATGCATGCATTATTTGTGACACTTGATGTTATTTCACTTATTTTTTTGTGATTTTGAAAACTGAAGTATTTATTTTTTCTTTCAAGCATATATACTTTACAAATCAATACAAATTTATAATGTACAAATATATGTATATGATATATATACATATTTTATTAGCAGTATCGAGGCCGTGTCGTGTCCTAATAATTTTAAAATGCCATATTTCGTGTCCGTGTCGTGTCGTACACAGTGTCCGTGCATCATAGCTATGGGCTTATCCAGGCACAACATGCGTACATTTCACCAGTGGCATAAAAGTAATAGAAATGTCAGAAAATATTTTAAAAAATGCAACTTAATGCAGCGTACCGGTAATCATAGGTCAATGGTTCTCCAACCTCAATGGATCTAGATGCAAACACACCAAGACGCGTCTCCTTGTCAACTTGCCTGTTGATGATAACATAGTAAGAATTTTGTTGTACTGCAATAAAGATAGAAGTATCACTGAACTTAAAACTCGAATAAAACACTAGTTTTAGGATTTGGCCATATGAAAAAGAGCATTATATAATGAAAGTCATGAATATATAGTGAGAAAATCACAAATTTACTTACCATTTCTCGAGTTTACAATTAGGGGCGCAACTATGATTTAGAAACCTCGAATAATTTCCCTTGAATGTTGCATCGATCACAAAGTCCTTATTAATTTCACACATATAAAAGTTCCTAGCATTCTGGTCTTTCAAGTCCCACAGCCTTCTCTCACACAAGGCATCATCAATTACTGAAATATAAAAGTAAATGTAAATGATTAAACATCACATCCATGTTGCTTACAATAAAGTATAAATAATAATTTTCTTAAAACAGCTTTTATTCTTTCACATAGTTGTTAATGGCGAATGGAGCAACGCAGGCCTTTTTGAAGAAAGAATTATATATATATATATATATATATATATATATATATAATTATATATAGTGATATATGATCAATAATATGGAAACTTTTTGAATATCTTTTTTAATTAGGAATTTGGTAAAAATTTTAGCCTATTTTAATCTATTTTTGATTGTGTAATACCCAATTTATCCCCAATTAATGGGTCACCTTCAATTTTGACCGATGGTGAGCAATTTTGACCGATTGTGACCAATTTAGGTTAAAATTTTAGTCTATTTTAACCTATTTTTGATTGTGTAATACCCAATATACTCCCAATTTAATAGGTCACCTTTAATTTTGACCAACTGTGAGCAATATTGACCATTTTATTCAAAACGGCGGATTTCTTCAACATGGCGCGCCTTTATGGCGCTTACCATGGCGCACCACGCCACGATTCATGGCGCTGGGGTGGCGCCATGGCGAGCGCCATTTACACATATAATCAAAATATGACCATTAAAATCTTATTTATAACTTTTCTTAACCATTACATATTGTTACTCTCCTTTAAAGTTTAAACCAACTTTCTTTGCGAGAAACTATTTCTTTATATATAAGATACGTATTTAATTATTTACTTAGCAGGAAGCATAATATTATTTAGAAGCTAATGCATGTACTAGTAAGCATCGTCCCAACTCAAGTAATAACCATAATATAAACATAAAAATCATTTAGAGCAAGTGTGTTTGGATAACACAAGAATTACCTTCTCCAACATATTCTACAATAAAATCTCCTTTGTTGATTGGTTCCGCAGCCACTACACCCCAACCACAAAGTTCCGTCTGATAAGCAACATACACCTATTATTAATATTCAAGTAAATTCAAATTCAAAAATCGACAAAACGTACCTTCACAAGCTTGATTTTTTTCACTTTCTGAAAGGGTCGGTTTTTGCAGTTTTTTGAGCAACGACAAGCATTTGAGCAGCTTATGCACTGAACACTGTTGCATAATAATAAATATCATAATCATATCGATGTAGTTAGAATAGGTAACTGTATATCAAAAAACTCAGCACATAATGTGCTGCATGAAGTAATGACAAGTTCTATTATGAATGAAGATCTCACCTGCATACACAACCATCAGAGCACTGAGTCGAACTGCAGCCAGTGCAGCCCGTATCAGTATAAACATTATTACGCTTTCTCTTGACGAGGTACACGTCTAAATTAGTTAAGATTCATCAAAAAGACAAGCTTTTATGGTTACTATAGTTACTTTTGTCGAGTTCGTTTGATTCATACATGAGAAAAAGCTGGTTACATCAAGAATCTTAAAATGTAGGTACAGATTGAAAATTCTAAAAACAGAAAGTGTACACAATGCATTCAAGTCTAGATAATAGGAAACAATATTCATAGGATACTGCGTTTGATGTGCACATATGGATGTGGATCAAACTTGGTTTCTATCTCATCTTTCCATTTTATATTAATATTGAATTCCTTCTGAGTATCTGGAATAGGCAACTGAGAGAAAATATCCTGAAAAATGCAATAAAAGCATTTGTTGGTGATTCACTAACAAAATAAAACTAGCGAAAGGGAGGATAAAAGTCATTTACATTCGATAAAAACTAACCTCCATGCTATGTAAAGGAACCGCATGCTGCATAGTACGCAAGATATGTCAATCCTGTTGCCAGATTAATCAATTAATATATATAGCGGATAAAGCCTATAAATAGTCTCTCATTAGACCTTGATTTTGATGATTAATCATTTAATTTGAAAACCCTCTTTAAAATGTTCGCAGCATTGACCACGTGACATGCCAAATAAGAAATGAAATACTGACATTATAGAAATATACAAGAGAAAAAGTATATATAGTAAGTAAACGTGGCATGGATATGAAATGCAGCCACCAATTGCTCGTATTGGTAACAAATCTCAAATTCCACTTTTTATCCCTTTTTTGACGATAATTCATATGCCTAATCCAAATCCATAAATTAAAAACAATAGTTGCTGCTCTGTTACAAAATGCATAAAATCATAAATGCAGTTACACGTGAATTTTATTGCTTATTGTATGAAAGAACTCTGGTTTTAGGCTCCAATTTTCATACTGATTTAAAATGAACTGTTTGGTTTTATTTTCCATGGGAGACCAATATTGGAACAGTGGAGTACGTGAATATAAATAATTCCAGAATGACTTGTGCATTCAAAGAGAACGATTCAGATTAATTTCAAATTACTATACTCGGGGAATTTCAAATCTCCACAATAACTCAAAAATAGCTCAAAATGGAAGCTCAATAATTTGAAATACTTTATAAAATGAAATTGTCCCAACACACTCTAATATTCTTTTTCTCATGTAGTGATTCGAATTTTTGAAACGCAAAATACCCACTAAAAACTTCATCCAGATTTCTTGGTGACAACATAAATTCCTCTAATACTCCATAATGACCTACCATTTATAGTAATGTTTCATTTACACGTTATGCCTCGAAAACCCAACCGCAGGGCAGATTGTATGGCCCACAAAAACAAAAAGCATCCAGTTAATAAGTGATGCTATATGATAATCAATGGGCTCACGATATCCACCATTATACGCCAATCATGATTTCCTCATTTAAGATTGCATATTCTCCAGCCTCTAAATCTTTGAACCTATCTGTATCAAATAGTCAATAAATCTATAACCAAAGTAGAATTTTATAGAGCATAAGCACCAACTTGGTGGCACTTATTTCCTCTACTTTTGGCCTGAATATGCCTCAAGCCCACAAAATGATGATGAAACGCTAAATACATGTCCTATGGACATAATGTGATTGGCCAATATTAGGAACCATGTTCATGGGTAACATGAACCACATTGATTTTATGTCAAGCATTACATGTAAGCATGACCAAGACTTGACAGATTAAATTAAAACCTTGCAAGATTCGAACGAAGTCAATTACAAAATCATTCTCGCTCAATAACACGACGGTTATAAAAATAACACTTTTAGTTAGCCATTTCTCATTTCTACACCAAAGTTACTTATTTCCTGGAATCTCTCACTTTTCAGATAACCTTGTAAGATTCGAGCTGATGTTAATTATGAAATAACGCATCGTTGTCAGTATAACTTCACTGTATCAAGCTTTTTCTCGTTTTTTTACCAGGGAACTAACAAAATTCCACCTACTACTTATTTTCTCAAATCTTCATATGCATATACATATATGTGTCTCTATGTCTATAAGTGCTTGAGAGCATATATGAAGAATCTAACACTATTTAATGTCGAACATCCCTAAAAAGGAAGAGCAAACAAATTAAACTCATTACAAGAATTCAACTGATAAACCAAAACCCTTATCAAAAAAACGTGCATTTTACATCATTTAATTCGAATTAAGATCAATCCCCTGTCTTCGCATCTTAAAACAGGTATTTCTTAAGAACCCACAACATGAATATGAAAAATCAAAAATTGAAAGAAACTTTCACCTGCAAAAAGTTAAACCAAAAAATCGAGACTGTAATTACCTTACAAATACAAGAAATTGCGAGTTTGTGTTGGATAAAGAAATGGATTTTAGGGTTCGGAGTTAACGAGTGTTTGGTGATTTTGGAGGTACAGAAGAAAGAATTTGGGGATGTTGGTTTTCAAATTGCTTTTTGGGACAAACTGGCGCCCATAGAAAGGGTCAATTTCTTTTGAGTTCCAAATGTTTTTCCTATTTTTATTACAAAAAAGTATTGATATTGTTTTTTTAAGGGAAAAAAAAGTATTCATATTGAAATCTATCTATCATTTTATAAGTCATTTTGTGCCTAAAATGGCAATTATTAGTGAAAGTTTTATCTGCTATTTGCAAATTTAACGTTCAAATTTTCAATGCACGGTGTAAAACCCTTAAAAGTTTCAAATATTACCAATAGTTCATTTTAGCATTGAAATTCTAAAGGTTGAAAATGTAAATAGCAGATAAAACTCTCACTAATAACTGCCATTTTATACAAAAATGATTTTCATTTTATAATAGTATAGATATTTCCGAAGAGCAATGTAAATGTTTTAGTGTGTTGTAATATAAAACATAGGGAAAATGCGTAGATAAATAATTTAGAGTGAACGATGAACCCAGAGTCTATGACTAATAATGAGTTCGAGTTCTACTTGTGTGTGAGTATTAGTTTACTTTATAAATATGTATTTCGTTTAATTTAAACTCAAAATTATTGTTGAACTTTAATTTTTGTTAAAATTGTAATTGACTAATTTTTTATATATTGATATTGCTAGTAATTTATGTTGGTGTAGAGTGGTATAGAAAATAATTTAAAATTAGAGTTCAATAAAACCTTTTAAACTTCACAATAATTTTGTATTAAAATTTTGGCGCTTGTCAAATGCTTTTGACGCTCACTTTAACTTCTGAGTGTTGATGAAAGACTTGATCTGATAGGTAACTTAGATGATTTGAACTTTCAATCAAAATAAAATTAATATTTAGCGCTTATATCAGATTTAGCATAGCGCATATGATTTTGTCCTTTTCTTTCAAATTTACAACACTTTCACTTTTTATACTTGGTTACTTGAGTTTTGGAAATAGATCTTTTATCCCACAATATAGTATTATAATAGTGTCATATTATTGTGAGATTAGCAACTGTCCATTTAAAATAAATTATAAATAATAATTCAAATAAATAGACATTTGTCACACAATGAATAGTGGGATAAAAAATCCGCTCTGATTTTAAATAGCTAAATTTTGATGTTGTATGAACAAATGAAGTGAAAGCAATAAAACGAAAAGTAAAAATCACAATACTTTTAAGATTTATTAGGTTTGTATAATCACAACTACGTTTTTCTCGTCCTTTACCACTTGGAGGAGTCCTCGATTATCAATATATCACAAAGAAAGGAAGAGTTTTTGCTAAGAAAATTTTCAATTGTTTGCATATTGTTATAAAGTTCTATATTATACACAAACTGAAATAATATTAGTTTGACACATGTTAGATGTGTAAACTTCACTACAAACGCGTAACCTTTTATTCATGAAATTCTACTGCAAAAATTGATGCGGTATAAACCTAATAGTCCAATTAGAAATGTTTATTCGATACTCATAGTCGTTACCAATATTTAATGCATTTGAATTTAGTTCTCGTTGAAAATAAATGCCCGTTATTGGTTGTATTTAAACTTCTTGACTTCGAATTTATTTTAAGTGAATCTTTGTCATTTCTGATGTAATTCATTTACGAATGAATTGTCTTTGACGCTCAAATAATCTTGATGCTTGACTTGCTTCACTACTTGTAACATTGGTCTTCAAAAGTTTTCCAAATCAATAACATTCGAAGTCTATATATACATATTTTCTAATAAAAATCAAACTTACATAAATTTAACGTTCAATATAAAATCCAATTATTATCAAACTTCTAATCATCAAAACCCTCTAACATGAGATTTCCTGACGATGTTTGTATTACATTATCATATATGGGTATTTTTACCTCTCTTCATTTGATTAATAGATATTAATTATTGTAATGATTTAATGTCAATCTACATTTAATATTTTTGAAACTTTGGTTTGTAGTATGTTTGAAGCTGGTAAAATTAGACTTTCATTAGCAACATTAAGGGCATCTCCAATGGAATACACTAAAATAGTGTAAATTTTGCACCATTTTAGTGTCTGCTACAGTATTGCTGCTCCAATGTATAACACTAAATCTCACACTAAAAGTATATTCCACAGAATATTCCTTTTTAACCTCATTTACTATTATTTCTCATATTTTACAAATAACACCCTACATTAAATTCTTTATTACATATTCATCCATGTTAATATTTTTTTATATTTTATAGACTTATAAAATTTTACAATGATTATTTAATAATAATAATACATAGTATATATATATATTTAATATTTTATCGACGAAATTAAATATCAACGAAATTAAAATTGTACATAATATATAAAGTTCGAATTATATTTAAATCAAACAAAAAAATATAGATCGTAAACGAGATGATAGAATTTTGGAGCGTGACTTAAGTTCTATCAGTGATCCAACAATTCGTGCTTATATACATGCTCAACAATTAGAAATTATACAAAACAGAGCACAAGCACAACCATCACCACCATCTTCTACATCAAATTTCTATGATCCATATGTTCCTAATTTTGATGGAGGGGCTGATTTACCACCGTACTAATATTTAATGTTTATTTAATTTACTAGTCTTATTTTTATTTTCATATCGTGCTATTTCCATTCCATGTAATATTAGTTATTTCCTATTTTATGTAATATATCCATGTTTCAATTAATATTTTTATATATTTTAATTTATATTTATTATTGTATAATTAAATATAAAAAATGACATATATAAAAATATAATGGACCTAATCGTAATATTTTTAAAATTAAAATACATAAAATTTTCAAAACATAACATATATAAAAAAAGATAATATATATATAAAAAAATAACATATATCTAATCGTAACATTTTTAAAATTTAGGGACTTAATTGTAAATGGACCAAATTGTAACATTTTATAAATATATATATCAAATTGAAAAACAAAAAAAAAACAAAATAACAAAAAAAAACAAATAAACCCACGGCAATTTGCCGTGGGTATGGCCCACTTATACCGTTCCATTGGAGCACCATTTTGGTGCTCCAACACCAAAATGGTGCTCCATTGGAGATGCCCTAAGTCAGCATTCCAAATGAAAGGACACGATATGATTCATTAAAGTATATTACATTTTTTTCAGTTTAAAGTGTCATAATTTGATTATTTTTATTTTTCAATCTAGATAGACTTTATAATTATGTTACATATAATGGCTTGTCTTTTGACTTTGTTTAATTTTTCATCTCTTTGGATTCGGTATGAGACTATAAAAACTAATGCACTTTATGTTAAAAAAAATAGTAAAAAAGATTATGTAATTTGATGGTTGGAAAATTATTTTTGAAATCATGATTTGGATTAAAAATGATGCTATTTATATCATTATATAACCTTTTTTTCCATTTATTGCAGTAAGATGCTAATTTAAAGTTAAATTGTGGAAAACTTAATAAATAGTGATTCCCAGTATTTTAAAGACGACGCATTGTAAATAATCATCCAATAATTCATTTTTTTTTTTCAATTTGGTATCTTGATGATATTTGAATTATAGAAATTCTTTTTTAAAATAGATGTTCTACATAAGTCCATGACTAGTACAACAAAATATATACATATAAACTGCACATTTTAATTTGATTTCGGGTTAGTGTAGTTGTGTCACAACTTCTTAACAATTAGAATTACAAAAAAAAATTGTATTTATGATTTTATAGAATGGTATATGTGGGTCGATTTAGATTGTATTGACCATTCCAGAAAATCCATATTAAATTCACCGAATTTATGTTTTATTGCAATTTTGATCTCGTTGTTAATTTTCAGATATAAATATGATAACAGTTACGTTGGAGTGTAGAGGGACAAATAGTTTTACATATTTTATATGTAAATATTTAATATAAATTCTTTTTTATCCCCATTTTTCTTTTTCTCTTTTACCTCCATGCAATGCAAGTTGTAACTTTTTTTCTTTTCTCTATTCTATATTTCCATTTTCCCATTTTTCAATTTTTTTTCTCTTTTTCGTTCTATTTTTTATTTCAATTTTTAGGTTTGTTCTCTGTCTTTTCGTTTCCGTTATTTTTTTCCTTTATTTATTATTTTCTTTCTCCGTTTTTTATTTCGTTTTACTTCTTATTGATCCTTTAACGTTCCTCTTTTTTTTTTTTTGTCATTGTTTTGATCTCTTTGCCTCATTTATGTCATTCACAACCGTAGTCAACTTCCTGAAATCACTCATGTAGAAAAAAACAAGCAAACATATTATTTTAATACATCTCATATAGATAAAAGAAAAAAAAAGTAACTAACTTAATTGAACAGATTTCTTTTGCATATAATGAACCAACAGTGTTATATTATGTATAAATTCCAGGAAAAGTATTCAAAATCTTCTCAAAATAAAAATTAGGACGTCAAGAAATTGAATTTTTGTAAAGTTCTCAATTTGATAATGTCAACTCCTAAATCTTTAACTTTTAGTTGAATATATATTAATTTCCTAACTTTTGTATCCCTTTGGATTATTTAAATACAAAAGGTTGATTTCTCCAGGAGAAACTTTTTTAATTTTTCCTAACCGATACTTTCTCCAAAAATCAAATTTATTTTTTATTTTCTTAATAAATTATACATAAACAAGATAATAACGTCAAAAATACTTTAGGTGAGATTATGCGATGGTAAAAAAAAAGGAAACAGAAGAATTAAAGAGAAAATTAGAAAGGAAATAAAAAAAGACGAAAGCATGTGAACCTTAAACAAATACAAAAGGCTAGGAAAAAAAGAGAAAATAAATTTTCGATTTTTAGTTTTACTATAGAATTATGTAAATGTATTTTCCCGCAAATAATTGTTATTTCTAAAAATATATTACTTCATTGTGCTTTCAATTGCAATGGTTGGAATTATCTCTATATATTAGCATATTTTGATATTAACTGTTATCTAATCTTTCCAATTCAAATGTAAGTAGGAGTAAAAAATTGAGTTTACATATAACTTATAGAGATATTTAACGACTTTAAGCATTTATAAAGTTAAATACGAATCGGTTTATCTCTAGTTTGATTTTTTTTTTTAAGAATTGTTCTTTTTCTTGTACTTTACTCTTAATTATTCCAAATTGAGAACATTGATTTACATGGAATATTAAGTTGAGTTGTGTTGTTTTTGTTAGTGAGTATTTATGATACTTGTTCCAAATGTGCTACTAAACATGTAAACCATGTAGTATTTTATTAAAATAGTTTGACTTAGGAATTTATATTTAGTACATTGTTGTTTGATAACTATTATTTGTATTATTTTAGGGCAACATTTTTTTGTGTGAAGTTATGGTGGAAACTTAATAATTATTCCCATAATGGAGCTTTTACTCTCTTTTATACCAAGTACAGACTAGGTTTAAGATAATGTAAACAAATGTAATTATCGATTCTCTACTAATATTCGGTTAATTTCTTTCGTTTGCATCTTCTCCGATCCTTTGTTAGTAACACATCTCTGTAAACTTTATTCATCAACGTAAATTAGTATAAATTGGCAACCGTAACAAAACCAACCTTGAATATACTCACCTTAAATATGAAATATAACATTCAATTAGCCCACAATTACCATATCAAAATGATTACTTATATCTGAATTTGTATAATCAAATGGTGTAATTAATCTTGTATCATATACAATTAGATTATATTCTTATATGTGCTAATAAACAATCTCATTAATTCTAATATGATAGTTTATGGTAACACGAATATGGTTTGTTATAAAAGAGTCCAAGTTTTAAATGCCATGCTATACAACTCACTTGTACCCATATAAATTAATCAGCGAAACAAACCAAAACAGTTACTTTTTTTTTTTCTTGAAAATATAAAATTCAACCATTTCGCATTTATATAACTTTTGACTTCCAAGAAGTATTTCTACATCGACAGATGCTTATGTAATGCATGCATCAAGACAAAAGCAAAACTCAGACACTTAATGCCTTAAACATCAGTTACAAGTTATATATAAAAAAAAAAGACACAAAACGGAGAAAATTTTAACATTATATCTCATGTAATTTCTAAAAAAGAAAAAAAAAACTACACAATAAAATAAAAATCACTAGTCTCTTCTTTCTTCTTTCTACTCAAGGTTGGAGTTTTCATCTTCAATTTTATTACATTTGGGAAGTGAATTTTCTCATTTCTTCACTTTTTATCAACATCAATGGCTTTCTACGAACCAACGGTGCTCGAATTTCATGTGTTATTGGTCGACCATAACACAAAGAACCTTGTCGAGACTTGTAAATTGCTACAGTTGAACTTATATAAAGGTAGAACTCTAACTATACATTATCTAGCACAAAATCTTGAATTTTGGTTAATTCTATTTAATCTTATCAGATATTGATCCAAAATTGCATGAAATTTTTTTAAGAAACTTTGAATTTGATAGCATTTTCATCAGTAATAAAGTCTAATTTCTTGTTTAAGTTTTTATTTCTATATGAGAATTGTTGTTTTGATAATTACATCTTAAATTATTTGAAGATGAAATTTAGGGTTTTCTAATATTGGCTTCTTCCATTCTGCTATTATTTATTTAATTCAAGATTCATTCGATAAAATTAATCCTCTAAATTTTGAGGCTTTGAGAATTCGAAGTAAAAAAAAATTCACATTCATAACATACAATTACATATATACATGCATAAACTCATAATAATCACGTGCATGAAAAAATATTTAAATTTTCAATTCGCGCCATTATAAATTTGAATTTACTTCCTTATATGTAATATAATTTTTTACCGCGCAAAACTTGAAAAAATGAATATTTTTTATTTTCGAATTATTTTTCACATAGTTTTTTCTAGATATTTTAATTTTAAATCTATTTTACTTAATATTTTATGGTTTTTTCTTATTGTGCTTTTGGTTGTATTCTTCTTTCACCACTTTTTCCTAACTTCTCCTCCATAGCATTGTCTTCTCTACAACTGTTTTGGACAAAGAAGATTAAATGATAGTAATTGCAACATATTCTTTAATCTTGCAAGAGACCATTGATATAAGTATGATTTAAATTATGCAATAGATCTAATATAAAATAATTTCATATATATAAACTATTTATTATCCTCTTCAAATGAGTATCTTATATATACAATCAATTTTGTTATTTTTATGTCAAGCAATGTAGTACAAATACAAATATTAATACACTAAATTGTTTTTGGCAATATATATTTTTTATCAAATCATATTGATCTAGAGAAAATGAAAGACTTCAGTATGAAACTATTGGTCTATAGTATGACCTAGATCTCAAGATCATTGATTTGTCATTCTTATTCAGTTAGGTTAATTTTCTAACTTATTCATCAAACAATGGAAGGAAAAGTTGGAATTATCTAGTGATTGAAAGATTAGATTCATCAACATTTAAGTTTGGATTCATTGGTTTGTTTTTATTTAGCCTTTTAATTAGGTAATTTCATAAGATTATATTTGGCATCTATCTGCTTTATAAATTCATAAAGAATTAGACAAAAGTCTTACACAACAAACCAATTCAAATTTTATCTTTTGTTTACATTGAATCGATCAATTGTCGTTAATTATAACTTTTGCACCGTGATTGTTCTCAATAAGAATCGTCAAATGTTTATGACGAATTTACATATTTACATTTTCTTAATAAAACTGGTAAATAACACGTACGCTGATTGCTCTTTTGAGTTTTCGTTTACTTTCAATTTGAACTAATGCAAAACGTTGTTGGCTCAGTTACACCAGTTCAAGACGCTTCTGTTGCTTCGTTGATGTTGAGGGAAGGAAATTCGAAGTTCGATCTTGTGATGGTTGACGAATACTCATTTAATATGCGAGGATTTAATATTATCGAAGATGCTACCAAGTTGGACTTGCCCGTAGCTAGTAAGTATCAAATACTCGAAAATTATAAGAGATTCAATTTTATTCATGTTATATTTATATATATATATATATATATATATATATTTAGAGTTGTTTTACTCTTTACTCACTTTATAACTATTTAACTCGTCTTTGCATGTACATTCTATTAAAGTAATGTCGTCTAACGCAAATGCAATGCTAGCAAAGCGCGCTATTGAAGAGGGGGCATTTCTTATCATGGAAAAACCAATTATTGTTGAAGATTTTAAGTACTTATGGCAAAATGTATTGCGGGAAAACGTGCAAAAACATAATGAAAATCAAGGACGTGGAAAAACATGTATCGATAACCAAAATTATCCTCAAACCGAAAAATTGATAGATAAAAATACGACGACTACAGATATGATCCCTTTAAATACAGGTGGATCAAGCAAAAATAAAGGTAAAAAAGTCAGAAATGAGAATAGTAGCAATCTTGAATCGAACAATAATACTCGTGGACAATGTATGAAGCCAAAGCTGTGCACTGAATGGACTCAAGAACTTCATGAAAAATTCATGGCTGCTGTGAAGCAACTTGGTGATGGAAGTATGATTTCTTACACTGCAAAACCCTATTTTTTTTTAAAAAAAAATAATTTATTTATATATATGTAAGTTTATTTATTTTATCGTGTTTATTTGTTTACTATTTGCGTATTTACTATATATTAAATGAGAATGAACGTTTATGTGGTATATCGTAAAGAATGTTTCCCGAAGGAGATTCTCGAAATAATGAATGTTCCGGGGCTGACAAGAATGCAAGTTGCCAGCCACCTTCAGGTATGGATCTAATACAAGCTTATACTCTAACGAAAATTTATATTGATTTGAGTTAGATTATATTGTATCGTAATCTATCCTACAAACATGGAAATAAAATATACGTAACTTATAAATAAAAGATTAATATCTAATAAATAACTAACAGAAGATGAAAAGATATTAATCTAAAATATGGAATATCATCTAACATGATTGATAAGGACATATACATTTAATTTTCTTCTAAGAAAATTGACATATTTTGGTATTCTTCTTCACTTGATACATTACAGATTCACTGTTAAATTTAAACTCTACATTATTGCTCATTTTCTAGGATGAAAAATCAGTATTAGGTTAAGTTTAAGTACTAATTTAGCTGGTGTGTGAAAATTCAGTTCTATGTTAGTTGTAAGGATTGATAAAACAAATTTTGTATGTAAATACTAACTTGAGATATCGCAATTCACCATCAAGAGTGATATTCATTTCTAGGGCAAAATTCATTTTGCATAGCCTCTAATACAAGCTGACACATTATTAGACAAAAATAACCTTTGAATTATGTAAAATTATAAATTCATTGTCACCTATGTATAATAATTTATAACACTTTGCCCACCCCATCACGATTACATTTCAATATAATATGACTCCAAAATTGATTTAATGCTAAATATATTAAACAAATTACTTAAATAGTAAAATATAATTAAAACAACATGGATAAGACATATAAAACTTAAATGAATTCTTATAAATGTTTATAATCACAATTAATAATTTAATATATCATTTTCTTTAGTCCACTTTATTCATTAATTGTTGGAATTTAATAAAACTAATCATTTATATTCTTAAGTAGTGTACTATTTGTTAAGATAAATTGATACCCATTTAAGCATTTATGTATAGATATAACTTTCTTTTTTTAACATTAACTAGTGATAAATGCTTAGGGTTTAAGTTTTAGGGTTTAGTTTTTTAACTCTTTATTTAGTTGGTATAGTTAATACTACTAATAACATATACACATATATAGTTCAAAATACATTAAAAAAATTCTAAATATTAGTGCAATTGTTATCAAAATGTGAAAAACTAGAATTTAAAATATATATAATTAGGACATTTTGCTACTGTTTTTTGAACTGTATAGTGAATTTATATGCCTTCTTTAACTGTCCAATGTGGGAAAAAACACTAATTTATTGCAGAAATGTCGTTATGGTCCTCAACGTCCTGAGAGGCAAACTCGAGGCTCAAAAGTATCAAAGTCTGCAAATAATACTAATTCAAAACGTTCCAACTCAAGAAGATACGGATCATTCCCGTCTTTAATCAAAGGTTTTAAAAGCAACCAAAACGACGAACAAGGCCTTAATAGCAACATGGAATATCTTACACCTTCCAACAACATGGGACAAGATGGAATATTCGAGAATCTTTCTAACAACAATTTCATGATCGATCAAAATGCACTGGATCTAGGGCTTCAATCGGATGTCTTGTATGGATTTGCTTCTGCTGATAACGATGGTTTAATCCAAAACAATTTTAATTTTCAGGGATCTGATAGTGATCAAGTGGTATCTACCCAGGTTAGTTTAAGTGCTACTTTGAATTTTTATTAGAGTAATTTGTATATGTTTTCCTTTAATTTCTTTATGTTTTTCAACATTGATTTTAATCGAAAATTATTATGATATTAGCTATAATTTTTTTTTTAAATCTGCATGACAGACCTCTGAAGCAGCTAATCAGGTTGATCCAAGCTTTTGGACTGCATGGATAGCAAACCTTGCAAGTGATGATTTGGAGAATGGGAAGGCATAAGAGAAGAACCTAATTATGAACATAAAGAATTAATAGTTACCTATATATGGATAATATAATATATATATATATGGTCATTAATATCGTATGTAAGAATGAACAACGGTGTGTATATGTTTAGGGTTGAATTTGGATCATGATCAAGACGTGAAACTTATTATCTAGATCAAGCACCTTCGTAAATTTATGAAGAAATCGTATATTTCTTTAGCTTTTTTAAGATAGACGCAAACAATTTAAATGCAATATTTTTTTTCGTGATTTTATTATAACTTAAATTTGTTAGAATTTAAAAAGTGTTCAAAACGAGGTTATGTGAAAGCACATCATGAGTATCAATAGTTTGGGATAATTTTTAATCTTGGAGGGAAATATTGCGTGTTGCAGATGTGCAAGATGCCAATACTTATACTTTCGGTCGCTTATCTATAATCTATAAAAAAAATTAAAAGTATGAATGATATGGAATGATTTAAATAGTTTATAATCTATATTATTTATATTTCTTAACTTTTTATGAAAGACTAAAATGATCGTACATTAATAAAGTAATAATACCTTCTAATAAAAGTAACGCTGATTCCAAAGAGGTTGTTCTTAACAATTTAATTGTGGTTTCATTCTCATAATTTCGATGCAAATTTAAATCAATGTAGGTTAATTGAAATTCAGTAGTTTAAATGGTTCCAAATCTTGAAGGTTCTTACTCGAAAAGTTGAAGGATATATTAGTCTTGTAAATCATAAGAGATAAAATTTTAGTCATGACAAAAGAAAACATATATGCCAACGATCCTCTCCAAAATTAATTAAAAGCTTCAACTCTAAGGACATGATTGGTATGAATGAATGGAATTAAGTGGGAATGGAATGGTATAAGGAATGGAATGGAGATGGGAATGGAATGATATTGATTTCATAAATACTATGATTGGTATAGTGCAGGAATGAGAAAGGAAATGAATTCGAGATATGAGATTTTTTTTTAATTCTGTATATTTGTATATTTGAGTTATTTATTAAACTCGAATACAAATTTGAATCCAATCTAATTCTATGAAATTTAAATAATTTGAGATTTTGAATTTTTTATTTAAAGAAAAATAACTAGGGACATGATGAAAAAATGGAAAAAATTAAATGAAAAATGGGAAAAATATAGTTATTATATAATGATTGAAAGAGTTATATATGTAATATTGTCTATATAATAATTCACCTTTTCTAATACTTTTTTATTGATAAACTAGTTTAAGGATAAGATATTATTTATTAAACGCAATATTATTTTATATTTTTTCAATTCATTTTTGTATTTTTTTTCTATTTTTGTTACATTTGAAATTATATTTATAATTATTAAGTAATTCTTATTGGCGAAAATATTTCGACTTAGTACGTACGAAAAATAATATGTATTTTTTAGTTATTTCAATGCATTTAAATAATTTTTTGAAATTTTCAATAATTTATATTATTTTAAAATAATTTGTGATTATTAATCATAAGTCCAAAAATATATATATATATTGCATTCATCAAATTTTCAAAACTTTTATATTGGTGTGAAGAAAATAATATCATAAGAAAAAAAAATATGATTGATTCCTAATAGGCAAGGAATAGCCAAACCCAAGAGGTATGGAAGGAATCACCATTCCCATACTTTTGGGAATATGGATTCCAATAGGAATGAGCATTCCCAACAAAAAAACATACCAATCATTAGAATAGGAATGAACATAGGAATGCTCATTCCATTCCCACCTCATTCCAGTATACCAATCACGCCCTAAAGGTATTGTGCCAATCACATGAATTTTTCCATTAAAATTATAACTTGCCAGCCTAATTTTAGCTCATTTTAAGAGGTAGTTATCGAAGTAAAAATATGTTAAATGTGTAATCTTGTCCCGATTCATATTCATATGAATGAAAAGACGGTAGAATCAAACAAATGAGAGCTTATGTCCAAATGAACGAATCTTTTAAACGGAAAAAAAATGATAAAAGAAGCAACTAAGATAACAATTAGATCGAAAAGATTGAGAATTTTTCTTTCTATTTAGTAAATACAACTGAGAATTAATGAATAACAAATTTTCTTGCATAAATCAAGTTTTCATGTTTTATTACACTTATCTACAAAAAATAAATTCAAGAATAGCAGCTTTCAGCATGCATATCATCAATAAATATCATAATTCTACTTCATACTCTGAGAAACTTTTAATCTCATGAGACTATATATATATATATATATATATATATATATATATATATATAATTTATAGCATCAAATCTTCCCCATTAAGAATCGAATCGAACTGAACCATAGGCTGCATGAAAGAGTTGAGCTCCCCAAATATATCTTCGCCTTGATCATTATATACGCTGCAAAATTCGTTCGACTCAAAATACGTTTTTATATCATCTTGTATTATAATACTACTGCTTTGTGGTGGATCATCAGAATGATCTTGTGGTGTATAAGGGCATTCTGCAGCCAAAGTCATTTCCATCATTTCTTTAAATTTCGATGACTGTAATAAAAGACCTAGGGCTGACGTGGCAGTGGCTGGCCGTGGCTGAGATAGGGCGGCTTCAGGGTGGTCGGTGGGTGGTTGGATGAGCGGTGGGCTACCGGAGTGGTGGTTGGATGGTGGGCCCACTAGGGTTTTCTCAATGTCGTTAGGGTTATTTTTGTCGTTATTATTATTGTTATCGTTATTGTTTGGTCTTAACCATTTTATGTAACGACTGAGATCAAAATTTGTGACGGCATTAAGGCCACGGTATTCTATAGCCGCCATGTCGTACGCTATAGCGGCCTCTTCTTGAGTAGCTGAAAAAATATTATGATTAATTATTTATAAAAACAATTGTAATAAATAATAATCTATGATGCAATGACATGGGATACGGCGCACGATACGACATGGACACAAAATATTATTTTTTAAAAATATCAGGACACGACACGACCTCGAAACTTCTATAAAATGTATATATATAATTCATTTAAAATATATAAAATATTCTTTTCATTTTAATTTAAATATAATTGATTAGAGAGAGAAACTACAAAAATGATTGTACATTATAATTTGTATTTGATTTGCAAAGTTATATGTGTCAAAAAGAAAATAAATACTACAATTTTCAAAATCATAAAAAAATAAGTGAAATAACATCAAGTGTCACAAATAATGCATAGTAGTCACACATCTAACCACGTCCATTATGGTGTTCATATTTTATTTTTTTCATTTTATTTGAGCGGACAAATTTATTTTCATGTTGGACACAGTGTCGGGGAGCGTTAATGGAGTGTCGTGTCCGATGGAGTATCAGATACGACAAGTTGTGATATTTTAAAGTGTTTGTGCATCACAGATAATAAATAATTAACAAAAATTAATACAAGTTTTGAGTTCTAATTGAAGATTGTGGAAGGTTTAGGTTGGTAAACTTGCTCAACTAAGTAGATTGTGATATCAAAAGAAGTTGTTTGAATTGGTTTACCAGATATGAGTTGGTGAAATTAATGACATTTATCGATCATTTTAGTAAATTATTATAAGAAAAAAGTTATATGATAATTTGTTTAGATATTTATTTACCGTAAGTTCCAAGATAGAGGTATTTATTCCCAAAAACTCGCCCAATTCGCGCTTCCCATCTTCCATTGTGATGATGTCTGCAAATTTGGCATAAAATTCAAGATTTATGTATAGAATAAATATTATATAATCATATTATTGTCATAAAAGTCAAGATTTGATAAATATTATATGCATAAGCTGATCATATTATTTTAATTATATGGTGTAGTAGTTTAAATATGTAACAAACTTATTGACTTTGCAATGGTATTTCAAATACTGAATCATTAGAATTAATCATAAAGACCACATTGTCTCATTAGCTGGCATAATCACTGGATTATATTGGAGATTAAAAAATTAAACTTTTTAAATACTGCAATCATAGAAATTAATTAAAACAGTACAAATTGATTTTTATAAAATTTCCTTCATGGAATTTTATATTTTTAAATATATTATGATAGGAAAACATAAACTATACCTTGCAACTCCTCTATATTTCGAAACTCCTCGTGAAAATCCACTGCTTTTCCTGTAATTTCAGAAGAAAAAAATAAAATGAAGATTTTAGGTTTTCGACTAAAATACATACTTTAATCACTTTAATTTTTGTAAGAAAATATATATAGTAATTATATGTAAATTGTTTTCTTGCACTTGCCTTCTTAATGAACCAATATATTCCTCTCTGGATTGTCTCTCCATATCTATCAGCTCCTTCTGATATGTCGATAACTATATAATCGTGAAATATAACTAATCAGGCCATAATTAAATCATTCGATTTTCCTTTAAGTTATATAGAACATTAACTGCAACGATATAATATGTTTAAACATTAAATTAACGACATAATTAAATTACCGGAAAATTGAGTATGGTATCGGGACCCCAATACTTGAGTGCAGCCAAATCATATGCATGAGCAGCTGCTTCTTCATCATCATAAGCACCTGAATATCAGAACACAACAATATAATCATTAGAAATAAATCCCTTAAATTTTTAAAAAAAATTTACAACGAAAATAAATAAATTTTCAGTTAGGTACTTACCGAGATAAACTGCATTTTTTCATCGATAATCCACCAAATGATCATATCAAGGAAACAACAATAAGAAATAAAATCAGTTTACAAATACATTGGTGTAAATTGTAATATATATACATGCAAAATTATTTATTTTATCTATTAAATTCATAAAAACAAACCTTGTCTGCCTTTCTTGTTTTGTGCCTCATTCCAGCAATTCTTATCCCACAAATGTGCTTCGTATCTTCCGGTCCATCGATGCCTAACCGATCAGACAATGCAAAACCGAAAACATCAAAAATGAAACAAACCCTAAAAATAAAATATCATTTTTTGACATAAATGTTTTGATTAATTATCAACCTACAAAAATATCATTTTTTTGACATAAACATGAAACAAACCCTAAAAATAAAATACCATCTTTTTGACATATATGTTTTGATTAATTATCAAGCTACAAAAACAACAAATATGCATGCATGGTTTTATATAGATATAGATATATATATATATATATACCTTGTGACGCCACGATAAATCGAGCTACGTTGAGGCGGAGAGTCTCGAGGGATAGTTTTCCTAGTCCGTTTCGCCTTAATCCCGGGATTAGTCACAGGATTAGCAATAGCATTTGAAGCATTGTTCTTCGTTTTCTGTGATAATCTCGTCATTAGCAAGCTTGATTAGTGGTTACAAAAGGGTTATTTTTTGGGATTAGTGAAAATAATTATGACTAAGTCTTCAAATGGAGGGGGTTTTAAAGGAAGGATTAGTAAAAAAAAAATATGGATTAACTGGCAGGATCTTGTATGCTGGCAAATGGCAGGGGTTTAGCCGGCAGATTAATTTTAGCCGTCCGATAACCGGCTTGTTTTATTGTCCTAACTTGATTTTTTTGTGTTATTTGATGTTTCATTAGCATACTGTATTTGTAGATAAACTGTAAATTAATTAATTAATGATAATATTGGTTGATGGATTGCTTAATTAGTCTAATATATTAGGACAATCTGGCCAACTTCTTCAACTAACTTTTGAATTATACAACAGTATGTGATTATTATTTATTTATTTACTTTTGTAAGCTTAAATTGGAGGTTAGTGTAATTTGAAGTTGATTATGGATCAACTTAATCATCACTAAATTAAAGTAGGTCAGTTTTTATATTTTAAAAAACAATTAGTCACTTAATTATTTGTTAAATGAAATGTATGCTATTTTTATCTCAACTTAGTACCTAATTTTATGTTTGTAAAGAAAAAAAAAAAAGGGATTGTTTTTATAGAAGATTCTATTATGTTAATCTGAAATAGCTAAATATCTTTATGTATGATAATTGAAGAATAAATAGTGTACTAATTATGCATATTATTTCAACAGAGTGGGTTAATTATTTCATATTAACACAAGGGTCTTTTTGGACTAATCTCAAGAAAAGATAGTCTTAATGGAAGTTTTATAATGTGCCTATTTGCAGTTCTTAAATCATCAATCAGCTATTTTTCCTTTTAAGGAACCATCAATGAATTTATTTATGTAGCAAACTTTAATTTCCACAAATCAACATATTAAGCTAATAACAAATATTAACGAAAAATGATTAGAGCAATTTACAATTACAGCAATATGGCCTCATTACACTAAAGTTAAATTATCAAATTCAGTTAGTAATGCAATCTTTGATGTAAACTTTTTTTTACATGTATAACTTAACAATGATTGTCACGAAATTAAACGTAGGCTTGCTGATTTTTGGCAATATATTAATCATGCAATATCCAATCCAAAAGCGGATTTTATACCATTTTTGACGTTGTTGCCGTAAATTCACCCCAAACCCAAGCACTATTTCATGCACTCAAAATTAAAACGGTTCTCAGAATATTCATTTTTCTACATATTTTATACTTTAACAATCTTTCACAATTAAAACCCTAACGTTTACGTTATGTATATTTTCATCCTAGAAAATATATTTTGTTATTTTTTACTAATTTTTCCTCAGTGATTTGTAAAATTTATCAATATAATGTCCTATTATGTTAATTATTCTATCCTTTTGAATTATATATTCATGTTTTTAATTATGAAAAATTGTTGTGCCAAGAATGCACAAATGACGTTGGGTTAAAGCGAATCAGCGCCAAAAAGGGCCATCCATATTAATTTGCTATAGGTTGGAAATGTCCTTATTCCTATTCCATTTCCTATTTTAAATATTTAGATTTTTGACACGTGTAATTCACAATGCAGTTATTAAGAAATCTTTAATATGTGTAAATATTTTGAACCTGACAAATATCTAATAGATGGAATAGAAGATATAACACTATTTGAAATAGAAAATTTTGTCTCGTTAAATTAATATTAAAAATGATAGAAGAATGATGAACTAATCGGCAACAAAAAGTATTTTCACTATATTAATTGCGTGTATATGTATGAGAATTATTTCCCTTTTCTTTTAAGATCATTAACTATAGTAATTAGTATTGGTAATATCAATAAAATTGGATTTATTAGCTGTTTTTAGGAATTATTATTTCGAAAAACTTGAGACTGCACAACTCCTTTAGGTATCAAAACAGATATTTTATGTATCTTAGATAATTCGTAGATGCTCCATAAGATTTTTTTTTGGCAAGGATTAAAATAAAATTAATTAACTTTAAAATTGTGAATAATATTTATATATAAATATATTCTCCATTTTAAGTATGATTAGTTGTACTAATTTGTTTTATCCTAATGAATTTTTAAATGTTAATTTGGATAATGAGACTGGAGATGGCTTCATTGTTTTGCTCACATTTACAGTTAATTAATTATATTAAGTATATAATGCAATGGAATTATATACTGAAAGTTTAACTCATATATATATATATATATATATATATATATATATATATTGAGTTGATTTATGTTTTCATATATCATCAAGTTATTAGTTTTCAGATATGTAGACATATTTTTTCAACTATATGATTGTATGCATGTGGGTCAAAAATATGATAACACTTCAAATTTTTAATGCAAATTTTTGTAATTTTTAGCGAATTAGAGTCCGTGTAAATTTTCATTACAAATTTCGTCACTTATTTTCCAATTCCTATATATATATATATATATATATATATATATATATATATATATATATAGGTATGTATAGTGTTCTAAAACTTGTCACTGATTATGATTATATAGTAGTATTCTTAATATGTACCATGGATCATGTCACAACTTTGTACACATCAAAAAATCTCCTAGCCGTTGTGAGATACTCTACTCAAGAAGTATTTATATGTCCATATAAAAATAAAGCGGGGTCGAGAAGGTTGATCGATGAAGTTGTAGCGATTATGTAATTAATATTCTTCAACAATGTGCCAAAAACGACGCATGTTTGGTTTCATTTTGGGCCCAAAAATCTAACCAAATTGCATTTGGTTTTCATAATTTGGATCCAAAAGAATTCCCAATTTTTTGGGTCAAATATTGGGAATTTTGAAACCTTTTTTTTTGTGACAGTAATCATCATTGTAATCCTTTCTTTTCAATAATATCTCTTTATTTCATATACTATATATTTTAGGACTTGATTGGTATACTGGAATGAGGTGGGACTGAAAATGGGATAAATGTTCTTGAGTTCAATGTTATTCCTATGTTTGGTATGTTTTTATATCGGGAATACTCATTCTATTGGAATCCATATTCCCAAAAGTATGGAGTAGTGATTACTTTAATCCCATTGGGTTTGACTATTCCTTATCTATCGTAAATCAACTTTACTTATTTTTCTTGTGATAAAATTATTTTCTTCACACTAATAAAAAAGTCTTGAAAAATTAACGAATGCAATATATATATATATATTTTTTTTTACTTTTGACTTATGATTAATCATCTCAAATTATTATAAAAATAATATTAAATAATTAATAAATTCGAAAAAAATTAATTGCATTGAAAGAACAAAAAGAGATACATATTATTTTTCGTACTTAGTCGAAAATATTTTCAAGAATTACTTTAATTATAATAAATATGATTTCAAATATAACAAGAATAGGGATAACATACAAAAATGCATTGAAAAAAATATAAAATAATATTGGGTTTAACAAATAATATCCCATCCTTAAACTAGTTCATCAATTAAAAAAAATAGAAAATATGAATTATTGTATAGACAATATTACATATATAACTTTTTCAATCATCGTGTACGAACTATATTTTTTCTATTTTTTCATTTCTTTCTCCACTTTTTTCATCGTGTCCCACTTGTTAGTTTTCTTTAATTGAAATGTTTAAAATCTCACATTATCTAAATTTAAAAGAACCAGATTGAATACAAATTTGTATTCGAGATTAATAAATAACACAAATATATGAATATAAAGAATAAAAAAATTATATTTCTCAAATTCATTTTCAATCACTAGTTGTTTGATTGGAACAAATAAATGAATAATAATTCAATTCATTTCTCATTCCTTCAGTATACCAATAGGATTTATAAAATTAATACCACTCATTTCTCATCTTTAATCCCTTCCATATACTATTCCATTCCCACTCAATCACGTCCTTACTATTACTATCAAAAGTCCCTTTCAATAGTCTTCACCACATATCTATATCTTAATTTATTTTCCACTTTGCCACTCACAATTATATATTCATATAATTTAAATTTAAAATTAACTTAATGTTGAATTTTATAAATAATCAGTGTTCAATATATATAAAAGAAATAATAAATATGATTGTAGCTAGTATCAAAAATAGGACATGTTAATTTAAAAGATTCTCAATATTTATAATCACTATTTTACCTTATTTCATTTTATATAGGCCAATATTTTAATTTTATAAATTCATATATTTACATATATATATATATATAGCACCTACTATTATATCTCTATATATAACAATCATTACAATTTTAATATTATATTATAAATTTTTAATCACTAATTAATTACAAATTACAAAAACTTACATGATTTGACTGCTTCTCGAAACAAAAACAAACACTATCTCACCAAAAAAATTTACCAAAATCAACTATCAAAATAAAACCAAACACAATCTCACCAAATATGGATCTGTCCCAAAAAATTTCTCACCAAAATACTCATCCAATACAAAATCAAACATAGCCAAAGATATAATTTATTTTAGTTCATTAATACTAGCATACAAAAAAAAAATTTAAAAAGTTCTATCGAAATGTACTACTACCTTCGTTTTTAAACTTGAAGTAGCACGTTTGCGTTCTTACTAGCTCTTACCGCTATCCCTACCCCTCTTCCGCTTCCACATCGTCCCGAGCAATAGATTTCACCTACACCTCCAACAAACGATCTTAATTCTCCGTTATGAATTGGAATAAAATGGGCTGTTTTTCTACAAAAGAAAAAAAAAAAAAAAAAAGTAATTCAATAAAATAATAAGCTATTAAACTCTGTTGTAAAAGTAGCATCACAGGCCAACTAACCAGTGTCCAAAAGAGAAACTCTACATTATGCTATTGCCAACTAGCAAGCTCACAACTTTCATGGCTATAATATAAATTATATTGTGAAATGAAAATGAAAACCTGATTGGATTTATGGAAGGAGACAATGACAGAATGTTTTTACTGTCAAAATTATCTAACTGGACTCTTTAGTGTTACTCACAATTTCATTTTGACGTAATTTATCATAAACGTTAATCTTAAACGATCTATTGAATATAATAGGCACGGTGCAAACTTTTGCTCCCCCAAGAAAAATGAGAAAAAAAAAAAAAAAACTTGAATGAGGAAGACGATACCTAAAAAAACAAGGGCTCGTATATTTGGAACTTGGAAGCATCTCTAAACTGGAAAATTTCCAAATGATTATTATCTGTATAGCAAGTTAACAAAAGGATGTAAATATTTCAGTATGAAGCATTTGAGAACACTGGAAATTAATCTCAACATCAAGTGAATGCAAGAAAGTGGATCCAGAATGCCAACATGAAGACGACTAAATTGCAACAATATCAAACTTTTGTCAGCAGAAGAAAATTACAACATAAGTTTAGTGCACATATATTGTACTTTTGCTTCAAATGTTTCAAAGTCGAAATAGAATTTGACATGTTGATCCCCCACAATGATTTGCCAATCTACCAACTAAACACATTGAACACAGAATCTAGGATCCTCGAAACATTCCAATTTAAAAAAATACCGATTTTCTATGAATAACATCTGAAAGTATGAGACATTTCCTAAAAAATAATCGAAGAATAGGAAATGTGATGGCTATTAAGGCCGTTTACAATCTTTTTCACAAATTGCCAAGTATGAATACCAGAAATTGTTATAGCAAAAAGAACTGGGTTGCAAGATTAATATTTGCCCATAAGACTCATTCGGTTGCCTCACATGAACACTTTCTAAGACTAATATGATCCATAACAAGCATATCATCATATTCAGATAAGGGTTTATCTAAAATATGAAGATGTTTATCCTCCATTATTTGAGAAAATTTATGGATAATGGATTTCGATTTTGGCCAATAATGTAATAACTCACCATTCAATTATTGATCAGAATAATTCGAAGAACAATTATAAAGAGTGGCATATTTACCAATCCCGCTTTAAGTTCCTCTCATCAGCAAGCTTTTAAAGAGAGTCCAAATTTTCTGACCACAAGCTCTTCGCGATTTGCAGCAGATGTCTCGTTGCTAGACAAGGCAAGTTCAACAAAAAGATTGCTGTTTTTGTAATGATTCCAGAAAAAATCATTTTGTAAAAGATTGCTGTTTTTCAAATGATTCTAGGGTGTGTTTGGATTGAGTGATTTGGATTTGGGGAGAGGATTTGGAGGAAGGATTTGAAATGACACCTAAAATGGAGTCATTTGAAATCCACCGTAGTTATGGAGAAAATAGTTCAAAGTGAATGTCGAGTGATTTGAAATCCATTATAACTTGGATACATCCAAACGAACTTCATGGATTTGTCGACGAATTTGAAATCCATAGGTTTCAAATCCTTCAATCCAAACACACCCCTAGAGAAAAACATTCTGTATGAAATAAGCGTAACTTACCTTAATCAGTGCCAAAAGATGCGCGGGTCCCGCATTTGACGAACGATGATTGTACACGTGGCGACTGCAAGTCAGATAGCAACTTTCCGAGTCTTGCTTTGAGAAACGGAGAAACCATATCGCAACTTGTTAAAACATCAAATGATGTAACAACGCCTTTTGTAATAACCGTATGAAAAGCTGTATATATTCCCCGTTGTAAAATCTCCTTCCTCTCAGTATCGTAATTATCCAACAATATAAACAGAAACTCGAGAAGAGAATGTGTTACATCAACATATTTAGGAATCGAATGAACGATCAACAAAATTGCGGGCTCAATATTCATAATATTATCGACATTTTCATCGAAAAAGAGCCAATCGTACAACAAGGCAAGCTTCAAATTTGCTTCAACGTAGTTTTTCACACCACACTTTAGTAACCAACCGATAACAACCCATCTCGGGATGATATCCGAATGGATAATTTCATTAGATGGATGATGGGCACAGCATATAAATCTCACAATGTCGATTAATACAGTTTTTTTCTCGGGTGAAGCAAGAAATTTCTTCGCAAACCAAATTTGGTAGCGTTTTTGGCTACCAAACTTCACATCAGTCAGCAAAAACCTTATCTGAGATTCCATTTCCGGAGTTATTCTAAGTAAAAAATAGAATTTTGAAGTCCGGGTTCTATATATCTGCGAAATATCCGAAAATTCGTCAATTCTAAAAGCACTTGGATTATATAACAAGTCTTTCCATATGGCGCGAAACTCGGATACATGAACCAAATCTTGCAAAAGTCGAATAAGGTCCCTACCGATCCTTAAACACAAACAAAGTTTGTCCCTCAACATTCTAACACAAAAAGCAATCTCCAATTGCCTCAAAGCCTCTATATTTGGAATATTCAAAGCCCTGCAATGATCGGCCAATAACCGAAGAAATACATACAAAGCACTAGTCAAAATTAAGGGCTCCACCTCTAACAAATAATCCCATTTTCTTGTGAAAAGACTAACCATTTCGAAACACAACCACAAATTTTCTTCGCCAAAATCGCCACCAACAATCTGCCTCAAAAGGGCCACCAACAAACCATCAAACCCGACCGCCAGCACATCAACCATCTCGTGACTTACCCAAATCAACTGTCTTTTCACAGAATCGAAAAGTTTTGCATATAATTCATTGACAATCTTGATGAGCAGGCTCGTGAAATACTCGTAACCATCAGTGATTATTCCATGTAAATGCTTAATGTGGATTTTCGCGAAGTGGGGTTCACATAAAATGCCATACAAAATGGCTCTATTGAGCTCTAAGTACTGTTCTTGAGTTGGGATAGTTAGAGGAAAAGGGGGTCTAAGTTTTGGTTCAAACAAATAAAAAGCCTCTCTGAGAGTGATTTCCAGGGGGTTTTCTGCCTCATGAATTAGAACTTTCATCAACTTGGACGCCATTGTTTGGTAGTAATTGTGACCAATTTGCAGTTCAACAGTTGAACTCTACTGTATCAGTTTAAAAACTAACAACATATAGCTTACTGACGTACAATGCAAAAAATAATTTTCATAAATTTATGGGGCAATCCCTTTAATCAGAGTCAGATTTTCAACTCCATTAGATGATTAAATTACAACAACCCACAAGGAAAAAAGGAAGTACCTTTGAAGTTATTTCCCTAAATTAGAAGCTAAGTAAGAAAACCAAAGTGCAAAATCTGCACCCAACTTCGGGATAAAAGGAAACACGAATGCAAGTTCTGGGCTTACGGCGGAGGTGGGTAGCGACGGCGGCTGAGATTAACCGGTATTTGCCGTCGATCGGCCTGCCGGCGCTTAGATTTTACAGGAATTGGTAAGGATAATTTACCCTGCACCTTCTCTCCGACGGGTAAAACAGATTAATAACTGGGGTAATTGAGATGGGTTGAAATCTGGATTAGGCCAAGCAGCTCGATATTCGACTTTTAGCTCAGTTATTGTTACAAATCAAATTTGAAAAAACTTCAAACTTAGTGGATTCTAATTTGATTAGTAAAAATAATAAAATATATAGAGTTTTTTTTTAATTAATTTGGATTCGATTATATTACTATTAGTCATTTTTGTTCAGATTAATTAACAATTAAATCAAATCATTTCAAATATTAATTTTGTTGTTCAATAGTAATTAATAAAAATTTAAGCATTAATCTGTTGGACTCGACTAATTTACAATTTAGTAACATGGATAGTTTGGGCCATTAGGGTTCCATTTATGTAAGCTTGAAGTATAGGCCCAATCTTTTATTAGGTCTTGATTCTTTTCTTCAACTTCCTCGTAATGTTTTGAAATCCAATCCGGTCATCGAACTGAAAATTTGATCGAATCATTGATCATTAGTTCAATCGTTGGGTCAATATCGGTCGAACGAGTGATGTCATAGTTACACAATAAATATTAATAAAAATACTAACATTTATTATAAAATTCAAAAACATAAAAAATAGATGTTTCCCTATATTCAAAATCATTTTTAATACATATATTTATGTCAAAATAATGAAAAAAATTGAGCATTTTTTTAGTAAACAAGCAAAGTTATGTTCGGTGATATAATTTCTGAATTCATGGAAGAAAAAAAACATCAAATGTACATCACAAATGACATAATTGCTAAATCATTGTATAATAAAACCAATAATTTTGAAAAAAAAACTTAAAAGAGCTCTAATAATTTACAAACCAACAAAAACTAAAACGAAAAAAATTAGAGTTTTACTAATAGTATGTTTTGATTTTATTTGTTCTAAAGCAAGGTTTCTTGAGAACTTCATGTTGGAGGAGCAAAATAATAGAATGAGATTTGGGAGGCTTTGTGATTTTTTGGAAAAAAATTAAGTTCAAAGTTTGAATTTTGTATTTATAAAAATCGAATGGTTCGATTGACCCATGACCGGTTTTACCGGGTCACCGGTTCGATTAGTGAGTCGTACGATTTTGTACAAAATTGATCGGCTTTGAGCCCAAAACAGTTTTCTAGGTCTGACATTTAGGTATGGTGTGGAGATGATAGTCGATTAGGATTCCTAATTAAGATCCCTATCATATATAAACACTTTAGGGTTTATTTATTATGATTATTCTTTCTTTTGAAAATTAGAGAAAAGAGAGAGTTTGTAATCACCATTTTGAAACATCTTTTTGATTTCTAGTGCATAGTTCGTGGTTTTTCTCCCAATTCTCAGGTTTCCACATTAAAATTTCTTTGTGTCTCTTTATTGCTTTCTTTGATTCATTGTTCTATTATTGTTTGAGATTGTTTTCAAGATTGATAGACAATACCATAATCTTACAATTGGTATCAAGAGCTAGGTATGGAGTATTGTTTAGATCTAAAACAATTAACAATGGAGGATGTGAAGATCAAGATCGAAAAGTTTGATGGAAAAGATTTCGCCTTTTGGAAGATGCAAGTGGAAGATTACTTATACCAAAAGAATCTTTATCAACCACTCGATGAGAAGAAGCCTACAGGCATGGAAGAGGATAAGTGGAAAGCTGAAGTTGAGAATTAGACTGATAAGAAGATAAAGTGCATTAAGTCTGATAATGGAGGTGAGTATGAGTTCGCAGGGTACAAGAAACTCTGTGAGGAGAACGACATCATTTTGAAAAGGACTATTCTAGGGAAACCTCGACAAAATGAGATTGCGAAGAGGATGAACAGGACACTACTGGAGAGAGCCAAAAGTATGAGGTTACATGCAGGGTTACCTAAGACATTCTGGGCAGATTCAGTCAATACAAGAGCTTTCTTGATCAAAAGAGGGCCTTAAGTTCCTTTGGAATTCAAGATACCTGAAGAAGTATGGAGCGGGAATGAGGTAAATCTTTCTTTCTTGAAACTTTTTAGTTGTGTTGCTTATGTTCAAACTGAGAATCGTGACAAGTCATACTCAAAAGCTGTTAAATGTTTCTTTATTGGGTATAGTTATGAGAAGTATGGGTATCGGTTTTGGGAACCCAAAGGTAGAAAGATTTTGAGACAATGTGACTTTTGATGAGACTAGTTGTATAAGGATCTGTATAGTACTAAGTCTAATGTTACTAAACTAGTGGGAGTTGACAAGGAGGATGTTGTGGAGTTGGAGGGTATTTTTGATGAAGATGTTCATATTCCAGAACGAGTTGAACAACATGATGATGAGGTTCACACTCCTAGAGGATCAGATTCAAGAGAGTCAGATGTCCCACAAATTGGTGATTCAGATGGTGCTATTGTTCCTAGCACACCAGTTACAAGCTCCAGTTCTAGTGCAAGGAGAATAGTCTCAAAGGTTGACCTGAAGAAGTCTTGATCAAAGCACCTATTCGATATTCATCTTCTATGTATTATTTGTTACTAACTGATGCAGGTGAACCAGAATCTTATAAAGAAGCTATGAATTCGATTGATTCATCTAAGTAGGACTTAGCCATGAAAGATGAGATGCAGTCCCTGGAAAAGAATCGGACATTGGTGTTGTCTGAGTTACCTATAGGAAAGAGAGCATTTAGCAACAAATGGGTCTTCAGATTGAAGAAGGAGCCTGATGGGAGTATTAGGTACAAGGCAAGATTGGTGGTAAAGGGGTTTCTACAACAAGAAGGTATTGATTACAATGGGATATTTGCTCAAGTTGTAAAACTTACTACTATTTGCATTTTGTTGGCTATTGTTGCTTCGGAGAATATGTTCATGGAACAGATGGATATAAAGACCGCATTTCTACATGGTGATCTGGAGGAGGAGATCTACATGGAAGAGCTCTACATGGAGGAGATCTACATGAAACAACAGGTTGGGTTTAAAGTTCTCGGGAAGGAGAACTTGGTGTGTAAACTGAAAAGAAGCCTCTATGGTTTGAAGTAAGCTCCAAGATAGTGCCACATAAAGTTTGACAATTTCATGAGTAGCAGCGGGTTGTTAAGAGCTGATAGTAATCTTTGTTGTTATTTTCAGAGGTATGAAAATGATTATGTCTACTTACTTCTCTATGTTGATGATATGATGATTGCTAGTACAAGTATGAAGATTGTTGATGGTGTAAATGAGAAATTGTCAAAGAAATTTGAGATGAAGGATTTGGCTGCAGCTACACATATATTGGGCATGAGGATTTTAAGAGATGGTTCCACGGCATGTCGAAGTTATCTCAGGAAGCGCATATTCTCAAGGTGCTTAATAGGTTTAATATGCAGGATGCTAAGCTTAGGAATCCTCCGCTTCCGAGCGATCTCAAATTGACAAGGGATGATTCACTTACAATAGATGAAGAAAATGAGCAGATGACCACTGTTCCTTATGCTTCTGCAGTTGGTAGTTTGATGTATGCAATGGTTTGTACTAGGCCCGACATTGTTTTTGCAATGGGAGTTGTGAGTATGTTTGTTTCTAATCCTGGATTGAAACATTGGGAAGTTGTGAAGTAGTTACTTAGATACTTGAAGGGTACTTGTAGTATGTGGCTTTGCTTTTGGAAGAAAGGAGTGAAACTTGAGGGGTTCGTTGATGCTAATCTTAGTGGAGATATTGATACAAGCAAAAGCACTTCGGGGTACATCTCTATTGTTGGTGGTACTGCAGTTAGTTGGATGTCCAAGTTACAGAAGTGTATCTCTTTGTCCACTACAGAGTCTGAGTACGTGACTATGTCTGAGGTAGGAAAGGAGATGGAGTGGCTTATTAGTCTCTTTGATGAGATGATGATACATCAAGAGCGAGTTGTGCTTTACAGTGATAGTCAAAGTGCGGTGCATTTGGCTAAGAATCCTATGCATCATTGTAGGACTAAACACATTCGACGTCGCTTTCATTACATTCGTAGTTTGGTGGAAAAGAATGTGTTGTGTTTGGAGAAGGTGTTGGGTTCTAAGAATCCAGCGGATATACTTACCAAGAGTGTGAGTACTGACAAATTAAGGTTGTGCAGAACCTTGGTTGGCCTCCGGTAATCGTCGAAGGAGGTGGTGCATTAGAAATTGAAAAGATGATGTGATGATGACGGAGTTTATATTCATTGAGGTTGTCTTCTCTTTTACCAATCTCCAAGTGGGAGATTGTTAGGTATGGTGTGGAGATGGTAGTCGATTAGGATTCGTAATTAAGATCCATTAAATTGATTTTCTTGGTTTACTAGGATTCCTAATTAAGATCCCTATCATATATAAACACTTTTAGGGTTTATTTATCATGATTATTCTTTCTTTTGAAAATTAGAGAGAAAAGAGAGTTTGTAATCACCATTTAAAACATCTTCTTGATTTCTAGTGCATAGTTCGTGGTTTTTCTCCCGGTTCTCGGGTTTTCACGTTAAAATTTTTTTGTGTCTCTTTATTTCTTTCTTTGATTCGTTGTTCTATTATTGTTTGAAATTGTTTTCAAGATTGATAGACAATATCATAATTTTATATGCCCGACTCATTTTAATGACCGGTTCCGATTCAAAACGGTTGAATCGCCCGATTTGGGCTGGGTTTCAAAACCATGCTGGTAAGTTATTTGATGGATTTTTTTATAAGAAAAGGTGATTTTTTATCATTCAACAAAATATTTACGATAAAATATTTATAACTCGAACAATGTAGAAGGATCAATTATAAAAAAAAAATCATAGTAACAAATCATACGAATTAACAAACAACCAGAAAATTAATATTACTTGCATGATTGTTTTGAAATAATTAAAATTACCATGGATTGTCATATTGCATAACCATTTTGTTATATAAATCCATTTTTTTTAATTTTCGTACTTATTGCATATCTTTAATTTTACAATGACCATATATGTTGTTTATTTATTTTATCTTTTTGATGCATAAAAATACCATATGTTATCTACAAAGGTTGACGAAAAGGTTACGATAGGACTATATTCGAGAAGATAAACTTTTTCGAAAAATAATAAAACTAAATTATTATTTTTTTTTCTTGAAGATGGAGTATAAATTTTTTTTCTTGAAGATGGAGTATAAGATTTATCTTGAGTTAGGTTAGCTGCACCCAAATGAGATTAACTTGTTTTAATAAATAAAAAAATTGAATGTTGATTTGAGGTCCTAAATATAATTTCTATGGTTGAGCAAATACAACTACACCAATTAAGCTAAATAAAAAAATTGTATAGCATTTGAGTTAGGTAAACAATTTTTTTCCCATCCAAAAATGTGAGACAGGTAAACCAATTAAGGCACCATAATGTTTATTCTTAATTAAATATATATACCAAAAACAAGTTCAAGATGAAAAAGTAATTGAAAACTCTGATATTTCGTTTCATAATTTTTAGTTTTTTTTATTAAAACAATATAATTCTTTAGCATCTATTAAAAAATCTCAAGAAAATATAATAATAATAATAATAATAATAATAATAATAATAATAATGGTTGAAAAATCTCAAATGCCCTTGAAAGTTGAAACTGGATTCAATTTGCATTTATCTCATTTTTCTCTCATGAATTTTTTTTACTATTCATTATTAGACAATTTATTTATAACAGTTTATATTTATCCGTCAATATCTTAATAAATGTACAAAAAGTTATATTTCTTGATTCGGAATAAAATAGTGTACGTCTGTACGAAATAAGGTGTACTTTGCAAATTTTTTTTATAACTTAATCAATGAGTTTGACTTATATTTCTCCAAATTTTCTTATAAAATAAAAAGTTAATCGTACCAATTGCTTACGAAATATAATTTTTCTTATAAAAAACGAACACATCACACGTAAAACTCATCCATACACACTAATAACATCATATCTACACTCTTTTAAAAATATAAATTCTTATTTTTTTTTTTAAGAAAAACGAGAAATAATCGTTCATTCAATCGGAGCCTTAATTCTTTAATAAATTCTACAAGAAACAAGGGCGGTGAATTGATTCTCATTCACATTTTTTTACCTACTTAAACGACATTACTAACATTGTCATAATTGAAAGTAACTAAAATCTAACTATTTCCACATTTTACATACAATTAAAATTTAAAAATTGTCATAAATTTAAATGTTAAATCGCGTGCTACTAAAGTATTTTTATTAATTTAATTTTTGCTGCTCATCATCATTAAGAAAGAGAGGAATCATATTTGAATATGTATTCAAATTTAAATATATAGTGGCGCAATTAAAAAAAATCATGATATTGGAAAAGAACTATTAGTTTATTTAGCCCCACCACATTTTATATAAAAATCAATTAAAAGTTAAAACCTTTCCAATAAATTCAGACATAATTGAGCAAATAATTCCCTAAAGTTCATTTCTAATAGTGAACCCTAAAATAACTTTATTTAATTAAATCACTCTTTTCCCACCTTTTTCAATTTATTCCCTGGTCGCAGTTTTATTTTATAATGTCACTCAAATTACATTTCTCACCTTCCGCCAAATTTGAATTTTTAGATCACATCATCTTAAACAAATATAATACATCAAATTCTTATTAAAATTCACATTTTTCAACTCCACTTTTTTAAGCTACATATCAATTATATATACATCATTCCATATCCTCACCAATCAAATGTTATATATTGTAATCATTATTTCTTTTTCTGGTTTACACTTTATAAGTTTTAATTTTTATTCTCATAATTATTATATAAATAACTAATACATTCATTTAACACACCATTTATCAACATATCACTGTTTATTTGACATATTTTAAAAATTTTAATGCATTTTAAAATTATAACAAATATGTACTATTCTATCATAAATTTTTGTAGGTATATTTTCCAATAAATTTTTAAAATTCCAAATCAAAAATTTGTAGACACATGTTCAACTTTTTTTTACTACACTTAATAGTTGATTATGCATCGAAGTGAATTATATTAATTTATCAAGATATTTAATTTTTTTGCTAAATTGATGAAATGAAATTAAATGAAAATTTTAAATTAACGGTAGAGATTAAATCTGTTTAAATCAAAATATTTAGGACTATTTTTATCAAAAATATAAAAATTGTTTCTATAGTAAAGTCAAAGACGACAAGTGTAATTCTCCTATTAATTGCCACACGATATTTGCTCAGGATTATAAATTTCCTCTCCATTCTTCAATCTTCACATTACAGCTATACATACATATATACATACAACCGGCGCTGGCGAACTTAATATTCCGGTGGAGGTTTCGCCGGGAAACAGGTAGCTCAACTTTACTTTTCCGGTCGAGTATAGCAAAGAAACTTGTATCGGAAAGTAAGATCGAGAAATGAAGAGACGAAGCGTCAAAAGCGCCGTACAACCGGCGAAGGACGGCGGCGATGCGGCGGAATCGAAGAGGAGATTGGTGGCGTACGAAGAGCTGCCGGAGTATTTGAAGGATAATGAGTATATAAGAAAGTATTACAGATGTGAATGGCCTTTGAAAGATGTTCTTCTCAGTGTTTTCTCTCTGCACAATGAAACTCTCAACATTTGGACGTTAGTTCACACCTCTCTCTCTCTCTCTCTCTATATATATATATATATATATATATATACAATCTATATATAAATTTGTTGTGAGAAATTATGTGAATTTGATTTGAATTTCTGGAAATTTGCTGTAAAACATCTCATGAGAAACAATAATTCAAATTTGCTATAAAACATCTTGTTGTGATTTTTCTATCATCGATTACAAATTCGTGAGATTATTCATCCAATTTTGTTGTAATTTTGATTTCAATCACTAAAAACTGGATGGAATTTTGCTAGATAAGAAAATATAAACGATCGATTAATCATTACTATTTCAATTTTGATATTTTGCAGGCATTTGATTGGATTCATGATATTCTTGGGGCTAATGATTTTGAGTTTGACTGAGAAAATGAGGTTTGAGAATGTGATGGCAAGTTTATTTGGGGAAGGAAGTGATGGATGGTTCACGTCCAAGATGTTGAACCAATCCAACGGCTCTAACGCTTTCTTTTCGGTCAGTGTTCCTTTTTCTTTTTCTTCCCCTAGTCTTGAACATGATGATTTTTGATTTTTTTGATAGTTTTTTAAGAGCCTATTTTTTCGAAAATTACCACCATAAAATATATTAACAACAAATATTTATATATTTAAACTGTACACAATATATAATTTTTTTAATAATGGGAACTCGTAACTGCTATATTTAGCGTGTGGTCTGAGTAAATTTGACTCTTATATAATAATTTATAAAAGAGTTAAACCAGTCTAAATTGTCATAATAGATTATACCAAATCGACATTTAAAAAAAAAAAAAAAAACTTATGACCAAGAATATAAATTCAACTCTTCGATCAATTTTACTCAAAGTTGTCTCAAACCGTATAAGTTTTTTTTCGTACATTTTATGATTTTAGTTTTCTGAATATTAAATTATCGAGAGTCACCAAAATTCACATTAAAATATGATTGGAAATTTGAACCGTACAAATATGTGAAATGTGGAAATTGGGGTCCCAAGTCGAGGTGTTTGTTTCTATGAAGATTCTGGTACAACATTTGAGTGTTACAAAAATGAAATTGTGGTTTATTGGTCCCACACGGCACACACCATGTGACTCTGGAATCTATCTCATCACATTGACCAATTTGGGAGTAATTTTTACGTAGTACAAACTTTGGAATAATTTTAGATTCATTTCACATATATATATATAATATATATATTATTAAAGGCTACCTTAGTCACCAGCTTAATTTTTTCTGAAAGAATGCGCATTTTTATTGTGAGTTTGAGTCTGAGTAATCTAAATTATTTTAATTCTTTTGTATGATCTCCAAATTATTATACAAGAGTGAGATTTACCTAATAACCTAAGAGTAAATAGTTTGCTCATAAAATATATATATATATATATATATATATATATATATATTCATAGAATTTAATATTATTTTATTATTATTATTGTCCTGTAGGACTTTTGGTTTAAGATAAAAAAATTAGGAGGTTGAAGGGGATTAAAATTCAAATAGTACTTAATTAAGTATACAATTTGAGATTATACCTATTAGTCCTAAGGTAAAACAATTTAAATTATAAGGTGTTTAAAAAATAATTTGGGTGGGTATCTTTCATTTCTTTTAGGAACTCATTTGCCTAAATATTTGAGAAGTATATAAGTTTTCAAACAGATTACAAGATATGTTTTGAGATTTTTTTTTTCTGAAATAGAATTTTATGTCTTCAAAATTAATAGTAAAACTTTTAATCTTAAGAATTCATTCTACAAAAATTTTATTTGAAAAGCCCGGATATTGAGATTAACAATTATTTCGAATGAATTACCCTTCATGTGTTTAGTTAAAAAAATTAATCAAATGACTTTTCTTTCCAAGATCTTTTTGTTTTGGATCTTTCAAATTGATGAGTTGAATAATACAGGTTTTATTTCTTCATATGAGTTTTTTTAAAATATTTTGATATTTTTTTTATCTTGAACTCAATACGTTAATTATCTAAAAGTACCCCTTTAAAATTTTAATAAAAAAAATTAAAATTTATAAAATTAAAACCATAGAGTTCTACATAGATTAATATCCATATTAGAGTATAACTGATTATTTATTAACCTAGATGTCCCACTTAATGTTGGGCTTTTTTGTGAAAAATTATTTATAAAATGGAATTTTGAAATTGAAAAATATCCTTATGACTTTGTTGATATAAAAATATAATTATAAGGGGTTCTAATAAATATTTTTCAATTATATTTAAGTTTGATTAAATTTAAATTGAGAAGAATTTAACATATCTAGTACGACGTGGAGAAGCACACTTTTGCTAGCTAGTTTGCCACAACGATGGTTTATATAAAGTTTGGAGAATAATTTTCTTAATAAACAATATATGAATAATCATTTCATTAATCTATAATTTATTCTCAATTAGGTAATCAAGCACAACTCAATTAGGCACGTGGGGCGGGCCGACCTTTATTAGTATATACTTAGTTGAAAGCCACAAAGGAAGAACAAAGTATTATCTATATCTAGATCTCTTGCATAATTTATAAGATATTATCCAGACAAATGAATACGATAAGTTTAATTTATTGTAAAATTTGTGATCTATATTTGCATAATTATAATTTATCTGAATATATTTAGAAATTTATTATTTACAATTATAACATATTATCATAAATCATGAAATAATGTATGTAAAATAATATATAAACATTAAAATAATATATTGCATCGATGAAGAGTTACGTCACACAACGATGTCCTAAAGCAATGATGCGTCCCTTGGTGCAAATTTTGATGATTGATCACAATTTCAAAGTAAAATCTCATTAATTATAGTGATGTCTAATCACAAGGAGATAAATCAATCCTTATGATAAATTTAAATATTCTTACACAACTCTAATATAAAATATCTCACACTTAATATGCCAATTAAACCTTTATATAGAGAACTACAACCGGATCATTAAAAGAGATTAATAGACCATTAACACAATCATAAAAAAATCATCATAAAATTATATAATAATTATGTCTAGACTAGTATGATAAAATAGATTGGTCAAACAGCACATAAATAAGAGTATAATGAGCCATAAATCAAAATAAATTATAAATAAATCGGCACACTATAGTATCTAATGTCTAAATCTTCGAGTATTTTTCATAATAAAGTGTTATGTAATTCACCATACATATTTGTACACCAATTTTCATCATGAAATGTAACTAACATATTGAATTAACTCCACAGGATTCTTATGCAAGACACATTGCTACATCACCAATCTCCCACACAACCAAACACTCAAATCCAATCCCCTTATGGCCATGGTTTGTGTTCTTAGGTGGAGCAATGAGTTGTTTAATATTCAGCTCCATATCCCATCTTTTCGCATGTCATTCGAAACGCTTCTACTTCTTCTTTTGGCGCTTAGATTATGCCGGTATATCCCTCATGATCGTCTCATCATTCTTCGCCCCATTATACTACACCTTCGAAAATTACCCTTATTGGCGTTTTATATACCTTTCTTCAATAACCCTAATTGGAATTCTAGTTGTAGTGACCCTTTTAGCCCCGTCTCTCTCAAGCCCTCGTTTTAGGTCATTCAGGGCGGCTTTGTTTCTTTGCATGGGGTTCTCAGGGGTAATTCCGGCAACTCATGCAATGATCCTGCACTGGGATCATCCGCAGATAATTGTGTCACTTGGTTATGAGATGGTTATGGGCTTGTTGTATGGTTTGGGTGCTATGTTTTATGTTACCAGGATTCCTGAGAGATGGAATCCTGGCGCGTTTGATATTGTGGGCCATAGTCATCAGATTTTTCACGTTTTCGTCGTTGCTGCTGCTCTTGCTCATACTGTTGCAACGCTTATTATCATCGATTGGAGACGGGGGTTTTGAGTAATGTATGTTGTGTGTGGTTGTGATTGTTTATTTCATTCTTTTTAGGGGATTATTGAGTAATTACTTCGAATTGTTGAGGTTTTGTTGGTATGTGGGAAGTTATGATTTTTTTTTTAATTTTTAAATTAGATTCTCGTGTAATGTTAGTGTATTTACTTTTTCGTTTTATAGTTTTATTTATGAGTTGATGATCCTGACCTTTGATTATAGGTAGTAGGAAATATTTGGTTTGCTACAAATGCAATTGTACGATATCTTGAATACGTGTCCAAGTAGACACAATTTATGGAATTCATGTGATCTTTTACAATTTTAACACGTATTCGGAGAGGAGAGAACAATTGCATTTTTACTTGTACGAGACATTTTTAGATGGCAACAAAATTTTGAGGAATTTGCAATTTTGCACCCTAAAAAACACTAAATGAGGCACTTTGACCCTAGAACAAGAAAAATAGCTGACAAGATTTTTCTCCCAAGTTTGGGAGAGTTATGTATTGTATGTGATTAGGGGTGGCAAATGGGCAGGGTGGCAAATGTTTGGTTTGGGTCGGTTTTCACGGTTTCGTTCTAAAATGAGTTGGGTTCTTAAATGGTTTTTAAGAAGGAACCAACTCAACCCGAAAGGAAACCAAAATCAACCCGAAAGGGAACCAAGCCCAACCCGAAATCAATACCTTACATTTTGTTCTTAATTTTAGAGTATTGACAAGCAAGCGATTTGGACCTAGTTGAAATTAGTTGGACCCAATTTGGAACCAAGTTGGACCCAACTTGGAACCACTTGGAACCGAATAAAATTTTCTTAAGAACCAATTCAACCCAAATTGGGTTGGAACCGTTGGAACCTGGGTTCCGGATCCATTTTACCACCCCTATATGTGATCATCTAATAAATATTTGCGGGTTAATTATATGGTCAGATGATAATGTTATAATTAATCAGAACATACATAAATATGGGGAAAAAAACAGTCCTTAGAGTTTAGACATAAAACTCAAACAATAATCTAACTAAACACAATAATTAGCATCACTTGTTATTTTGAACTAAATAGTAAGTATATATATATAAAATAACATATATATATATATATATATATATATATATATAACAAGCAAAGACCAATGAATATTTTAACTAAGATTTATTTCATAACACTTCCACAAATGAGAAGGAAAAAAAACTGAAATAAAAGAGATAGAGTGGTCCGTTCAGTTGGACTGATTGGTTCGATCTATTTACAAAGCATAGTTCGTACCGTAGTCATATTAATAAAATACAAAAAAAAAATGTTACTAATTTCATTATTTATGTCCAACACTTCAACATTTTATTATGTCTAATAATTATCACCCAAATATATTCAAAGTTATAAGTTTAGAAATTTATCATTACACGCCTAAATATTTAACAATATTATGAATAACACATAATTTACACAACACTACGAAGTCCCTACTAGTACGAATGATATATATGCTTTCCAAAATATTATAAATAACACAAATGTTATAGATCAACAACAAGTTCACTAGTCAATTTGCATTTTCCTTCTAACTTCACATTACTATATGAAATTACAAGGTGTGTAATATACATTAGGAGATTTTTTTGTAACTAAAATTAGGGATGTCAATCAGATCGGGAAAAGTGAAGACTCGCCCCGAACTCGTCTCGATGGGACCAGGAATAAGTCCTAAAATATGCGATCTGGTCCAAGTCTGGATATCAAAGATTGAGAGCCGACTGGGTCCAGGTCCAACAGATACCCGTCCCATTCCCGCACCCGAACTCGAACTCAGTCATTAATTATATACTTTATTATATATATGCTATTATTTTTATTGAATTTATTATTTAAAATATAACAAAAATTACTAATTTTTAAATAAAAACTTTATAGTTGATGGTTATTTAATATTTATATTTGTTTTAAAATTTGGAGATTACCCTATCAATTTAAATTTGTACTTATATACCGTGAATCAATTTATATTAAGTACTGGATAATTATCTTTTTGAATGTATTTTTGGTGTTTATATCAATTAAATATTGTTTTATTTGTTTTGAATATATTTGTGAGAATATTATATATAAAAAATATTTTTAAATTATTATTTTACTGTATGTACGACCCAGTTAAGACCCAGACCCATTCCGTCTTAATATCGAGGACGGGTCTTGAGTCTTGCCTTAGTGTCCTATTGCTCTCCCTAACTAAAAGTCTAAAACCTCATATATATATATATATATTTCTAATTATATATTAATATAATATCAACACCCTTTTGTTTTAGTTTATATATACATTTAAAAGATATCAAAAGATTAAGCTGCAAAACCCCAAACCCCACATCAAAATTTCAAAACCCTTACCCCTTCCCCAAGTTCATTTCAATCACCACCAACACTCGCGCCACCGTGGACCACCGTGCACCACCTCCGGTCAGTAAGCCGTGAGGCACCAGCAGCAGAGAGTCAATAACTGTAAGGTTTTCTACATTTTTCTTGAATTTATATTATCCTTTTGACTTAAAAATTAGGTTTCGGTTTCTGATATTTGGAATTGAATGTATCTCAATTGCATTACATGTGCCGCTGACAGTGAATCCATGTATCTTTTTTCTTCTAAGTTTCTTGTGATAGTTTCAGTTTGACATTGTTAGGATCGACGGGAATCGATCCTAAATCGCGTTCGATCGGTGGCATACACATTGCGATTTCACAATTGGAAGCACTAAATTGATTGTAACAAGAGATATTCATTCTTATTAGAACTTGAATCACAAGCTAAATCTTCCAGTATAGAAACAGATTGCTAAGACTCGAAGAATAAGAAATGAGAGAAAGAGGGAAGAATACAAGAAGAAACGCCAAGAACGTACCCAAATGCAATGACTTCAAAAACTAACTGATTCCCCTGCCTTAGGTCCTTTTATAGTGGTTAGGGCTTGTAATCGCTTTTCCCGCCTTTTTTACTTAGTTGAATTACCAATTTTCCTCGTAATTATTCCCGTCTTTAGTTGGATCCTGACAGACATAAATTTAACCCTGTTGCTGCTGCAATTTGAAGTAATTAATGTAAAATTGATCAGGTAACAAGTGTAATTCACTTTTCTTTGTAATTAATTATATGATAAACTTAAGTCACTCATCTTAGAAATTGCAGTTATATTTAGCCCAAACAAATCTGGAAATGAAATTTTTAGGGTTCTCAAATTAGATATCCACTAAATATAAGTAATTAAATTAAATGTTAATATGTGGCCACGAGATCGAGCACTTTACGCATGGCTCAATTAGCTCGAGCTCGAGTCTTGGGCACCTCTACCCCATACACTATCTAGAGTAATTTAATGAAAACAGTTTAGGGGTCTCAATGCAATTATCCTGTTCAAAAATTCAAAAAGTTTCAAGTTCTCTGTATAAGTCTACTGCTGACATTTCAGAATGTATCGCAGATTAACTTGGAAAACTCTACACGTAAATCTTGCGATTGATCCAATCACCATCAATGGCAGAGAATTCTTCGACTGCCTCGAAGACTGACAAGCCAGTCATTGTTAGGGTTAAACGAAAAGCTTTTCAGCCTCCCCTTGATGCTTTTTGTAAGTACTGTTATTTATTTTCCTGTTTTCCAGCTCTTTCTTACCTTTTTAAAGCTTAAATTGTGGGTTTTAATTGATTAATCCCCTTCCCTCCCAATGGGGTCTTACAGGGCTGGAAATTAATGAGAGGCCAATAAAGAGGCCGTTGCTCGACTTTGAGAAGCTATCTATATCTGGTTCTTCTTCAAGTAGAGGTATGTCACTTTTGCGTTGTACAAGCATGTACTTTCATATTTTGTTGCTCCTTATGCTGTATTTGAATTGATTCCGCGCGAGGTTTGTGACATTCTGCTTGCACTTGTGCTTGAGTACCTATAATTCTTAATGCTTATCTTGTTAAATATTTGTCAACTTTTCGCGGTACTAATTATCAGTCATGGACTATTAAATGAAACACATATTTTTGGTTTGACATAATTGGTGATTACAGGCTTTTACACTTGGGCCGCTTCTGTAAATCAGTCTGCACAAATTACTTGCTGTAGGATGTTTATTTGACCCATAGCTTCAAACTTATTAAGTTCAGAAAGAATAGTGAAATAAGCGATATATTGATGGCTGACAAACCCAGAAACTGGTAGAAGTGACTGAGACGAAATTGTTGATGTCGAGACCTCTATCTAGGTTATTCACTATACTTCTCTAATAAAATACATGAAGCTATTACAGATTTTAGAGATTTGAATTTCATGTTGACATTCAAATCAAATATTGGGATTGCTGTTCTTACATATTTTATCTTCCAATAATAGTACTATTATAGAGATGTTAAAATTGTTAAGCAAATAAGTATTCCTCTTTTCAACCCTAAACAAGGAATGTGCTTAATTTGTCTTTGGTGTCTGTTTTTACATATTATAGTGGAGGAATGGAAGATCAAGAAGATTCTTGTACGACATGTGGAGACAGTTACAAGCTCTGAGAACACATATGATGTACTGAGATCTTTTATGGTCAGTTATTTCTGTTGCAATGCTATCAACATGTAACATTTTGATCGATGTGAGGATGTGATAATAAAACTTAGTGATCACCGTTTATATGCTTGATGTTTTACTTTCGCTGTCCATTTTTTAAGGCATCCTTATGGTGATATTACTGCTTGCAGAAGAGAGGTAAATTCTCAATTGTTGTTATTACGTGGCCTAATTTCTTATTTTTTGTCAAACAGCCTAATTCATCTGTTGCATTAGAAGAGAAAGATAAGAAAGAAGGAAGGCACAATGTCAAAACTGCGAATGTAAGTTTTTCCTTTCTATTATAATTTGCTTTAAACAAGATAAGTCAACTGTGGCTTCAGAGTTGGTGTGTTCTTTGCGAAAACTGATCAGGAAAAAATTGACTCAAGAATCAGCTGTTGTTGAAGATATTAAACAAAACAATTTTGCACGAGTTGCCTGATGACTTGGTTCTGGGTAAATGATTCATAACACATACAGGCGATAATTTGAATCTTAACAGAGTTATCAGGAATCAGAAGCAACATATGCATGAAATTCCAATATCTACACGAGTTCAGAAATGTAAATCAGCAAGCAAGATCATTTGCACAGAGAAAACTAGACTACATATTTCAAAAATGAGCAGCCAGCACAAAAACAAGGGTAGCAATTTTCCAGTAAAAACTCCATTCATCATGGGGGGCCATCATAGTTTTTGACACGAAATTTGAACTACCAATGTTACCTCAACATCTAAAAGCCAAACAATATGGCATCGAGTTTGCTAACAGTGTGGAAGCCATCTTAAAGTTCCTTATGCTACTTGGGATGTTAAAAAGAGATCTTACCTCGGGAAATTTCCAAAACTTGCATGCTCACGATTTGTACTAAACTAGCTTGAATATTCATAACGAAAAAGACAAGTCAAAGCATATTACCAATATCCACCTGTATTTTACTTTCTCCAGGCTTTCTCATTTTCCCTCAAGGATCTCAGCGAAACATAGTTTGATAACGAGTAATGAACCTTTATATGAATACCATAATGAGAAGCTAACCTTTGGTTTCACTTTGAGATGTCTGCAGAAACAAGATCAGTTACTGGCCAAAGCGAAACAAAAACAAAAGGTAATTTGCAATTTAATTATTTCTAGTTATTTTATTTTTTATGGAATTATAAGCAATCATTAATCTCTAAATTAGAAAAAGAAAGAAGGAAAATTCAGATTAATAAAGGATTTGGAGAAGGAATTGAATACGTGGGAAAAGTGAGGAAAGAAGACAGAAAATGTAGTAGTGCTAAATAAAACTACTGACACTTTCTCAAGACTTGTCAAAAATGTTGACAAATCTAATAGGCGGTTGGAGAATCATTACCAAAAAGTGGTAAGTTCAAATCAATTAACCCCTTTCATTTATATATAGTTCAATTATATACATTATAGATTGTTAGAGGAACAGTTCTGATTTTTTAAAAATTGATTTTATTGACTGTCTCTTACTACCATTTATGGAGGATACATAATGTTTTAATATTTCAATCAACAACTTCAATCCTTTTCAGGTTTTATCGAGAAACGCTCGTTTTGAGCAAATATGGAGAAGCAGAAAGGGTAAGGAAGAAGCATCAGAAGATGAAGCTGTATATGAAATGTGTCGGCTGTATGATGTTGTTCGTGTTGATGTTGAAGAGCAGGAGGTTGAGGTGCAAAAGGCGAAGTACTGTCTCACAAGTTTGATATTGCTTCATTACTTATGCTACAACATGTTTTCATACTGAAATCCTGAATCTTCAATCCAGGATTACAGATTTGGAAGAGTACAGCATGATGGCTCAGTATTTGCCTCTTTTGGAAGAAGTTTTACCCACTGCTGCTACTGAGATTGAAACTGATATTCGCCAATACATGTCCAAACAAGGTCTGGTTCAGTGATTTGTTTCTTTTTCACAGTGTATAAGGTGTTTGCACATCAATGATTTTTGTTCCTTTACTGGATATTTTTCTGTCCAATTTATTGTGAATTGTTCTATTCTAAAAGAAAAGGAAAGCAAAGGAGTAGTTCTTCCACCCACTCCCACTCCCACCTAGGACGAGCTGGGTCAAGTGGAGTTTGAGTATTTTTGAGCTTGACCCGAGCCTTATGAGCTCAGCTCGAACCAATTATATCTATTGCAAGGCTCGCGAGCCTATATTAAAACAATAATTTATTTATTTATTTATATACCTAATGTTATGTTTTATAATATCATATTTATAAACAATGATGAAGTTTATTATTATTATATGTCTATATTTATATTAATCATGATTATATTTATTTTTATATATTAATAGAAAAGATTACTTATATCTTTTTTTGGAGCTCGAGCGAGTGATTTGGTGGGGATAGGCTCATGTGTGGCTCGTGTGCAACTCTTCCCCATCCCGCCAAATTTATATTACATCTTACACGGCTGTGAAATATCATTGGAGTTTCTGCTGTTAATTGTGCAGCTTAGTTGCATCATACAGCTTCTGATGGTTTTGAATGTTCATCTAGTTCGAGTTTTCTAGTGTTTTATTATTGCTTTAATTGTTATGTAGCATCTACAGATGATTATGTGTACGACGTTTATGCTGTTAATGATGAAGCTAGTCCGATGGAGGCTGATTCTACAACACTATTTCCTTTGTAAGGCTTTTCTTTGAGATGCTTGATTGTGGTATTGTTAATGAAGTAAACTTTAAACAATATGCTGGATCAGGGTTCAAGTTGATGATGATGATGACTACTATGCTGGTCCAGATTATTCAGACGAAACCGATGATTCTAATGGTATGAACTCTCTTTCACTCTGTCTCTTCCCCTCTCATCATGATAGTAACTAGGGGTGACAATGAGTTGAGTCCTAACATTTAAGCATTATAGTTCCCATTGGATTACCTTTTAATAATATTTGGGTCCAATTGGGTTTTAAATTTTGGTTCAATTTGGGTCCAACCTATTTTCACTCTACAAAAACATTTTACATCACTTTGATTCATAATGGGTTCTTATTGAGTTCAACCATAATATATATTTTTTTACATTGGACCGAATTGGACCCTACCCACTTTAAGCCCAAACCCAAATGGACCCGACCCAAACACACCCATTCAACCCAATTGCCACCCCTAAATTAATGACTGATGCGATTTTTGAATATCAGCGGAAGGCAATCCCTTGAATGATTATCCCGATGAAGAGATTTCCGAGGATGAGGATGAAGTAACTAGCAGTTCGTCTAATGAGAAATCAGATGATGAGATTGAAACTGGTACTGAAGTATCTTTTGAGAACGAGTATGTGGAACCACGTGACTGGTCAGACAATGCAGATAACTTCTCTGACGATGAAAACGAAGATGATTCTGGTGATGAAAACGAAGATGATTCTGGTGATGAAAACAAAGATGATTCTGGTGATGAAGAATGAAGGTGAGTTGTTTCATATTACATGCTTCATTCATGTCAATATTTCGTTTAGAAACTTCTAAACACTGTATGTTTTGTCTTCCTTAAAACTTGCCAAATGTTGGATTTTATATAGCCGGATCGAATATCATATATGCAACTTATTGCCTGTGAGATTTGATTAGAAGAAATCGAATGTTCGTGTTTGTTTTTTCTTTTAATTCATCAATAATTAGCACTGATGCATGCAGTAAGGAGTCTTTTTAGTTTGGATCCTTGTATGATAAAATAATGTGTCATTTTGTATTTCTCTTCTTCTCTGCATATAGTAAAATAACTTTAAAATATAAAATCGGAAAAATAGCATCCACCTCCCCGGAACTATGGGTCATTAGTATCCACACTCCTGTTTGGTTTTTGGCAATAACCTCCCTTCCATCCAATATTTTATCAATTTTCTCTTTTTATGACTAAAATACCCTTCTTTTATTATTTTCTAGTGGGAAATAATAATTGGAATTTTCTCATCAATAATTACAAAAAATGTTATCATCAAAATTAAACAAAATGCCATTATTCATTATTAAAAGATCATGATATATTCATACATGCAATTCACATAGATGCTGTCACTTTGAGAATGTTAGCCTAATTATGCATTCTCCATCAATTTATATAATTAAACAACATCCATTAATTTTTGGTGCTTTATATCTTACATAAAGTTGATGTAATTAATATTATTGTTTTGGACTTTGTACTACAGTAAAAACTCGATAAAATAATACTCGATTATTTAATAAACTCCTAAGATAATATTTTTGGTCGGTCCCAACTCGGGGAGAGGGTGCTAAATTAACAATTCGTTAAAATTATAAGATAATACTTTTTTGATAATTTATATAGACCCCATATAAAATATAAATTAATAATTTATTATATACCTACATATTACATGAATGATTTATGAAGGTTTCTTGAAAAATGACTCAATTGTCTTTTTTTTTTTTTTGTTGAAATCAATTTCACCTTTAATCTCATCTCTAATTTTTCTTATAAATTTAAGAACTTCTGGTGTTGCTTTCTCATGGTTAAACAATAAATTATTCAATATATTGCTGCTTTAATAGCTTCATTTGCGAAGGGGGCTCCATGATAGAACTTTCATCACCATCTTCAACGTCTTTATCAATTTCAATAACGCTCTCAATAATTTCTTCATCAGTCAACAATTGTGCAGTTATATTTTCTTCTGGGTGGTTTAGGACATCTTCAACATCCATTGCATTGCGATAATCCAACTCTTCGATCAAATTTTGGAGTTTTTTCAAATTGAGCCCTTCATTTGATATCCGTACATGCATTGTACAATAATTAAGTAGAAGTTTGAAAGGTGTTTGTAAATTATGTATTTCATTATAAATTAATAAAATATTAATTAATATATAAATTAATAATTATCAATTTATCGATTAATTAATAACTCTTTTAATTAATAAATTTTGATGGTCCCATGAGTATTAATTTATAGAGTTTTTACTGAAGTATGAATATCTTGAAATTTCTTCAAGTTTATGAGATAAAGAAATACATATAGGTGATATGTGATTGAGTGAATAATATATTGATGAACTTGTTTAAGTGTTTGTCTAATTTCATAATTAATTGTGTTTGCTATTCATTTAATAATTAATTGAGTTAAAATTGAATAAGTTGAATCAAATTTGTTGACTAACGTAGACCAAGCTCTTCATTTCTCCAATTCTTTATTTAATATCTCTTATTCATATTACTTCTTCTTACTCTCATTAGTTAAGCTATATTGTATCATTTATTGGCCATATCAAGTAGAAAAGTTCTCAAACTCAGATTTATTTTATGAGTTTCAGACTTATTTCCGGCCAGCTCATCAACTTTTCTTAAATGAAATTTTTTTTTTTTACTCAATAGAATCATACTAAGAGATTAATCTCGAATAAGTAAAAGTTTACAGTGATGAGTATGTATAATAATGTGTCAGTTTGTATTTATCTTCTCTGCACATAGTAAATGATTTTCAAATATAAAATCGAAATGAGTTATATAATTTTGTCATGCATAATTGAATTGGAATAACACATTATTTTAGAAGAAAAAAATTTCAAACGGTATTACGTAAAAATAGATGCAGTAGTCGAGAAAATTTCGCAATACATTTGTACGTATAAATGTCGATTTTTTGTCATCTCGTATTTAACTTATTGTTGGAAAATTTGTAAACTATAAATCTGGGCGACTTCAATCCTCACTCCCATAATGTTTCTAAATTAGGCATTGAGTATACGTATAATATATGATGAATATTTCTCTAATTCTTATATTTAATATCTATTATTCATATTACTTCTTGCTCTCATTAATTAACCGATATTATATCATTTATTGGCGATATCAAGAATGAAAAGTTCTCAAACTCAAATTTATTTTATGAGTTTCAGACTTATTTTCAGTCAGGTCATCAATTTTTCTTAAATAAAAAAATGAATCAATAGAATCATATTAAGAGATTAATCTCGAATAATGCACTAAATAAAAGTTTACGCTAATATATATTTCCAAATTTTTTTAAATAAAGTCATGCGGTCTGCAACAATGATTATAAAATTTAAAATTTAGAACTTTTCTTTGTCCAAGAAGTGAAGTGACTTAAACTGAAAGTAAAGCCTATCGAGACAAAAATTTCCCACTTATTATATACATGCACTAGTGGGTGACCCGTGCTACACAAGGCCTGAGTTTAATAAAAAATTGATTATAATTTTTTATTTGAATTTTAAATAACTTGATATAGTTATATTTTGGTCCATCAATTCAAGATGTTGATCGTAAATGGAAAAATAATGAAATCTATTGTTAATATTGAGCATCAAATATTCATAGACATCTAAAATTAACTAAAATACATTATATTATTTATAAACACACTATACAGTAAATGATAAATGTCTTTTTCAAATTTCTAACAATTAATATTATATACAACACAGATAAGAGACCTTATGAAGTTAAATAGAACATAATCTTTATTTCCGAAGCTTATCCTATGAAATATAGAAAACAAATTATGATGTAATATATGAATTATATGTAATTTAAAAATATAAAATGTTTTATAATATGTGCTTATCCATATAATATATTATTAATATATAAAAAAGTAACATATAAATAGTATTAGATCAATAGTTATTAAAAGTGGTATCATGTTGCAATCTTGTATTTTTAAAAATATTAGATGTTATTTTTTTTTTTTTAAGTTCATGAGCTTTAAAACAAAACTAAATTTCTTTTTGGGATATTCCTTGTGTTTGAAACTTTTATAGTTATGATTCTTTCGTTGATATTAAAACCCATCTCTATACACTAAGAGTCGATATACAATATTTTGACTTCATAATTGTATCGGAGAAGGCATTCATACAAACTTAACATTGTTTTGTCAATATTTGACAAAGTAAAATTACTTATAATAGTACATATAATTTCTTCAATATAAGTAGCCAACTAGCCATCTTAATTTTTCCCAAATCATATTCCAAATTCTTCACTTCTGATTTATTTATCCCAATATTTTTTAATATAAGAAATTATCACTTGTAGTAGAAAATAACATCAAAACTAAAATTTTAAAAAAACTGAAACATTAATATATTAGTTAACAAACTCAAGCCGTCTGATGCAGTATTTCACAAGTATTGGGTAACTTTTCATCCTTAAAGGGGGAAATGTTAGGGAAAAAAATAACTCCATCTTCAATGTAGCAAATTTTGCCAAAAAAATATAATTAGTCTTGAATTCGAGAAATGAAAGCAAATAAGAAATACAACATGCATCTTCTCCAGAAGTATATATTATTTTTTAAGTTTTTTCATAACAATTGAATGAGTAAATCTGATTAATTGTTTGGGAAAAATAAAAATTATTTGTTGAAATATAATTTCGGGAATCAAAATTTAAACTTTGAAGTGGTAACGGTTATATAAAATTTTAAAAAAGGAGCATTAGGGAAGTGAATAATTTTTTTACGTTAACTTAATTCAAAATTCAAAAGAAGTTATAAATATGTAATTTAAAAAAATTCAAAATTCTATAAAATTCATAATTTTTTTTGATCTTGCCTTAGATTTTTAGACATGCAAAGCCAAATAAAGCCATCAAAAATAAATTAAAATAAAACATATGTACCTTTCTTCCATGGGTTAAACGAAGGCTAGGGTAATTATCTAACACTGATCCAACTTGCTTTGGTAGTTCAATCCATTTATGCAATTAAAAATTAAAAACTCTTTAAAAATAATCAAATAAAAAAACACTCATTCTCATGGTGAGTTATTATTGCCAATATATAAGACGTTTTTACAGTTTTTTTTTAATATTGTGTCATTCTTTTAATATTTTATAATGACATATCGTACGTAGCACGGGTCACACGCTAGTTCTTATAAATAATAGCAAAAATAACAGATATTAGGTATTAAATTATTGTGAGTTTTTATATATACCTTCTCACCAACACAACGGAAATGTACAGAAACACAAAATTTGTTGTTCTCCGCTTTAGCACTTGGAGTATCTTTTGTCACCTTCAACAGTTCTTTATAAACCCGAATTAATTAATTAATAATATTATTATAAAAAGGAGAAAAAACATATATAATTTCAGTTCTAATTAACTAAATTTTGAAAAGGTAATTACCTCATCGATCATGGGAAGGTATTCCCTGGCAGGCTGGCAAATAACAACTTCAGCACCGTGCTCATTTCAAAGAAGAAATAAAATTAATTAAGAAAATATAATAAACCCACTATAAATATCAAAAAACTACTACAAATATGACAAAAAGAAATTAAGTATTTAATTTATTTTTTTAAATTACTTTTTTACAGTTGGAAACCTTTTGATGGGCCTTTTATGTCCATGTCATGGCTTCCAGCCTGCCAAACGCACAAAACTATACACAAAACTGCACAAAATTATTTAATTTCCACATGAAAAATAATTCAATAAAAATTTTAAATAGACAGGCAAAAACATAATAAAATAGATAAACTTTCAGTAATTGAATGGGAATTAAAGAAAATCAGAAAATTGACTGAAAAACAATTACATAAAATAAAAACTAAATCAAATCACATACAATAAAAATATTTAAAATTCAACAAAATTAAATACACGCACCAAACACCTGAAAAAAAACACAAACCCAAGAAAATTAACTTTAACTAATTAATCATTAAAAAGAATTATATAAAATAAATTAACAATTATTGATTACCTGTATGCAATTGCACTCTACTGGAATCTCTTTTAAGAAATGTAGGCAACAAAAGTTAAGAAAAAAAATTATACGTAATTGACTTTTAAATAGGGAATATGGTTAAGTAATTTGAATTTTAAACATTCCCTCATTCTAATGGATAAATAACCGTAGATGTATCTATAGTTTAGGATAATGGTTTAGATTGTGGTAGGCGGTTGAGATTGTTGAGGAAACTAACTATTAATTTTTTTTACAATTAAATTAATTCTAAATTATCTAAAAATTATAATTTAATTTTTAAAATGTTTTAGAGGGATCAAAAAAATAACTGACAGCCCTCCTATATATATACTAGTGTGTAACCCGTGCTATGCACGGTCTGAGTTTAATAAAAAATTAATTATAACAAATTTTTGAATTTTAAAAGCCTTGATGTGGTTGTATTCTTTTTTTCATCAATTCATTAATTGTAAATGGAATAATAATGAAATATATTGTTAATATTAGGCATCTGAAATATCCATACACACATAAAACTAATAGAAACACAATACAACCGCATCAATGATTAAATCATAAACACAATACAACCACATCAAGTATATATTATTTCAAATTGAACTCTATAGTTCTTTATTGAAATCAACAACTCTTATTCTATTGTAATCAATCTCATATGAGTATAAAATTGGTGTAATAACTCTCTAAAAATACTATAAATTTGTGTTAATAACAACAATATGTAACATAGAAATGAAAGGAATAAGATATACAAAAATCTCAGTATAAAAATGTGATTGAAAAAGTAGCATACCTTGCATGCAACCTCTCATCCACCTAAAACCATTTTTTCAGAAATTAGAAAAAGTAGAAATAGTTATTATGTGATTGGTCCACAAAAATAAAATCTATCAGAATACATATATCACTTAAGAAAAGTAGTTAGAAGAACGAAAAAAATGTCATACCGTTGATTGGAAGGTGTTGTGTGCAGAATTAGCACATATGAGAATATGTATAAAGATATTTTCAGAAATTAGTACACAAAGAATACGTGTAAAGAAATAAAAAATTACGGTGTAACAAAGAACACAAAATAGTGAAATCGTCAATTGAATGCAAAATATGTCAACTTAGAGAAACACAACCACAATCCAATGTTTGAAAAAAATATACTACCTTTAAGCAACAAAACTAAAAAAATAAAAATAAATTGAATCATCCAATATTGGATGTGGTTGAAAGAAAATAAAATTCTTATGAAATAAAGATAACATTAAAATGACATTCAAAAACCACAACTAAAAATAATTACTAAGAGCATAAACTTGACATAAAAAAATCATTTCAGCATACCATTAATTTTGTTGTGAGTGCTTAACTTGCTGCCAATTCCTCCTTGCAATATCATCACATGTAGAAACAAATAACAAATAACAAAACTTGTAATGGTCAGATTGCTAAACATTGTCACATCACTTCTGCTTTGCCGATATGTATTAATTTGTTGATGATCATCTCTTTTGGCAGGTCGAATCTCTCTTATAATTGGTCTTTAAATTTATTAGAAATGCCTCTTACAAATATATCAATGGTTAATAGTTAATACGTGAGTTTGGAGGGAAATGTATATATTAGATTTTTAAACTTGATAATGGGAAGTTGAGATATTGAGAGAAGTTATTATGATATCTATCTATACTATTATAAAAAGAAAGTCTTTTTTGTGTCTAAAATGACGGTTACTTGAGGAAGTTTTATCTGTTTTTTACACATTTAACCCTCTAAATTTCAATAATAAAACAAACTATTTGTAATATTTTAAACAATCTGAAGGGTAAAAATGACAATAACGCACCTTTTCAATCAGTTCTCACACCAATTTTTTGATTTCCCTCAATTGCCCTTACCATTTTACCTACGCATCTAATAACTACTAGGGTTAGTAGTGGAAATTGATACCCCCACAAAACCCACGTCCCCAATAACTGAATTGGCATACCACAAAAAACTTTTTATGCATTCTTAATTCCATAACTGCATTTCTCCATTTTCAATTTCTCATTCATGTTTTGCTTTTTTTAATTATATTAAAAAATAATTATGCACGCGAGTACCGCGTGCAAAGTTACTAGTTCGAGATAATGAGAGAAGTAAATAATTATTAATCAAAAAAATAATTCTAAATTCTTTAAAAATTAGAATCTAGGTTTTAAAATGTTTTGGAGGGGCCACAAAAATAACCGACAGCCCTCCTATATATATATTAATAGATATTAATAGATAGATATATAAATTGAGACCTTTTAATTTTGTAGGTTCTTTTATAATTAGTCGGATGAATATTGAATACTAATGAAAAAAATATATATACTCAAATTTATCTAATTTTAGGTCTTGTTTGTTTATGTTTTCAAATTTCATTTTCAACTTGTTAAATCCCAAAATTCAAAATAAACTTAGCACACAAAATTCTCATCTCAATTCCCCATTTTCAACTCTATTTTTTCAATCTCATATATAATTAACTATCAATTATACATACATCAATTCACACATTTACCAATCAAATCATTTATTATAATCATTTTTTCACTTTTTTCTTTCATACTTTACAACTTTTTAGCCATACTTTTTTATCTTTGTATTCATACAAGCATTATTATATATACTGTTAACATAATTATTCAATAGGTCATCCATCAACATATCATTATTACTTTGATATATCTTACAATTTTCAATATATTTTTAAAAATATAAACAAACACCTATCATTCTCTCACGAAATCTCACACTTAGCAATTTTTTTTAAAAAAATTAAAAGTTTATCTTAAAAATATAAACAAACAAAGCTTATAAGCTCTAATGCACGGACACTTCAAAAAATCACAATGTGTCATGTCGGACACTTGATCAGACACGACACTCGTCCGACACTCTCCGACACCGTGTCCGACATTCCCGAAACCGTGTCCAATATAAAAATAAATTTGTCTGCTTAAATAAAAATAAAATCAAATATGGACACAGTAATTAATATAGTTAGAGGATATGTCTACTATGTATCCATTATTTCTGACACTTGATGTTATTTCACTTATTTTTTGTGATTTTGAAAACTGAAGTATTTGTTTTTCTTTCAAATATATAACTTTACAAATTAAATACAAATTTATAATATACAATAGTCATTCTTATAGTTTATTTCTCTAACAAGTCATTTAAATTAGAATGAAAAAACTAATTTATATATTTAACGTAAATTAATGAACATATATATGTATATTAATTTATATATATACATTTTATTAGTAGTATCGAGGCCGTGTCGTGTCCTAATATTTTTAAAAATACCGTGTCCCATATCCATGTTGTGTCGTGCACCGTATCCCATGTCCCATATCCATGGCTTATAAGTATTCCTAATCTAAAATTAAAAATAAAAAATAAAATAAATAATGAGGCGAGTATATAAACAGACTACGACGGGTATTAACCATACCCGTTCAAAATTTATTTCACCCAACCCAGACCCAATCCGTGAGGAATTTCACCCGGACCCGACCCGGACCCGAAGATTTTTAAACGTTAGGGTTCGGGTTGGGTATTTACCTGGAACAAATTCGTGGGCGGATTACCCGGTCTATACCTGTTGAAAACCCGTCCAATACCCGAAGGCTTTGGTAATTAAAATTGAATTTTTGGAAAAACCCTCACTCTCAGTTCTCACTTCTTACGTCTCTTACTCTTGGAAAAACCCTCTCACTCTCTCAATCGCTCTCAACAACTCCAAAATCTTCTCCGTCGTCCCCTTTAACAGCTCCGCCGTCGATCTTGCTGCTGCTCCGCCTTCGCATTTTGCTGCTAAAAAGTTAGTGTTTGTAATTTTTAAAATTTTCTGATTTTTGTTTTGGAGTGATTTATAAAATTAAGCTTTTCACTGAAGAAAGTAATGGGTAGAAGAGTTATTTGCATAAGTAGAATTTTGACACTAAATTTACTGAAAGACTTGAAATATCGTTGATTCCAGTAACTTTTTCCTCTAATTTGATTGATTAAATCTCTGTATTTTAGTACACTGGTGACCGTTTCTGTAGGCATTTACAACATTAGACAATAATTTGGCATTATTTTTTAATTGTGGAAGGCATTGTTTTTTTTTGGATGACGAGGGAATCCGCAGCCGCTACCGTGAGGTGCGCACTGGGTAAACCCCACTCTTTGTGCAATAGCCTGCAAACCACACAAGAGAGGTAAACCAGCCTAGGTTGCCCATAACTGACTGGCTCACATTAGAGAAAGCAAATAGATATTCCCTCATCAGGATTCGAATCCGTGACCTAGGCCACAAGTTCAAATGCCCTTACCAACTCTATTGGGGGTTGCCCCCGGAAGGCATTGTTGTTGTTTTCATGATAAATGGATTTAATAATTGATTCCAAACTAAAAAAACATTGAAAAGATTCTCTTAAGCATTTCCGGGAAAATTAACTCAAAAAAAAAAAAAAAACCTGACCCGGACCCGACCCGGTATATGATTTTCACCCGGTCAATACCCGGTCAGTGGACCCATTGGGTAAATGGCTGGGTCGGGTATGGGTCGGGCGACAAAAAAAAATTAATGGGTAAATGGGCGGGTACGGGTAATACCCGCCCGTTGACAGGCTTTTAACAGAGGCAGCTAAATGCCCTTTTCTCCAGTTCTTCTCCCAAGTAAAGTCTAGAGGTGTTCAGACTATTCCCGGTTCCGGTTCCGGTTCCGATTCTGGAACCGCCGGTTCCCAATTCTGGGAACCCCGGAACCTTATTCGAACCGGTTGGACACAGTTCCGGTTTCGGTTCCGGTTCCACGGTTCTCGGGCCGGTTCCACGGTTCCGGGCGGTTCCGAAATTTCTTTTTTTTAAAATTTTTTTTTAAATTTTTTTATTTTTTTTAAATTTTTTTAAATTTTTTTGGCCAATGTTTAACAAATAAAATCGAATAAAATAAAGACAAATAATTTTTATATTAATAATAAATTTAAACAATACAAAGTTCAAAATTCAATCACATTCTAATTTCCATAATCCTATTTACAATTTTTACAACGAATATTAGAAAAAAATAATGAAAAAAACAACGGGCTTGAGTTTTATTTTAAGTCAAAAATTAGTAACTAATTTTTAATTTAAAATAAAATTGCCTACGTATCATTCACTTAGTGAATGAATCAAAGCCCACGTAGTTCTTCTTACCATGGTTCAAAGTTTCGTTTTGAGGTGAGTTTCGGATAGTAAAATATTGAAAATATTTCGGAAACGTTTCGGAAACGTATCGAAAACGTATCAAAATCACTATAATAAATTTACAAAATATTATAAAGTAAATTTAGCTTCCTAGAAATTAATTTTGTGCTTCAATTTTTCTGCAGCAGAGAACTTTGTAGGGGCGATTTTGTTTTAATTTTATTTAGGATTTAAGAGTCCAATTTTGATTCAAATTATATTTCGTAGATTTAACAATATATAAAAGATTTTTAATTCCTTTTTTTTTTTTTGAGTTTTTGGATTATTTATAACAGTTTCTAGGAAACTCTAAGTTTCCATGGTTTCCATGGAAAACATGAAAACTCCGTGAGTTTCTTAGAAAACCAAGTAATTTCGAAAATGTTGAATGATTTTGTTTCCATTACTTGTAAAATCGAAACGTTTCGGCTGTTTCGGCGGAAACGTTTAGAAACTTTGAACCATGCTTCTTACCTTGCTTACCTTTCGAGTTTCGAAGGTCAATGTTTGATCAAGCATTGCCTCCATCCGAGGAACCGCTAGAACTATCCCACGGTTGGAAATCTCCCTCTTCGTCAATGTCGAAGTCTTGCTCTTGTTCTCTATTTTCGGCCTTTGTCCAATCTTCAAGCAAACATTGATTTTCCACATTTACAACCGACAATCTTGATCTTCGATTGTCCAACATGTTGCCTCCGATACTAAAAGCGGACTCAACGGAGACGGTTGATGCCGGTGTGGCTAATATCTCCTTTGCAATGATCGAAAGAATCGGAAACGCCTTGGATTTCCTATGCCACCACTTCAAAAGAGAGTTGGAGTTACCGAAATCCATCTCATCGAAGGTGGTGTGGAAACATTGGTCAATCTCGGCACATATGTTTGACGAAGACCCACTACTACGTGGCTTTTTCATGGATCGCTCCTCGTACAAACGTGTAAATCTATCTTTGTTACTAAAACTTTCAGAAGGAGTTGGGTTAGAAGAAACAAAACCCTCACTATCGCCACCAAATTTATTTTTATATTCTTTAAATAATTCATAAAAAGTAGTTTTCGCACAATCGACAATATGTGCGGGATTATAATCCAATAACAATGATTCATAATAAATTTTTAAAAGTTCAACTAAACCATCCTCTTTTATTCGAGGATCTAACATTTTAGCAATTAACAATACTTTCGGGATTTGATCAAAATATTTGATCCATTTTGTTTTCTCAATATTTGATCCACTATTTGGATAACTTTTTTTTTCAAACAAATAATTAAGATGATTTTTCTGTTCTTTCGTGTGACAGATCATTGATATATTTTCAACTTGAATTTTAAAAAATCAGATGAATAATCTATACTATTCTAAAAAGAAAGCTAATTTTCTCTCTAAAATGACAGTTTTTTTTTTTTTTACATTTTTACACAAATTACCCCTTCAAATTTCAAATTTAAATGTGTAGTATCTATATCTATACTATTATGAAAAGAAAGCCATTTATGTGTTTAAAATGGTAGTTATTAATGGAAGTTGTACATGCTATTTACATATTTAACCTTCCAAAATTTAAGGTTAAAATAAGTTGTTTGTAATATTTAAAAACTGTGAGGGTAAAATGGGCATAAACCACATTCTCAATCAGTTCTCAGACCATTTTTTCTTTTCCCCTCTCATGCCCCTACGGTTTCAAATCTTCTCCCACTTCCACTCTCACCACCTAATTTTCTGCATTTCAACAATTTCTCCACTGCGAAAGTTTAACTTTTGGTGAATACATTCTTAATTCCATAACTTTTTATCCAACAGTTGGATGGAGTCCAAGCAGTTCAAACTTCAAATAATAAAAAAAAATTATTTTATCAACCAAGTTAATGTATCTCTCCATTTGTATAATTGATGGGCATCAAGATTTCACATTTTATGAATCTGGTTTTCTTTATGGGATGGGATTTATCAAGTTTTAGTGGAATTTGTTGGTTTCAAAGAAACCCTGTCCGAGAGGGATTGGTTTTTGTTAATTGTGATCACCTTCCTCATTACAGATTCAAACGCTCTCCAACGAACAGCACTTTTCTCGATCTGTTTCCGATGATCTGTATTTTTGTTGTTAAGTTTTAATTGGCTTTTGAACCGTCTTGATTCCCACTGGTATGCGTGATTTCAATTTTTTTTTTCCAATTTTCGTCTTTATTGATGATTATATTTGGGATTTTTTGTGATTTGTGTTGCGGGATTTTGATCTGATGATAGGGATTGGTTTTTTGTGTTGCCGAGAAACCTCCCAACACATCTATCATTACCATCATCTCCATAACCAAATCCCCTGTTTCTTATATGTTCAGAGTGGCAAGCACAAACAGGCAATATTCACAACCACAAATACTGGAATTAACCCAGTTCCTTTCGCCATCTTCAACCGCATATGCGGAACATGTTTGTTCCTGATGAGTAAGTCACCCCCTGTTTTCAATATCTTCCCTTGAATTTTTTTTATTTTTAAATTATTCAATTATTATTTTGGAATTGTAAACTGAAATAGTTCTTGAATTTATTGAATCTGAAGGAACGATCGTGGTTAAAGTGGGTGTAATGAGGGTGAGAGAATTGTGCATTGTGGCTTTAGAGAGAGGAAAAGAAGAAGAAAACCAGGGGAGGAGGGGCTGGATCACGTCCAGTTATTGTGAATTGATGACGTGGTGGATGGCGATTGGGTGCTTCAGGTAGGAATGGAGGTTTATTCTATTATTGCAAAATTAATTTACAGTTACTGAATTTGGTGAGTCCTGGTAAATTTATTTACTATAAAAATAAAAATCAAAATTTTGATAATAAAAAATGCAATTTCTGTCTGAATTTCGAAGTACATAAATAGAGTATTTTATTGTAAGTTTGAAAAATGTGTATATTGTATTTGCAGGATCTTTGATAAATTATCTTTGTTGTGTGTATGAGTGAAACTGGATTTCAAGTAGAAACAATGCAATTTGAATAGATTTTTATTTTCATGGATTTTACAATTTATTTAGTAATGCATGTGAAAGAAGAATCAAAGTGCTATGAAATTATGTGTTATTGTATATATAATTCGGACCATATTTTTCTTGATATTATTAGTTATTAAGTATAGAATATTTTTTGTTTGATTAAAAATATCCTAGCGATATACGATGACGAGTAATGCGTTTTATTTTTGTTAAATCTAAAAATAAATTATGCGCGCGAGTAACGCGTGCGTGTATTGCTAGTAATTAAAAATAATATGTTTCGGGTGTCAATACATTGCATATTAGACTCTTTAAATTTGTACTTTTTCTATAATCAATATTACACTTATTTCAAACAAATCACTTAAGATGATATTATTTTGTTTGTTTTTCGAAATGAATAATTAATATAATTTTTTTTATTTTCTCGTGACAAATTGTTGGTATAATGTTCGATTTGAGTTTTAAAAGTCGGATGAGTAAAAACGAAAAATAAAAAATTCTCAAATTTATCGAGTTTTAATATTCCTCGTTTAAAATAAAAATAAATGATGAGGCGAGTATATAAACAGAGGCAGCCAAATGCCGTTTTCTCCAGTTCTTCTCCCAAGTAAACATCATCTGCTGGTTGCGTCTGTTACACAAATTTCTGTAACAATCTCGATCGAATTTACTAAATTAACACAGCAATTTAACAGCGGAAGAAAGAAGGTAAAGAAATAGAAGAATGTTGGGGGAAAATAGATATTAATTTCATTCATAAAACCTTCCAAATACAATGCATTTCCCATTTATATGAATTGAAAAACAGAATCACAAATTGCTCAACGGCACTCGCTCATAACAGAATCGGAGCTGCGTCGCCTTCCTTCCCTGAATTCTCGGAACCAATCCCCGTGCTCCAATTGTCTTTCTCTTCGCAGCCCATCTGTCCTTCGACCCCACCTTTAGTCGCCCTCTTAAAAGCGTTCTTTTTAATCAAACGCGCGTTTCTTTTAGTTTGAACGGCTGAGATCATTTCATCCAAAATCATCATCCTACGGTCCACTTTCAATTCCTGCCCAACGTTCAGCATCTTGACATTACTCCCCCCATTTTCAGATCCTTGTCCCCAAGGATCAACCTCCGGGAACTTGGAGTGTATATGTGCGAAATCCTCCCAAGTGGCCTGTGAAGCATCAGAATAAGCCCAATGAACCAACACCTGAGGTACAACCTTATTGCCCCTATTAATCAACCGTTTTCCCAAAATACCCACCGGATAAACCTTGAATTGTCCATCCCCATCAATATCAGGCAGCTGCGTACAGCTCATATGCTTCTGTCCAATCCTCCTCTTCAACAGTGAAACATAGAAAACAAAACAGGGTGAATTTCACTTTGGGGAGGCAGCTTAAGTTTATAAGCCACCTGACCAATCTTTTCCAGAATCTTGTAAGGCCCATAGTACTTAGGTGCCAGCTTAACATTCCTCCTTAAAGCCACAGAATTCTGCCTATATGGTTGCAGCTTCAAGTAAACCATATCCCCCACTTCAAAACTCCTCTCAACCCTTTTCTGATCAGCATAGTATTTCATTTTCTGTTGAGCCTGCAGCAAGTTCTCCCTCAACAGTTCCAGCATTCTAGCCCTCTCATCCAACTCAGTACCAGCCTCAGTGTAAACAGGAAAATTTTGAGTCTTTATGCCAAAATGAGGAGGAGAATAACCATACAAAGCCTGAAAAGGAGTAACTTTCAGACTATGGTGATAGTTAGTGTTGTACCAAAACTCAGCCAGAGAAAGCCATCTATTCCACTTCTTTGGAGATTGATGACACATACACCTAAGATAGGATTCCACACACTGATTGACCCTCTCTGTCTGGCCATCAGTTTGTGGATGATAAGCTGTAGACATGTCCTGTGACACTCCCAATAACCTGAACATCTCCTTCCAAAACCTGCTGGTAAACACCTTATCTCTATCAGTCACAATGCTAGCAGGTAAACCATGTAATTTGTGAACATTGTCTAAGAATAGCCTGGCCACAGATTCAGCAGAGTAAGGATGTGACAGTGATATGAAGTGTCCATACTTAGTCAGTCTATCCACCACAACTAAGATGCTGCTTTTCCCTTCAGAATGGGGTAAACCATCCACAAAATCCATAGTTATATGGGACCATGCCTGCTCAGGCACTGGTAGAGGCTGCAAAAGTCCAGGGTAGGGCAGGTTTTCATGCTTGTTCCTCTGGCAAACATCACATTCCTTCACCCAATTAACAATATCCAGCTGCATCTTAGGCCAAATGAACAACAACTTAGCCCTCTGCAATGTTCCAGAAATGCCAGAGTGACCCCCTATTGAAGAATCATGCACAGACTTAATGATCCTCTCCCTCAGGATTGGATCATCTCCCACACATATCCTTCCTCCCAATCTTAAAATGCCTGACTCCAGTGTGTAATCAGGAAGAGCATTAGTATCAATTAGTTTGGTCTGGATCACATTCTGCAAGACTGTATCTCCTATATAGCTCTGCTGAATTTCTTGTACCCAAGTAGGAATGCTAACTGTGATGGCAGCACAATTAACTTCCTCATGCTCAACCCTAGATAGGGCATCTGCAGCTCTGTTCTCTACCCCTTTTTTATATTGAACTTCATAGTCTAATCCAAGCAACTTTGCAACCCAGTTTTGCTGTAGGATTGAGTCCACTCTTTGGTCTAAAATGTGTTTCAAGCTTTTCTGATCAGTCCTTATTATGAAATGGTTCCCTTGCAAGTAGTGTTTCCATTTGGTAACAGCCATCAAAATAGCCAAAAACTCCTTCTCATACACTGATAGAACTTGATTCTTGATGCCTAAGGCCTTGCTGAGGTAAGCAAGTGGCCTCCCCTTCTGCATTAAAACAGCACCAATCCCTTTGCTTGAAGCATCAGTCTCCACAACAAAGGGCTCTGAAAAATCTGGTAAGCCTAGCACTGGAGCAGTGGACATTGCTTCCTTTAATGCCAGGAAAGCTTGAGTGGCCTCCTCATTCCACTTAAAGCCATTCTTCTTGAGAAGTGTGGTCAATGGCTTACTGATCAATCCATACCCCTTAATGAATTTCCTATAGTAACCAGTAAGGCCAAGGAACCCCTGAGTGCCTTGACATTCCTTGGTATGGGCCACTGCACCATTGCTTCAATCTTAAGAGGATCAGTTGCCACTCCATTATGGGAAATAAGATGTCCCAAATACTCCACCTCCTGTTTGCCAAAAGCACATTTACTTAGCTTAGCATACAACTGATTGGCCCTCAATAACTCCAGCACCACCCTCAAATGCTTCAGGTGAGAATCCCAATCCTTGCTGTACACCAATATATCATCAAAGAACACCAAAATAAACCTTCTGAGATAAGGTTCAAACACACTATTCATAAGGGACTGAAATGTGGCAGGGGCATTGCAAAGCCCAAAAGGCATCACCAAGAACTCATAGTGTCCTTGATGAGTCACAAAACTGGTTTTGTGTATGTCCTCCTCCTTCATCCTAATCTGAAAATAGCCACTCCTGAGATCAATTTTAGAAAAATAGAGTGATCCATTCAACTCATCCAACAACTCATCTATAACAGGTATTGGAAAATTATGCTTCACAGTCAGCTGGTTCAAGTATCTATAATCTACACAGAATCTCCAAGTCCCATCCTTTTTCTTCACAAGCAATATAGGTGAGGCAAAAGGGCTCCTACTTGGCCTGATTATTCCAGCAGATAGCATCTCCTTAATAATGCTCTCAATTTCATTCTTCTGAACATAAGGGTACCTGTATGGAGCCTGTCTCCTTGCTACAGCATCAGGTTTGAGCACAATTTGATGCTCAATACCTCTGGTGGGAGGTAGGCCTTCTGGCTCCCTGAAAATGTCACCATACTCTCCCAATAGCTCCTGCATCCCTCCCCCATAAGTACCCTGTTCTCCTTCTTGTGCAGTGATATAGAATATGCTCCCACATAGCCCATACCCCCCTCTCTTCAAAATTTTTTCCACAGATTTGACAGATATGAATTTGAGCTCAGCCTCATCACATATAGCCCTCAAACTCAGCTTCTGGCCCCCTGCTGTAACTGTTATTTTCATGGCTTCATAATCAAACTCAATGGGATTGTGCAGCCTCAGCCAATCCACTCCAAGCACCATGTCACAGCCCCCTAATTTAATTACCCTCATAGGATAGTGAAACTTGTACCCCTGAATTTTCCACTCCATCTTTGGACAAACCTTCTTACTGATCATCTTGTTGCCATCTGCAACACTAATCATCATAGGAGTAGTGTACTCCATGTTGCACCCCAACCTCTGCACAGTGGACTCATCAATGAAGCAGTTGGTACTGCCACTGTCCACCAATATCACCAGTTCTTGGCCATAGGCAACTCCTTTCACCTTCAGAGCTTGTATGTTTGAACCCCCAGACATAGCATTAATAGACACTGTCATATCCTCAAATACAATTCCTCTTTCTCCATAATCTTCACTCTCCATCTCCTCATTATAGGCTAACTCCTCTTCTTCACTCATTATTAGGTACAGCTGCCTGTTTTTGCATCTGTGTCCAGGTGCAAAAATCTCATCACAATTGTAACAGAGATTTTTATCCCTCCTAGCTTTCATCTCAGCTGCTGTGAGTAGCTTCCTTGGAGGTGCAAGGGACTCCAGGTTTGGCTTGTAAGGTAGCTTGGGGACTGGTGCTACTGCCTTAGGTTGGTTATTATAGGTTGGACTGAACTTAAAAGGGGGCTTTGGTGGAGGATAGGATTTCCCCACTGTGCTAGCTCTTTTCAAAATAGCTTCTACCAACTTCTCCTGCTGTCTAGCCATAGCCACAGCCTGTTGGAAAGAAGTAGGTCTCAAGGGTAATACTCCTCCTTGTATTTCATCCCTCAATCCACTCACATAGCTAGCCACAAAGTACTCCTCAGGAAAATCCTTGTTAAACAGGACCATGTGTGTTTTCAGCTCTTCAAATTTTTCAATGTACTGAGACACAGTACCCTCCTGATGCAGCTTATTAAACTCTCCAATCATTGTTTCTGGGCTCATCTCATCAAATCTAGTTAGTACTGCCATTACAAACTCATCCCAATCTACATAATCTCTATCCCCCATATAGCCTTGGTACCATAGTTCTGCTCTGCCCTCCAGATAGATGGATGCCAAACGAACCTTGTGCTCCTCTGCTATGGTAGACATAATCTGGAAGTACCTGTTACACTTACGAACCCATGCTCTAGGATTATCACCTTCAAATTTTGGAAATTCCAACCTGGGCAGTGAGTTAGACCCCAGGATTGATCCAGCTTCCACACCCACATAATTGCTTCTAGTGTTGCCGAGGTTTGATGCTGATCCCTTCTCCATTGAGTTAATACTGGGCGGTTCACCCAATATCGACTTCCCTCTATTCAACACCTGCATCTGAGTGACCATGCCTTGCAGTTGCTGCTGCATGGCAGCCATCGAGTCTTGCAACCCAGTCTGAATCTCCACCAGCTTACTCTGATTATTCTGTTCCCCGACTTCTCTCATAGCTCGTTCCTCTATTATCATCATCTCCGTGCGTTTAAAAGCCTCCAATACATCCTTACTTCTCGTTCCTTCAGCCATTCGTCCGAGGAAAGATGGCTCTGGATGCCAAATGTAACAATCTCGATCGAATTTACTAAATTAACACAGCAATTTAACAGCGGAAGAAAGAAGGTAAAGAAATAGAAGAATGTTGGGGGAAAATAGATATTAATTTCATTCATAAAACCTTCCAAATACAATGCATTTTCCATTTATATGAATTGAAAAACAGAATCACAAATTGCTCAACGGCACTCGCTCATAACAGAATCGGAGCTGCGTCGCCTTCCTTCCCTGAATTCTCGGAACCAATCCCCGTGCTCCAATTGTCTTTCTCTTCGCAGCCCATCTGTCCTTCGACCCCACCTTTAGTCGCCCTCTTAAAAGCGTTCTTTTTAATCAAACGCGCGTTTCTTTTAGTTTGAACGGCTGAGATCATTTCATCCAAAATCATCATCCTACGGTCCACTTTCAATTCCTGCCCAACGTTCAGCATCATGACAATTTCTTTATATTTTAATACAATTCTTGCAAATATATAAATTAATCAACGAAAAGAAAAAGAAGAAGTTTGGCGATAATACCATCAATCATTCATCATCCGTTAATATACTCAACACCATTGTTACACGGGAAACAATTCGTGTTAAAATTGTTTTTTTCTTCTGATCGTGGGTAAAATCCTCTTACCTATCTTCCTAATGTGTTTATTGTCTCTTGATTTTGTTATTTAGTTATTAAACTTGTGGTTTTCGAGGCAGTTAAGTGGATTTTATCTTAACCCTTTTCGTTGATTTTTTTTTGTTTTTGTTTTTGTGTAGTCTACTTTCGGTGTGCTTGATTGAAGGGATGCATTACAATTGTGAATAAAGTTGGATTTTGTAGATATTTTATATTCTGGTGGTGTATTTAAAACTGTGCTTTTGATTTTTACAAGGATTTTGGTAATTTGCTTGATTTCTTTTAGGTGGGGTTCTTGAAATTAAGGGTTGATTCTTCAGATCTCTGGGGTGGGTTTTTGATTTTTGGGCCTTGATTGAAGAATTGATGGTGGAATAATTAGTGCGTTAAGAGGATTAGGGTTCTTTTATGAGGGTTTTATTTGTTGTCCTATTTGGATATTGTTGATAGAATCTTGTTGGATTCTGCTTCTGCTGATTGTGCTATTTAGTGGTGAATCCTTTTATCAAGGATTCTGGAGAAGGTTTATTGAGTTTACTCAGTTTTGTATCCTGCAGAAAACTTTTAAGTCTTAAGTTACTGTGGTGGATTTAGTTACTATTGGATTCTGGTCAAGAACAATGAGTTCTAGTGCATCTGAGGGTGTAATTCAAATGGGAAAGCTTGTGGTTCATATAGCTGAGAATGGGCACTCGTATTAGCTTGATTGTGACGAATACACTCTTGTAGATGCCATTCAGAAGTTTCTAGAATCAGTTTTGTAATTAATTATATGACAAACGTAATTCACCTGTCTTATAAATTGCACTTATATTTAGCCCGAACAAATCTGGAGCAGAAAATTTCATGGTTCTCAAATTGATATCCAGTAAGTCTAAGTTATTAAATTAAATGTTAATATGTGGCCTCGAGTTCGAGCACTTTATGCACGGCTCAATGAGCTCGAGCTCGGGTAAAATATAAATACTCGAGCTCAAGCCTGGAAAATCCACAGGCTCGAGCTCGAGCTCGACTCGTGGGCACCTCTACTGCAAATTTAATGAAAACATTGAAGGGAGGTTCATACAGGACTGTGGATTACATATGTACACAGTTTAGGGGTGTTGATGGAATTATCTCCGTTCGAATATTCAAAAACTTTCAAGTTCTCAATATAAGTCTGCCGCTGACAATTCAGATTGTATTGCAGATTAACTTGGAAAACCCTACACGTAAACCTTGCAATTGATTCAATCACCATCAATGGCAGAGGGTTCTTCGACTGCCTCGAAGACCGACAAGCCAGTCATTGTTAGGATTAAACGAAAAGCTTTTCAGTCTCCCCTTGATGCTTTTTGTAAGTACTATTATTTATTTTCCTGTTTTTTGGCTCATTTTTTTTACCTTTTTAAAGCTTAAATTGTGGGTTTTAATTGATTAATCACCCCCCAATGGGGTCTAACAGGGCTGGAAATTAACGAGAGGCCAGTAAAGAGGCCGTTGCTCGACTTCAGTAAGCTGTCTATATCTGATACTTCTTCAAGTAGAGGTATGTAACTATTTGTTATGTAGACAAGCACATATGTTTCATTAATTTGTTGCTGTTTATGTGGTGTTTGAATTGATTCCACGTGAGGTTTGGACAATCGGCTTGCACTTGTTCTTGAGTAACTATAATTCTTAATGCTTATCTACTTAAATATTTGTCAACTTTGCGCGATACTAATTATCAGTCTTGGACTATTAAATGAAACACATGTTTTTGGTTTAACATAATTGGTGATTATAGGATTCTACACTTGGGCTGCTTCTGTAAATCAGTGTGCACAAATAACTTGGTGTAGGATGTTTATTTTATCCATAGCTTAAAACATATTAAATTCAGGAAGAATAGTACAATAACAGATGTATTGAAAGCTGACAAACCCAGAAACTGTAGATGTGACTGGACGAAATAGTTGATGTCTAGACCTCTATCTACGTTACTCAATATACTTATCCTATAAAATACATGAAGCTAGTATAGATTTTAAATATTTGAATTTCATGTTGACATTCAAATGAAATATTGGGATTGTTGTTCTCACCTATTTTATCTTCCAATAATAGTGTACTATTATAGAGATGTTAAAATTGTTAAGCAATTAAGTATTCCTTCTTTCAAGCCCTAAACAAGGAATGTGCTTAGTTTGTCTTGGTGGCTGTTTTTACATATTACAGTGGAGGAATTGAAGATCAAGAAGATTCTTGTACGACATGTGGAGACAGTTACAAGCTCTGAAAACACATATGATGTCCTGAAATCTTTTATGGTCAGTTATTCTGTTTCAACACTATCAACATGTAATCATTTTGATTGATATGAGGATGTGATAATAAAATTAGTGATCTCAGTTTATATGCTTATATATTTCACTTTCGCTATCCATTTTTTAAGGTATTGTTGTGGTGATATTACTGCTTGCAGAAGAGAGGTAAATTCTCAATTGGTAGTTATTACGTGGCCTAATTTCATATTTTTTGTCGAACAGCCTAATTCATCTGTTGCATTAAAAGAGAAAGATAAGAAAGAAGAAGGAAGACGTAATGTCAAGACTGTGAATGTAAGTTTTTCCTTTCTATTATAATTTGCTGTTAAACAAGATAAGTCAACTGTGGCTTCAGAGTTGGTGTGTGCTTTATGAGAACTGAATATCTGAGGTGTCTTCCAGTTTCCACCTGTATTTTACTTTCTCCAGGCTTTCTCATTTTCCCTCAAGGACCTCAGCCAAACATAGTTTGATAACGAGTAATGAACTTTTATATGAATAAACATAATGAGAAGCTAAACTTTGGTTTCGCTTTGTGATGTCTGCAGAAACAAGATCAGTTACTGGCCAAAGCGAAACAAAAACAAGAGGTAATTTGCAATTTAATTATTTCTAGTTATTTTATTTTTTTATGGAATTATAAGCAATCATTAATTACTATAAATTAGAAAAAATAAAGAAGAAAAAAAAGTCAGATTAAGAAAGGATAAAAAATTAATAGGAGAAAGAATTGAATACGTGAGAAAAGTGAGGAAAGAAAAAAATAATATGTAGTAGTGCTAAATAAAACTACCGACACTTTCTCAAAAAGTGGTAATTTCAAATTATAGATTATATACATTATAGATTGTTAGAGGAACCGTTCTGGTTCTTTAAAATTGATCTTATTGACTGTCTCTTACTACCATTTATGGCGGATACATAATGTTTTAATATTTCAATCAACAACTTTAACCCTTTTCAGGTTTTATCGAGAAACGCTCGTTTTGAGCAAATATGGAGAAGCAGAAAGGGCAAGGAAGAAGCATCAGAAGATGAAGCTGTATATGAAATGTGTCGACTGTATGATGTTGTTCGTGTTGATATTGAAGAGCAGGAGGAGGTTGAGGTGCAAAAGGAGAAGTACTGTTGTCTCACAAGTTATGATATTGCTTTGTTATTTACTCTACAACATGTTTTCATACTGAAATCCTGAATCTTCAATCCAGGAATACAGATTTAGAAGAATACAGAATGATGGCTCAATATTTGCCTCTTTTGGAAGAAGTTTTACCCACTGCTGCTACAGAGATTGAAAATGATATTCGCCATTACATGTCCAAACAAGGTCTGGTTCAGTGATTTGTTTCTTTTTCACTATGTATAAGGTGTTTGCACATCAATGGTTTTTGTTCCTTTACTGGAGATTTTTCTGTCCAATTTATTGTGAATTGTTCTATTCTAAAAGAAAAGGAAAGCAAAGGAGTAGTTCTTCCACCCACTCCCACCCCCACCTAGGACGAGCTGTGTCAAGTGGAGTTTGAGTATTTTTCGAACTTGACCCGAGCCTTATGAGCTGAGCTCACCAATTATATCTATTGCAAGGCTCGCAAGCCTATATTAAAACTATTTTATTTATTTATTTATATATCTAATGTTATGTTTTATAATATCATATTTATAAATAATGAAGTTTATTATTATTACATGTAATGATATATTTTATATTTATCATGATTATATTTATTATTATATATTAATAGAAAAGATTACTTATATAATTTTTCGGAGATCCAGCTCGAGCGAGTGATTTGGTCGGGCTAGGCTCAAGCTTGGCTCGTGTGCAACACTTCCCCATTCCCCCAAATTTATATTACATCTTACACGGCTGGGAAATGTTATTGGAGTTTCTGCTCGATCCTGCATTCTTGTCTCATAACAGTTCATTGTGCAGCTTAATTACATTATACAGCTTCTGATGGTTTTGAAATGTTCATCTAGTTTGAGTTTTCTAGTGTTTTTATTATTGCTTTAATTGTATGCAGCATCTCCAGATGATTACGTGTATGACGTCTATGCTGTTAATGATGAAGCTAGTGCGATGGAGGCTGATTCGACAACCCTATTTCCTTTGTAAGGCATTTTTTTGGGATGCTTGATTATGGTATTGTTTATGTAGTAAACTTAAAACAATATGGTGGATCAGGGTTCAAGTTGATGATGATGATGAGTATTATGACGGTCCAGATGATTCAGAATACGAAACCGATGACTCTAATGGTATGAACTCTCTTTCACTCTGTCTCTTCCCCTCTCATCATTATAATAATGACTAAGGGTGGCAATTTGGGTCCATAATATAATTGGACCCAAACCAAACTAAGTTTTCAATGGGTTGGGTCCTAACATTTTATCATTTTAGTTCCAACTGGGTTGGCTTTTAATAATATTTGGGTCCAATTGGGTCTTAAATTGGGTCTAAAATGGGTCCAACCTATACTCTATTTTGAGTCAATAATCTATATTTTACACTCTACAACCCCTTTCACCACTTGGGTCTATTTTGGGTCCTTGGTGGGTCCAACTGTAATGCATATATTTTGACATTGGACCCGATTGGACCGAACCCACTTTAAGCCCAACCCAAATGGACCCGACCCAAATCCAACCCATTCAACCCAATTGCCACTAATGACTGATGTGATTTTGGAATATCAGCGGAAGACAATCCCTTGAATGATTATCCCGATGAAGAGATATCCGAGGATGAGGATGAAGTGACTAGCAAATCCTCTGATGAGAAATCAGAGGATGAGACCAGTAAAACTTCTCAGAACTCATCTGAAGAGATTGAAACTGGAAGTCAAGTATCTTTTGAGAACGAGTATTTGGAACCACGTGACTGGTCAGACGATGCAGATCACTTCTTTGATGATGAGTTGTACTGTGATAAGAACGAAGATGATTTTGGTGGTGAAGAATGGAGGTGAGTTGTTTTGTATACATTCATGTGAATAGTTCGTTTGGAAACTTTGAAACAGGGTACTTTTTGCGCCTTTAAACTTGCCAAATGTTGGATCTTATATATAATTACGGACCGAATATCATATGTACAACTTATTACCCGTGAGATTTGATTAGAAGAAATTGAATGTTCGTATTCGTTTTTTCTTTTAATTTATGAATAATTAACACTGGATGCATGCAGTCGTTGGCAACACTGTGAGGAGTCTTTTAATTTGGATACTTGTATGATAAAATAATGTGTCATTTTGTATTTCTCAGATGATCGTTTGAATGACAATCCGGAGCTGATATTCAATGAATTCGCCAGGTTTTTTCTTAACTAATGTAGGACAAATCACATATTGTTTAGTGCCATTTCTGTTGTGAGATGAGATGAGAAAATGTATTGCAGCAGCAAAACCTGGTTCTTGTCACTTAACCAATATTTCATTTCATGTCTCTAATTCTTATATTTAAGATCTCTTTTTCTTCTTGCTCTCATTAATTAAATGATATCACATCATTTATTGGCCAGACCCACATTTATTTTTTGAGTTTCAGATATATTTCCAAAAAAAATTAATAGAGTATATATTTAGCACTTTTTCTCATTATAAATAAAGTGACTTAAAATGAAAGTAAAGCCTTTTAAAATGCATTTCATTGATTTAGTAAGCTTTAACCTTAGGGTGTGTTTGGATTTTGGATTGAATGATTTGAATTTTGGGAGGGGATTTGGAGGAGGGATTTGAAATTACACCTAAAATGAAATCTATGGAGAAACTAACTCAAAGTGAATGCCGAGTAATTTGAAATTCATTATAACTTAGATATATCCAAACGAACTTCATGGACGAATTTGAAATTTATAAATTTCAAATCCTTCAATCCAAACACACTCTTAAGGATCTTATTATATTTATAAGAAAGCTTAAAAGTAACTTTATCATTCAAGCCTAATAAAGTTCAAGCCCGTCACAAATATATTATACTCAAGGTGTATAAGCTCAAGCTCTGTCGATGAGATTGATACGCCTAATTAACAACGTAGACCTCGAGCGTTATAAATTTTACAGTTAACTCAAATACAAACAATTATGATTCGAATAAATCCAATAGAATATAATTTCATTTTAATTTGTTTAAATTCAATGTGTGTCAAACTAATTCATAATTTATTTGAACTCAATTTAATTGAGCTCGAACAAAAATATTGAAATTCATGAAACAAGTTTGAACAACGGCATAATCGTGTGTTAATATTCCCTCCATGGAATATTTTAACTTTGTAAACCATTTCACACCCAAATCAAAACCCCACCCTAAACCTCAAACTCAACAATGGCTGCCCCAACACAAATCCACAAACTCCCACAATACACATACATCGACGCCCTCCGATGGCTACCCCATCGCTCCACCTTCACCCGCCGCATCCTCCTCGCCACCTATGACTCCGACACCTCAACCCCTTCTCTCCAAACCCTCACCTTTTCCCCTAATTCCCAAACTACCCCTACCCTCACCCCCCAAGCCTCCATCTCCACTCCTTCAAGAATCACTTCCCTAAAAGTCTCCAAACCCCTCATCGCCGCCGCTACATTTTCGGGTTCGGTTCTGTTTTACTCTACTGATTTGGTAAATGGGGCCTTCAATCTCGAGTATACAGTGCCCGAAAAGGGGTTTCATTTGGGGCCCGTGAAAGGGATCGATTTGAGTGAGAATGGGTCGGAGTGTGTGAGTGTTGGGGAGGATGGGAGGGTCAATTTGGTCAATTTGCGTGACAAGGAGAGTGGGGGTTTTAGGAGGGTTTTTGATAGTAATGGGTTGGTTTCATATAGTTCAGTTAAGTGGGCTTCGCCTATGGAGTTTGTGACGGGTGGGTTCGGATTTGGTCTTCATTGGTGGGATCAGAGGAAGGCCGGTGGACCTGTGGCTTTGTTTAAGGCCAATTGGTAATGTGGATTATGATTTTTTCCTGAAAACATATTAGCGATGCTTATGTAGATTGTGTTTTGCTGAGTTTATACTTGCTTTGTTAGTGTATTGGATTAAAGTTATGCAATTCGGAAGTTAAGAGTTTAAACGAGATTCGTAGAACTTAACCAAAACTTTAGTACTTTCTTGTGTTTATGCAGTGTGTTTGGTAGTGAAAAAGAGTAAGACATGGATTCATGAAATGACTTAATCTAGATGCGACTCCTCAAGAATTGCTTGTATGATGTATAAAGTGCAGGGTGCTTAGAGTTATATTGAATGAACCCAAGGGTGCATAAACTGAATGGAGTAATCAGCAATTGATGTTCTAAAATCAAATGTATGAGCCATATATTAGGACTAATTGTAGTTTAATCATTATTAGTTGTCTCTAATTGGTTGTGTATGTATGTGTTTGCAGTAAGTGCATGCCCATGCCTCAAATATTGTGGTTACATTTTAGGTTGTTTTGGATATTATGGAGTGAATTGATAAGCTAAGATGCAAACCAGTTAGTGCTCTGCTTATAATGTCCCAGGGATATTGTTCCATAACGACCTTACTTTCTGATTTTTCAAATATTATAAAGCTCATGGACAACTTTGAACAAATTTAAACCACGATGCAAGACAAGGATTAGATTGCTTAATTTGTGTAATTATTTCCAACTTAATAGATGAAGAAAGTGGATCAAAGTGAGTATTGACCTATTACACCTGTTGGTTGCAGTGCCTGATGTTTAATTATTTCGCTGAAATCTTTTATTCGTGATGATATTAACAGGACAGGGGAAAATGCTTCTGGTGTTGTACATTCGATTGATATTCATCCATCACGAAAGCACACTTGCCTTGTGAGTTGTTTTTTCATCTTTCCTTGCTAGTTTAAACATACCCTTTATGTGTGGGTAGTAGCATTTTGTGTTGAAGATTATTGTTATTATATTGCCTGTTCTTTTAATCAGTTCTACCCGTGTTTCCACTTGCTAAATTCTGCCTTGATCGGTAGTTTGAGATGTCTGAAATAGTTTTGGCCTTTAAGATCAGGTGCATGTCTGAGAATGTGCCTAAAGTTAGGACAAAGAAATATACACTTCACTTGGATTCTTTTAGGTTGTGTTTGGATTATAAAGGTTTGAAAACCCTGGATTTTAGATGCATCAATAAAATGCATTGAGCTTGTAAGTTTTGGATGATTTCAAGGTAAAATGGGTTTCAAATCCCTTAACTGATATGGTGGGTTTAAACTTAAGGGTGGCAAAATGGATCCGGAACCACGGTTCCAACGGTTCCAACCCAATTTGGGTTGAATTGGTTCTTAAGAAAGTTTTATTTGGTTCCTAATTGGTTCCAACTTGGTTCCAAGTTGGGTCCAACTAATTTCAACTTAGGTCCAAATCGCTTGCTTGTCAATATTCTAAAATTAAAGAACAAAACATAAGGTATTGAATCGGGTTGGGCTTGGTTCCCTTTCGGGTTGATTTTGGTTTCCTTTTGGGTTGAGTTGGTTCCTTCTTAAAAACCATTTAAGAATCCAACTCATTTTCAAATGAAACCGTTGGAACTGACCCAAACCCAACCAACCTGCCCATTTGCCATCCCTAGTTTAAACCCACCTAATGTCGAGTCATTTGAAATCATTTCTCTAAACCTTCCTCAAATCCATCAATCCAAGCAGAATGAGATTTTATTTCGGATTGAAGGATTTATTTCTCTCTTCAGAGAAAGGATTTCAAATGATCCATCTCAAAGTGTATTTGAAATCTACCATGCTGATAAAAAGGATAGCTGAAAATGACTGACAGAATTTGAAATACTCAATTGTATAGCTCGAATTCATCGAAATAAGCACATTAGATCTGTATTATGTATTTAAAATCCTTCAATCATAAATCCATAAACTGAACACAACCTTGGAGTCTTTCATACATTGCTTCTCAAGTTTCCCACGACTTAAATGAGTTATCGGGTCTTCTAATGTTGCTAATATTTGTCTGTAAAGGCAGGAGGCTCTTCTGGCACTGTGTTTGCATGGGATATTCGTTCTCCAAAACAACCTATTATACTGTCTGGATTTGGTGCTAATGATGTGCCTGCAAATTCACTAGTAGAAAGTGATATATGGGAAATACAGTATGACAATTATACCCATCCTTCGAAGATCAATTACTCGACTTCATCCAGAATTCTACCCGCCATGATTTGCTCAGAGGATGGAATCCTTGGTGTAATTGAGCAAGGTATATTTGATTTGCATTGCATTGGGTGGGTCGGACCCAGACCCAAAACTATGGGTCTGGGTCTAGACCTAGACCCAGACCCAATGGGTCCCGTCTCATGTGTGGGTCTAGGTTTGGATCTAGACCCAATGTTTTGGGTTTGGATCTGGGTCCGGCCCACCCAATGCCATGCCTACCTCCATTTTTCAAATTAATTTATTACCTATGAGTTGTACGTGTGCGAAAAAGAAGTGTTGATATTTGAATGACATTCGTTATTTCATTTCAATACAATTAGGCGAAGAACCAATAGAGCTTTTGGCTGAACCCTGTGCTATAAATAGCTTTGACATCGACAGGCAAAACCCTTCGGTTAGAATCTTTTTACCATGTTTATAACTTCAAGGTTTTATTTTTTTTCTCCGTATTTTCGTTTGGTTTTGCATTTTCATGATATAAGGAATGTTATACCACAGGATGTGATGTGCAGTTTGGAATGGGAATCATTAGTCATCTTATCAAGACCATAAGCTGCAATATGGAAGGGTTTCGGGTTATGACGATTATATACTGGTTATTTCTAAGAATCACAGTTTACTCGAATCGCAGACTATTGTAATTTTATCGTGTTTTTTTTTGTTTTATATTGGCTTGGAGTTGAAATTTCTAAAAGGGCTCAAAATTAGATTAATTAAAAATGGAAAGTATATTATCGATTCGCAATTTTGATGTTCTTTTAGTATATAATCGCAATTATATGTTTACGATGGGATTTACTCTGCAAGTCGTGAAAGTTAGTCTAATGTTGTGTCATGTTCGAGCTCTCAAATTTGAACATGAAAATTTCACCAGTATAGAAATTTGAATACCTTGTTAACCTAAACTAGTATCTAATCTCAAGAAAAACAATAATAATAATCATCAACTAATATGTGTTAATTGCATGGAGTTAGAATGTATCATGCATGTGTTGAAACCTTTAACTAAGTGAAACAATAAGGCCATAAATTGAGTGTAACATTCTGAAAAATAAGAAAATTTAAACTGGTTCATATTAATTCGGGTATTATTATTTCGATCATGTTCATTTTGTCCTAAAAGTTTATTCATTCATCAACAAATTAATGATCCCCTTCAAATTAAACTTATGGGAAAAAAACAGGCATTAAATTTTCCATAGTATAATCATCATGGAAGAAATCAAATTTACGTTGCTATTCAGAAACTAATTTCACACTTTACATTTTCACTAAGCAATAGATATTATCCAAATACAAAATTGTTTTTCATTCCAATCAACTTTTAAGACTGTAATTTTGCTCAGGCACTTATTTTCTTGCACAGCTGAGCCCATATAGATTTCTCGGTTTTTATGTTCCTTGAGACAACATGTGTGACCGATGAATCGAGATTCGTATAGCATTTAGCTCCAAGTTGTAGCGCCATTTTCCATACGGGATGATTTTCCGCATCTGAATTAACCGGAAAAACGCCACTAAACACTATTACACAGCCTCTTAAGATCTCATTTCGGACACCTGTCATATAATCAATTCGAATATTATATTACATGATCTAGGCCTGTCAACGGCGGGCAATACCCAGGCCTAGACCCAATAAAATGCTGTAAAACCCGGCCCAGACCCGACCTATATCAATTCAGACCCGAACCCGGCCCGGACCCGATTATTTTAAAAAGTTTGGGTCTGGGTCGGGTATGTACCCGGATATTACCCGCGGGTAATATACCCAAAATGAGAATTAAGTCATTTAACCCTAAATTCGCTTCAATTTTCCCCAAATTCTTTTCTCCCGATTCTTCAATCCTTCCTTCTGAAATCTGAGCACCGGCGCGACTTCGTCGGCGCTCGGACTCGAAGTGGAAAACATTTTCATCTGTTCATCGGCTGGAGACTGTAAGGATTGAACCAGTTTATAGAAGAAGATAGAATGATTGAAGAAGATAAGAAGGAACCCTAAAGAACAAGCTAAGAACGTACTGTCAATGAACTTCCAAAACTGCTTCTAACTTCCATTTCCCCCCTTTTTATATTAGTTGGATGTGTAATTACTTTCCCACCCTTTCCTATTTGATTGAATTACCAAATTACCCCACACGTCTTTAGCTCGATCCTGACAAATCTCCCCCCTTATAAGAGGTTTGTCCCCAAACCTCTACTTGATAAAGCCTTGAAATCATTCAATACCAAACAACATGCCTGCCGTTCTTACGTATTCAATATCGCATCTAGGTCGACAATCCATCCTTGCTGAATCGATTCAATGTACTGGTGATGGTCCACAACAACTTCCTGTTTCCTCAAAGAACTTCCAACATTTGAAGAGGGTTCCCTGCATACCCTTTTCGCCGGTGGATCTCATCCTTGGTATCTCCATTCTGCTGATCATTATCTTTTAGTTCAAGGCTCTTGTCCTCTTGCTTCAAAGATTCTTGTGGTTCATTAGAAACTAACTCAATTGGTTTAGAGTAACTAATATCAACAGTAACATCCATATATCCACGCTTTCTCTGGGCAGCCCCGAACATAAGATCACCAAAAGGAAGGTCTATAAGCTTTGCTATACAATCCAGTTTACTCTTTGTCTGAACATCCTTAACTACAAAATCCCAGTTGTCTCCATGCTTTAGAACAGATTCTATAAGAAGTAAAGGTTCTGCTTCGCTCTATCACTGCTGTTTTTTAACTTGAAATCATCAACTGATTTGTTCTTATCATAGTTACCATCTTTGAAGCACTTTTCTCAAATGATGAAGCTCTCTTCCAGTATTCATAATGTTTAGAATCACAACTCTCTTTACAACTCCCACACACCAAGCCATTTTCCTTCTTCTGATGCATCAAATCTCCATAAACATATGAATTCAATATTGAAGTCCACCATGGCAGCTTGTACTCACTATATGGTGGTGGTGGTTCGGGCTGCGGAAGTGGTCGTTCCGGCTGTTTAATTAGACTATTAAGTTGATCTTTCCCTTCCCTACTCCTTTTTTCATTAAGACAATATGCACGATCAATGGTGAAATGGACAGAATTTGTCTCAGGAGTCAGGTGTTCAACTCGTCCGGTCGTACTCGAGTTGTGATATGAATTCATTAAGTTGAAAGGATCCATTCCTATTGTCGAAACTTTTTGAATAATTGTGGACTGAACTTTCCTACTATTCCCTACAAAATCCATAACCCCTAACTCCTTTGTAGCCAACTCGTCAAGTACTCTAACGACTGTTTCGGTAGGAACATTATACTCAACAAAATCTTCATTTGAATGTAAACTACCTATATCAATCGATTGAGGCATTTCATCAATCACCATATGATCAGGCAATTTATCACTCACCTGTTGTATTGCAGCTTGAGTGGAAGACTTCTTTTCGACAGAGAATTGAAGAGCTTTTGCATCTATCGGCTTTGGCATTTCCTCGAACACCTCGTTCGCGAACACCTCTGCTATTCCCAATCTTTGTTTTAATGCTTCCATTTGCTCTTGCATAAGCCTCTTAAATTCACAAATGATTTCGTCCTTTTGTCTTCGCAATCTCATATCGAATACCATTTGTTATGCCACAAGTATCAGAGAACTAAAAAACGCAGCAACACCAATTAATTTCCCAAAGTATTTCAATAATCAACTCAACAACAATGCAATATCTATCACAAACCCAATTCTCAAATCACCAAACTCAATATCAATTGCAATATCAATCGTAAACAATGTTACAATCCAAATGAACAATTGCAACTCGCAATATATAATCAACAACTCGATTCGGCAACTTCAATCGTAGCTCCGAATCACAATCTGCAATTCAACGAATATAGGTTACTTAGAGGATTGCTCAAAGAAGAAAGAAGGAGAATTAGAAGAAGAGGGAGAATTAGAAGAACTGAGGAATAACCTTCAGCAACGCATGAGCAAAACTGATTTCCATTTCCCGACCCCTTTGCTGTTTAAAGGCCTTCCGTCCACAGCGGTTTCTCTAAAATGCCCCTCTTTTCCTCTAAACGGCCTCGTTTCATGAGTAATGCTAAAAACGTGCTTTTATTTCTGAATTTCAATTCCCGCTTTTGTAATCACTTCATGACAAATCTCCCCCCTTATAAGAGGTTTGTCCCCAAAACCTCTAGTTGAGAAAATAAATTCAGCAGGGTATCCTATTCACCATTAGCTGAAATTTCCCATTAGCATACACATTGCGAGCTCAAAGCCCGGAAACATCTGCTTCGGCTTCAAAAGAATAACCACTGGAGAGCATATACCATTCACTCCTTGGACCTACCCCATATCTTTGTTCGATTTAGCCCAACACGATAAACTCTTTCAAAACCAACAGTACGAGCTCCGTCAATGAAATCCACCCATATTCAATGTGAGTTCTGCTTCTTCCTTCTGCTCAGCTACCCACTTCAGCGTACCAAAACTCGGTATCAAGCATAGACTCTATTATTTCAATTAGCATTGAGTCCAGTTTCTGCAGTGCAGGGATATTGATATGAATGTCGGCTCGAGCTTTTGGGGTCATTATCTCTAATGTCCGGCCATTTGCGCCATTTTGCTTGGCCGGAACCAACTCAACCATATAGCTCGTTGGGGGAGAGAAACCACTCCATTTCTCTACGCCATTTGCTCTTTCTTTCCTCAGGTGCTGGCTCTAACTTCCATAGCTCCCGAAAAACATATGCTGTTAGATTTGTTATGGCATTTGACAACGCTAATGCAGTCGAAATCCCCTTAGTACCTCCCGTAATATCCTTGCCAAGCAACAGCTTAGCGAATTTCTCTTCCATAGCATCAACATCTGAAAACTCTGGTATTAGTACTCTTTTTTTTTTTTTTCACATCAAAGTGTCTTCGTGGGGTTGCTGAGAAGCTCCATTCGTCTTGAGAATGATCATCTTTCTTCATTATAGTCCACAGAGAGGGGAGAATGATCCACAAGCATTAGTGCTGGAAGAACAACTTGAATCATTTTCATCAATTGAATCGGTGACACATCTTACTGTACATAATGCAGCTCTCGAGGCCATTATATGTCATAATGCAGCTCGTAGATATGATCAAATCGAACCACTGAGCTAAGAAACGGATTCGCCTCGTTTAAAGATTCCAATGGACTGCTCAAAAGTCTCTCCTTTCCAATCCTTGGGAACATCCCAGGAAGAGGCGATCTCGAAGTAATAGGCACAGCCTGCATATCCCAATCATTCTCCATTGTAGAATCATAAACTTGGCACCTCAAATAAGTCTCACAAGTTGCTGTTCCAATTAACCAAAGCTTATTACTATTATCACCACCATTAAACCTCGCCAACAATTTCGCCATTTCCATTACAGCCAATTTCCCCGTCTCTGAAACAATCTGCTCTTTTTGGTAAATTTGAGTTCCACCATTAAAGCCCACCGGCTGCTCTACAAGCCACTTCAAATCACCCAAATCAAGAATCACACCTCCATTTCTAATCCTATTTTGGGTTGAAACTCCTAATTCGTCGATTTTGGATGATATTTGAGCTTTATCGGATAAATGCCCTTTATCCATGGATAAAATCTGAACACTTTTGAAAACAGGGGTGTTTCCCAATTCATTTTTCTCAATTTTACTAAGAATTTCCTTCAATAGAGCTTCAGGCTCTGTATCACCCATCAAAACAGGGTTTCGTTTGTTATTCCTTGATAATATCTCCATTACCTTTTTAACTTCTTCGCCTCGTTGATTTTCTATCTGTGCCGGTCCTGTCGAACCCTGCTGTAAACGTGGATTCAAATACATATTCCGGTTGGTTAATTGGGCCGCCGGCAGTTACTCGACCCTTTGATTCCCTGTCTGTCCGGTCGAACCCTGTTGTAAACATGGATTCAGATACATACTCTTTGCTCGGGCTTCAAAGGTAGATTAGCCCTGCCTTCTCTAATCTCTGATGACTTTCATTCCTTTTTTGCTTCTCCACCTACTGATGTAGTGAATCTCGAGAATATTCCTTACCAGTGGATTCGGGATCACGAAAAACAAATAGGCCGTATTCGATGAAAGTCGTATGTACGGCTTGGAGGGAGATCTTTCATATCTTTCGAGATCCACCCGGGGAGCCAAAATAAGTGCTCCGGTTGGCCAATTGAGCTGCGGCCATCGTTAATTGAGCCGGATTAGAAACCAATCTCGGCGTACTGGGTCCAAATCCCTTCACTGCAGCAACAACAATAGAAATGTCAACAGAATCACACAAGACTTTCACCTTTTCCAACATCACAATAAGCTCTCTGGATCTCAATTTGATCCTAAATCTCATTCAACTCCTCCCTGACCAACAAACAATTGCAATCCCTAAGCAGCAATGTAATTCAACCAAACCATAATTCAGTGTGCCCCATTCTAATCATCAAAACAATCACTAATCGGAATCACACCAACAATTGAAATATCGAAGATACTCGAGCCTAACATATACGTCAATTAACCTCAAATTCACAACTAACATTCAAAATCGATAGTGCAATTCCCTTAACAAGCCATCAATTAACAATGTCAAACATTCAACAAGTATAATGTTGTCAACGGTTCCAGCTAAACTCCCAATCAAATCGCAACAGTAAGAATTCCACAAGTAAACGAAATATGAAAGATTGAAACGGATATAGCAATCTACTTGACAATTCCAAATCCGAGACGAACACCTCCAATATGAGAATTACTCAATTCAGCCAAAATAAATTTTAACTATTCCATATGCAACGTCATACTCGACATCAGCCCCCCTTCTTTAGATATGGCCGTCCTAGCTGATTTGCTTCTCCCAATCAAAGGCATCCTTGAAATGCTACAAACTTGAATGGATATCTTGAAACCCAACGCCAGGCATTAAGAGACGACATGACAACGAGGACTCTACTTTTCCAAAATGGCAACAAATGAAGAGCATGCTTCGGTCATTAATTCACACCCACGTACAGCCAAAATGAACTCTTGTGGCTGCTTCATTAACGCATCATTATATATAGCAACTTTACTTGCATTCCCGCCGCTAACTTCACTGCCATCAAATGCAAATGACGGTGGCAGCTTGTAAGCATTATATGGTGGTGGTGGCTCGGGCGGTGGAAGTGGTTGTTCCGGTTGTTTAATTAGCTCATTAAGTCGAACCTCCGCCATTCTCCTTTCAACAACTAGGTAAATGTATGTAATAAATTTGGTTAATACTTTCCTCCTTACTTTTCCTTCACCAATTGAAACCAATGTAATCACTGCAGCTATTCTCCAAGCTATTCCTAGTTTTGAGAGAAACGAACTTCCTTTTCCACTCGTTTTATATGAACTTTCAATAGCAATATCATAAGAAGACGTATTTTGATCATCTGCTATAACTTTCGGTTTTCTAACACTAGAGCTTTCCACATTATCATGCTCAGATTTGATCAATCCAATGGACAATCGTCTATCACCTATCATTCCACAAAAATCAGCAACCGACTCTTGATGCTCATGGAATTTAGAACAAGTTTCATGTACCGCAATCACCGATGTTTGCATCGCTTGAACGGAACGAGCCGCCGACTCAGGCATTTCATCGAACACCTCTACACTTCCATGGAAAGGCTTCTTTTCAGTTGATAATGTAAGAACTCCTGCATTTTTCAAGCTTCTTGTTATGGCTTCAAAATGTTCCTGCATTAATTTCTTCATTTCCGTAATCAGCTCTTCCGTATGCCTCGCAAATTTCCTATCGATCGATGTGGTGAACTCTCCCAATCGTTGTTCTAGGTCACCCAATCGGTTCGATTCTGCTCTATTTGCCTTCGACATTTCGTCTCGAGGATCGATCGCTCTGATTACCATTTGTAAGGATTGAACCAGTTTATAGAAGAAGATAGAAGGATTGAAGAAGATAAGAAGGAACCCTAAAGAACAAGCTAAGAACGTACTGTCAATGAACTTCCAAAACTGCTTCTAACTTCCATTTCCCCCCTTTTTATATTAGTTGGATGTGTAATTACTTTCCCACCCTTTCCTATTTGATTGAATTACCAAATTACTCCACACGTCTTTAGCTCGATCCTGACAGAGACCTCCCTATCGGTAGGTTTTAATCAAAGTTTATGTATTCACTAAAATTTTTATACGCCTAGTTATCTATAGGTCAACATTTCTAATTTCTTAATTTGTTGAAACAATTATTTATGAGTTTCTTAATCATGTCAATTTTAATATTGCAAACAACATCTTCAGTTCTTCACCATCAACTAATTAAATAAATAAATAAATCAACTCGCTTAGAATCCCTTTTGAAAAATTCTTTGTTAATTTTTTACATTAGGCTGTTTATTTTTGTTAATTAGGTTTAATTGTCTGAAAAATTGATAAGAAATTTAAGCACACATATTTATATTAACTAAATTTAATTTATCCATTAAATATAAAATAATTTAGTCCAGTATAATTTTATAAAATTTGAATTTAATGAACTATGTGCAAAAGAATGAATTTTTTTTTTTTTTAAATTGACCGGGTCGGGGCTTACCCGACCCGAATCTTCACTTTGGGTCGGGCATACCCGCTCAATAGACCCGTCGGGTAAATGAGCGGGTCGGGTCCGGGTCGGGTAGAATTTTTTCCTACGTGCATTATGCGGGTCTGGGCCGGGTACGGGCATTGCCCGCCCATTGACAGGACACCCGCTCAATAGACCCGTCGGGTAAATGAGCGGGTCGGGTCCGGGTCGGGTATAATTTTTTCCTACGTGCATTATGCGGGTCTGGGCCGGGTACGGGCATTGCCCACCCATTGACAGGACATAAAATCAACTAATTTACATCACGAGCCCATAAAATTTTGCAAATTATATATAATTTTTTCAAAGGCATAGGGTGAAATTGTAACATACTTTTTTACTAAAGTGGTAAAAAGTTACGGTAACTTTTCATATAGTAATATATATTTATTTACCTGTCTCACATCAGGATTGCTTCCCAACTGAAATAATACACATTTATAATTTAATTAAGCTTTGAATTAATTTTTACAAATTTATTATAATTTTTATAATCTTTTTTTCCCTGGGATACCTGATCAAAGTATAAACTATGGATGTGTCAAAGACCTTTAAGGACTGTATCTAGTGCTCCGTTAGTTTCACTCTCGTCGCTTCTTATTTCCGAGAGTGATTTACGATTAAGACCAAACTTTTTAACACTCGAATTAAAAAAGTGATATCTGTTATAATTATAGGGCACGTAGAATAATGTATATTATATTCTTCCAATCATATTTACAATGTACAAGAAAACCCTATATATAAAGAATAAATGAGGCCACGGGCTATACAATGTATGGGCCAAATAACCCTAAATATATATATATATATATAAATATGAACAATATATATTAACACCCCCCCGCAATCTGAGCAGCCGAACGAACGCGAAGATTGGCACGGAGCTGTGAGAACTTGGGCGCTGGAAGAGCTTTAGTGAAGATATCAGCGAACTGATCAGAGCTAGAAACATAATGAACGACAACATCACCAGAAGCAACTTTCTCACGAACAAAATGGTAGTCAATCTCAATGTGTTTCGTGCGAGCGTGAAACACTGGATTGAGGACAAGATAAATAGCGCTGATATTATCACAGTAGACAGAAACGGGATGCGTCAATGGAATTCCAAGATCACGTAGAATATAGCGAAGCCAACAAGTCTCAGCAACAGCGAAAGCAACAGAACGATATTCAGCCTCGGTACTAGAACGAGAGACAGTGGCCTGCTTCTTAGCAGACCAAGAAATCAGATTATCCCCTAGATATACGGCAAAACCAGTGGTGGAACGACGACTGTCCGGACAACCAGCCCAATCAGAATCCGAGTAAACAGTAATAGAATCCAACGAAGAGGGCCCAATAACCAAACCAAGATCAAGCGTACCTCGAAGATATCGAAGGATACGCTTGACCATCTGAAAATGAACATCTCGAGGAGAATGCATAAATTGACTAACCAGAGCAACAGCATAAGCAATATCAGGACGAGTGTGCGTGAGATACTGAAGGCCACCAACAATACTACGAAATAAAGACGGGTCAAAAAATAAAGAGCCCTCAATGGCAGATGGCATGAATTTTGCGGGAAGTGGAGAGGAAACCGGTTTAAGGTGCATCATATCAAAGCGCTGTAAAAGACTGGTAGCATATTTTTGCTGAGAGAGAAACAGACCACGACTATCAAGGGATGCCTGAATACCCAAAAAATAGTGTAGATCACCCAAGTCTTTCATAGCAAATTCCTGAGAGAGACGAGCAATGAGAGAAGAGACCTCTGAAGAGCTATTACCCGCGAGAATGATATCATCAACATACAGTAGAAGGACTAATGTAACAGAATCAGAGCGATAAACAAACAAGGACATATCAGCTTTGCAGTATGTAAAACCCAGACGAAGAAGGTATGTGCCAAAACGCTGAAACCAAGCACGAGGCGCTTGCTTCAGACCATAGAGGGCCTTCTGCAAGCGACATACATGAGTCGGGTGCTGAGGATCAACAAAACCACGAGGCTGCGTCATGTACACAGTCTCAGACAGATCACCGTGAAGAAAGGCATTCTTCACGTCGAGCTGACGAATACACCACTGTCTCGAAATAGCAATAGAGAGCACTGTACGAATGGTAGTAGGTTTGACCACAGGACTGAAGGTCTCACCAAAATCAATACCAGCTTGCTGTTTGAATCCCTGAGCAACAAGTCGAGCCTTATAGCGTTCAACAGAGCCATCAGATCGTAGCTTCACACGATATACCCATTTCGAACCAACAAGATTTTGAGATGGATTTGGCGGAACAAGAATCCATGTGTGGTTGGCCTGAAGAGCATTAAACTCATCAGCCATAGCTGCACGCCACAAGGGATCTTGGGAAGCCTGAGAGTAGCATGTCGGTTCTGTAGGAGTGGTGATCTCAGCAGAAAGAGAAGGAAGAATACGTGGCTTCACTATGCCGGCTCGAGAGCGAGTGATCATAGGATGACAAGGTGGTTGTGAAGAGGTAGTGGAAACAGTGGAGGAGGATGGTGAAGGAGACGAGCTGGTCAAAGGCAAAGGTGAGGGAGGGGACACTGGTGGGGGAGACAGAGGAGATGAGGCTGAGATATTGGATTGCAAACCGTGTGATGAAGAGCGTGGAGACGATGAGGAGATATCAGACGAGTCTAGCGAGTCAGGAAGGGCAGACGACAATGGAGGGTTCAGTAAGGAAGAGACAGGGTGTGTGGTAGATCCCAGATATGGAGCAAGAGGAAGAGCAAGAGGAGGAGAAGGGGACGGAGGTGTAGAGGGAATGACAGAGGTGAGAGATGTATAAGGAAAAGTGGACTCATCAAAGATAACATGACGACTGACGTGAACAGTATGTGTGAGAGGGTCAAGACAACGATAACCTCTATAGTCAGGAGCATAACCGAGGAAGACACAGGAAATCGAGCGAGGGTCTAATTTGTGTTGAGCCCGGTGACCAAGATGGGGATAACAAGCACAACCAAACACACGAAAAGAACTATAATCTGGGGATTTCTTCATTAAGAGTTCATAAGGAGAGCGAGAGGAAAGAGAAGGAGATGGTAAACGATTGATCAGAAACACAACAGTATAGAGAGCGTCAACCCAATAAATAGAAGGCAAAGAGGCAGTAAGTAAAAGAGTGCGAATAAGATCAGAGATGTGACGATGTTTGCGTTCCGCTACACCATTCTGCTGAGGGGTATAAGGACACGATAATCGAAGTTGAATACCACGTGTAGAGAACAGCGTACGAAACTGAGCATTATCAAACTCACGACCACCATCACTTTGAAAAATTTTAATTGTGGATGAAAAAAGATTTTCTACAAGAGCCATAAAATGTAAAAAATGAGTAAAAACTTCAGATTTAGCACGCATAGGATAGCACCACGTAAAACGAGTAAAATCATCTATAAAAATAACGTAATATTTGAAACCAGAAGTAGAAACAACCGGAGATGTCCAAACATCTGAATGAATTAAATAAAAGGGAACTGAGCTTCTCTTTTCAACAGACTGAAAAGGAAGCCGACGTGAACGACCTAATTGACAAAACGAACAAAACTCAAAACTACTGTTTTTAGATAATAAAACACCTTGGTGGCATAAATTCTTTAAAATAGAAACGTGAGGATGTCCGAGACGTCGATGCCAAATATCACCGGAGACAGAACTAGCAACGAGAGCTGAGTGACAGGCAGATGTCGCAGGGACAGGATATAGACCACTAGACGAAGGGGAGGTCAGAAGAGTGTGTCCGCTGGTCTTGTCCTTGACACAAAAACCATTGTCAGAGAAGCTAACTATACAATTGTTATCACGACACAACTGACGTACAGAAAGTAAATTGTGGGAAATGGATGGAACATGGAAGACATTGTTTAATGATAAGGGGCCATGGGGAGTGAGAAGAGTGGTAGAACCGACATGCTTAATAGGCAATAAATCACCATTTCCAACCAAAATTTTATTAGTGCCAGAATACGGGGATAAGTGAGAGAGCATACCATCATTAGGGGTCATGTGAGCGGAGGCCCCACTGTCCGGAAACCAAGTAAGATCAGGAGAATCACCAACAGTCAGAGCTGAAAAAGACTTTGGGAGATCATTAGAGACATATGCGTGATCATACCGATGCGGACAGGCAGCAGAAAGATGTCCAGGAGTACTGCAAAGTTGACAAATCTGACCAGAGCGGGAAGGAGGTAAGAGCCCAGGCTGTGATGACGATGTAGAAGAACCATAGTGACGAGTGTGTCCGGAAGGGCGGCGTGAATGAAACGATATAGAGCTACCAGACGAAGCTCCTGCAGAGGATGAACCACGGCCAAAACGACCACGACCACGACCGGGGCCATTACCACGGCCACGAAAAGAACCACGACCACGACTAGAATGGGATTGTGTGTAGGCTACAAAGGCTGGTGTAGTAGGGGCAATTTGTTGTTGGAGAAGACGGTGTTCGAATTGCAGCAAACGGGCACGAAGGTCATCAAAGGAAATGAGGGAGGAGTGCATGGTAACAGAGGTGACGAAAGCATTATATTCAGAGGGAAGGCCATTCAGGGTTTGAAGAATGAGGTCAGCTGATGACACAGGTGATTTAACAGCGCGGAGATTATCAGAAAGCTGTTGAATTTTGGTTAAATATGCATCACAAGTAAGGGATCCTTTTTGCATAGTTGAGAATTCTCGTTTGTATTGTAATTGTTTTGCCAGAGAGGTTTGAATGAAGCGTGTCTCGAGAGCTAACCAAATATCACGAGAGGTAGAGAGTGTGTATACCGACTGTAAAATATCAGAAGACATAGTATTGTGCATCCAGGTTTTTATACTGCGATCAGTACGGGTCCAAGAGCTATGACCCGAGTTTTGTATAAGCTGGCCATTTTGATTTAAAATATAAGCAGGGGGACATGGAAGAGAGCCATCAACATAACATAATACGGAATGGCTACAAAGAATGTCCTCAAATTGGGCCTTCCAGAGTAAATAATTTTCCGATGTTAATTTAGTGGACATGTGTTGGGGATTTGGAAGTGACGTGATATAGGGAAGACTGGTGGTAAGTTCACGGTTTTGGGCTTGGATATGGGTGGCTGAAATGGGGTTAAGAGACTGTTGTAGTGGAACGAGATGGGTGGCAGATTGTGTAATTGGGCCTGGTGGAAAAGTTTGGTTTATTGGCTGTTGCATATTATTTTGGGGCTGCTGGAGTGGGCTATGATTGGAAATTGGATTGGAATGTGGAGTTGTAGATAATAGTGGGCTATTATTAGGAATATAATTGAAATGTGGGGCTGTAGATAGTGGTGGGCTAATATTGGTAATAGAATTTGAATATGTTTCTGTTGGGCCTAGGGTTTGAGAAGTGGTGTACAATGGCTGCTGGGCTGTTATATTAAATGAGCCCGTAAGTGAGTTGGAGACAAGAACTTCTGGAATGAAGTTCACAGCAGCCGGCGGTAAGTGAAAGTTGCCGGCGGGAGATTGTGAGAAGACACCGGTGGCGGGCGAGAGCGACGGCGAAGACGCAAGAATGGAAGCAATATCCTTTGGTGTGAAATTTAAGGATAAGAGGGTTTGAATAGTGGGAAGGAGAGAGAGATCTGTGGGGTTAGGAGATTGAACGGCAGCGGCGATTGTGTGCAACGATTGCGGCGGCGGTTGAGGAAACGAAGCAGAAACAATGGAGGTTGTGTCGGTGGTGACGATGATGGGTTGTGGTTCTGTGGTGACGACGGTAAGGTCGCCGGTCGGAGCGTAGACGGCGGCGGTGGTGATTGGTGCCGTGAGGGCGGTAGGAAAATCTTGCCCGGTGACTGATACCATGTTATAATTATAGGGCACGTAGAATAATGTATATTATATTCTTCCAATCATATTTACAATGTACAAGAAAACCCTATATATAAAGAATAAATGAGGCCACGGACTATACAATGTATGGGCCAAATAACCCTAAATATATATATATATAAATATGAACAATATATATTAACAATATCTTTTCATTTCAAGTAAATTTTCTTTACGGTCTTTCCATACCTAAGTCCACGAAAAAAAAAAAAAGCAACTTGGATTAATATAATTATTTTCATACTTTACAATTTTTTCTATATATTTATTATAATACATTATAAAAACAATGAAATACACTAGATTTTTCTTCGAATAGCGACAATATAAGATAGATTATAGAAAGGAGATCCTTGGATTATACCGGTGCTGTATCGTCAAGGATGAGTACAGCACTTTCGTGCCCCAAAACGACATCGAGACTTTTTCGATTATTTTGTGTGGAATCTTCTCTTGCAATTATTCGGGAACCGAAATAGATACCGTTTGGGTCGAAAAGTTTTGCCATTTCTAAGGCATATGCTCGTTCGCCCAAAGTGTATATATAGAGCTCAAACATGCGACTCGCTTCTTTTAAGAATGTATGAACATATGGTCTCAATTTGGTCATCATTTGTATGTTGTCCAAACAATGCAAGCTGCCCTTTAAGTTGCCTGATCCAATACATATTGTAAGACTTTAAATAACATATAGAGGATGGCAAATGGACGAGTTGGGTTGGATTTGGGTTGATTCCAATAAGTTGCGTTTTAAATGAGTTGGGCTCTTAAGGCTGTGTTTGGATCAAGTGATTTGGATTTGGTGATAAGATTTGGAGGAAAGATTTGAAATCCATCATACTTATGGAGAAAATAACTCAAAGTGAATTCCGAGGGATTTGAAATCAATTATAAACTGAATAAATACATTCAAACAAACTTGATGGATTTGCTGACCAATTTCAAACAAACATTGATTTCAAATATTTCAATCCAAACATACCGTAATGGTTTTAAATTGGAATCAAGTTCAATCCAAAATGGAATCAAACTCAACCCAAAAGAGAACCAAACCCAACAGGCAACAACCCAACTTGCTGAATTGGGTTCTGTTCTTTATAATTAAGATTATTGGCAAGCAAATTGGACCTAAATTGAAATTTAGTTGGAGCCGAATAAAATTCTTTAAGAATCAACCCAACCCAAACTGGTTTAATTGGGTTGGAACCATGGTTTTGGACCCATTTTGCCAACCCTAATACAGAATATAAAAAAATTATTATCAACTAAGGACTAGACATTATAGGAACATACCGATGAATTGAGTAATGTATGGTCCAAATCTAGAACCAAACAAAGCTTTCTCCGACATAATAAGCTCTTCAAGTTTTCATCATGTAGTCGTCGGATTAGAAAAAATCTCAATATTCCAAATAAAATTAGATTGAGTTATAAAATTTGAACTTAAAAAAGGTAAATGCTGCAAAACGGTCACAGCTCGAAGAATGTACAGAATATGCGTCCAGTAAACTCATCGGACACGTTAATAAAGATTGAATTTACTTATTGGAAAAAAAAATGATGGCAGAATTGATCATTGTTAATTCATATTAAAAGTCAAAAACGTGCAATGCAAGCAAGATGCATAATACGTACTCAAATTAAAGAAACCTAAAATCTATCACCTTATTCCTTCTACTGAAACAGTAAAAGAATTATTATAATTGAAATTTTGATCTTAAACTGACCATTTTTATGCAACTTTTGCTCCCAAAATTCCAATTCTTGGAATCGAGAAAATATTACGAAGAACAAGAAGAAAAATGAAGTGACGGTTTTGCCTATTTAATTTGATGATTATATCAAAAGAACCCACATTTAATAATAAGTAATTACTTTTTAGAATTCTACTGTAATTATAATACTCTATTCAAGTACACGTGCCTACAGTAACAGAAATAACTGAATAAGATGTAATAAAATCCAATTTGACTTGCAACAACAACTTCTGGATTTTATTCTCCTATATAATTGGGTTGGTTCGTATAAAAGCCCAATAAATTACGACATAAATTGTGTACGGCGTTTTAAATGTATATTTAAAGGTCGCATACTATAGTATAAATATTTAAGATGGATAATTCACAAAAAGTCAACTCTAATATTAGATTTTCTTTTGTTTTAGTGCATGTTTAATTATTATCCACTTTGTTCGCATTACGTGAAAAAAAATTATTACACGGTGTTAATTGATAAATGTCTATATTAAGTGTTTGGTTACTCATGATATTGATTTTAAAAAAATGTAAGCTATCTTAGGTTCTATTTAGTATATCTATTGCTTCAATTTAAATGTTAATTTAATAATTATCAAAGTATATTAATTATTTGGTTATGAATGGAAAATCATTTAGATGAAAATGATAATTGAGAATGAAATCTTAAATATTAGGCCCAATTGGTTGGTATCCATTTCAAAGAATTTTTTTTTCATGGTAAAATTTAGAAAATGTTATTTGATGGATAAGAAATGAGGTTTGAAAAGTGAGTGTAGATGAGTTTTTAAGAGAAAAATAGGTAATGATTGTGGTTGATGTGATATATTTTTTGTTGTGAGAAATTTATTTATGTTGATATGTAAATATAATTTATATTAAATATTTTTAGTCAAACTGATTGATTTAGACGTCGAAAAATAGTCAGAATGGATCTTATTTTAAACGTTACGTTATTTTGCATTAGAATATATAATTAATTAATTTTTTGACTTTGAAAAATAGACAGAAGAACCCTTTTAATTAATGGTATTAACTGTCAAAACATGAATAGTAAATATTCAATTTTACTCAATTTTTTGAATTTTTTCTTCAAATTATTTATCATTTTGGGAGATTTTTTATAAGAAAATTCTCATGGCGTGCCAAACAAACGAGTTTTTCGTAATTTTTTTTATTTAAAACAATTTTTTGGGGATATAATGTTCCATCCAATTGGGCCTTATATTTTCAAGAGTGATATTTTAAAACTAGTATGAGCAAGATTTAGATAAATTTAATACATTAGTTTAGTGTTTCTAGAAATGATAAGAGAAAATAATTTCTATGCATGATTATTATGCATCAAACATTACACACATACAATGATTATTGGAATTTGACTTCAAATAATTTGTTTATTTGATTAAATCTACTATATTAATTTGGAAAATAATAATTATTTGATTACGATGATGTATCTAAAAACTTGATCATTAAAGTATTCACCATTACATACTTAGAAATGAGAATTCAAAGTTCACTTAGCACAATATACTTGAGTGAGTATCAATTGTAGCAAATCAATAAGAATATAATAAAAAATAATTGAAGTTGGTAACCTTATATGTTTACTTTCTTAATATACAAATATTTAGTTAAAAATAGTACTTGCTCATCACAAATCTATATAGAACTTTGTAATTCATTTATTCATATTTTCCCAACTATAAAAACCCTATGTAATTCTCTATTAATATAATCAATGGCTTTTTATATTTTCATATTGTTTAAGCTTCTTGACACGTATCACACTTCTAAACATTCCCAATAACTTGAGGCTTATATTACTATCAAATACGTCTAATATATTACTTCAAGAATTCTTATTAATAAACGAATAAAAGCTCAAGACTTATTAGGTTATGTTTGTTTATATTTTTCAGTTTAAAATTTTAAGAAAAAAGTTGCAACTTATATACTATGAAAAATTTGTATGAGAATAATGTATTTGTTTATATTTTAAAAATAGCTTAAGTTGTAAAAATTTATCAAATCAATAGTGATATGTCGATTGAATGACTGTGTTCATTATATATATAATTATTATGTAAATACAAAAATATAGACTAAAAATTATTTAGTATGAAAGAGATATGGAGATAATGATTATAATAATTGATTTCAATTGATGAATATGTGAAATGATATATATATGATTGCTATGTAGTTAAATTAAAATTGAAAAATGATGAATTTGAATGAAAATTTAATGTGTTATTAAAATTTTATGATCCAAATTTTTGAAAATAAATTTTAAAAATATAAACAAGGTCTCATAAATAAAAACTAAAACTAAAAACTCAAAAAAAAGTTTTGGTGCCCCTTGTATTTTTTTTCTCTTTCCTTATTTATAGGGAAAATACAAATAACACCCACGTGAAATATTTTATTGGCTGAAACCCCCCTATAAAAAAAATATAGCCTAAAAACCCCCTATTAAAAAAATATAGCCTAAAAACCCCTGTAAAATTTTCAAATTGCATGAAACCCCTGTGAATAAAATATACCCTAATTAATTGTTGAAACATTGAAAGAAGTTTACCACTACGAAATATAACTACATTGAAAATTAATTGTTAGATAAAGTTTAATTAATATCATAAAACTTGATTATTAGTACTATTAATTAATTTGTAAATTTAGAAATTTCACAGGGGTTTTTAGGCTATATATTTTTTACAGGGGTTTTTAGTCAATAAAATATTCCATGTGGGGGTTATTTGTATTTTGCCTTTATTTAGAGTTATTTAATTATTGAAAAATGAGATTAAATTATAATTTTATATAACAATAAAATTAAAATTGCAATTGCAATTGCATAAATTTACCACGAGGTTCTAAAGTCTAAACCCAATCCATAGGGCCTGACCAATTATCCATCCACATATACTGGTTGATATACCCAAGCTCTTCATCTCCAATTTGCTAAACAATAGATAGCTCTTGATAGATAACATCCCCAACAATGGCGACAACTTTGTTTTCTTGTGGATTGAAAATGTTTACTCCACACAAAACTATCTCACCAACAGTTCAGTTCGCACAATTCACCAAGAAACAAGCTTCGTATTTCAATCTCGCTTCCTCAAGCTCAATTTCTGCTACTCGCCCCCTTGTTCTTAGCAAAAGCTTGGCTATTGCAACTCCTATTCACAGAAATTCGCGGCCGCTGACTGTAGTGTGTGCTAAAGGGTACAAAAGGAAGACCCACAAGGTGATTTCTTTTTAACATAAGATTTGTGCGTTCAATGTTTTATTGAATTTTGAGGGTTAAGTGTGAATGTTTGATTGAATTTTGGGGTTTTGTGGGTTTATTTTGTGATTTTGTTATGTGGGTTTTTTCAAGTTTGTGTTTTTTCTCATTGTTGTATAGATATATGATATGCATACAATGTTTAATCGAATTTTGAGGTTGTGTTGTTTAATTTGTGCCTTGTGATGTGGGCTTTTTTCATTTTCATTTTTTGATCATTGTTGTTGAGATATAGTATGTGTATGTATATCATGTTTAATTGAAATTTAGAGTTTGTGTGTTCTTATGATGTGGGCTTTTTCAAGTTTGTGTTTCTTTCTCATTGTTGTTTAGATGTATTATATGCATACAATGTTTAATCGAATTTCGAGGTTCTGTGTGTTTATTGTGCTTTGTGATGTGGGCTTTTTTCATTTTCATTTTCATTTTTTGTTCATTGTTGTTGAGATATAGTATGTGTATATAATGTTTAATTGAATTAAGATAGTATGTGTGTTTATTTGTGTTCTTATGGCTTTTTCATGTTTTTCTTTCCTCAATATTGTTTGGGTATAGAACGTATATACATTACAAAGTTTGATTGAATTTTTGAAATTATGCGTGTGGTTTTGTGTTCTTGTGATGTGGGTTTTTTAATTTATGTTTTTTTTTTTTCTTGATGTTTGAATGGTAATTCAGGCATCTGCGAAACGGTTTCGGGTAACTGGGACTGGGAAGATTGTGAGGAGAAGAGCAGGGAAGCAGCATCTGCTAAGAAAGAAGAATACTAAGAGGAGAAATAGGCTCTCTAAAATGGTTTGATTTCTCGACTTATTTCTGTTTAAATTCTTTCTTCATTGAAACTAATGATATGAATACCATAATTACTGATTTTTGCACATATTGTTTGCTTTTATTTGCTAGTGTAGACTTAATGGGTAGTTAGGAATGATGTGTATTGTGTATCATGCTGAAATAACAATTTTGCATGCTTATGAAACTTTCACATATGAGAGAAAATCTTCCATTTTTGTTGCTTTCATCCTGGAAATCAAATATCAATATCTCGCGTTTAGATGGATTAAATTAAGCAAGTATATATGACACGAAAGAGAATTTCCTGAGTAATGGAATGTGGTTCAATTTCTGGGGAACTCTAAATTCACAGTTTGAAAGATAAAGCAGTAGATTGGCTTTCCAATGTCAGCCAAAGGGAATAGTGATGACTTGTAATTGAGTTGAGTGTGTCATCTGTAGTAGTTGTAAAGAAAATCACCTGAAAAATGGGATATGGGATCCAAAAGCTGCAAGCTAAGGCTTTGTTTGTTTATGTTTTTTCGTGAAATTTTCTCGGGAATTGTGTACTATAGAAATTCATGTGAAAATGATAGTTGTTTGTTTATGTTTTTAAACATAGGTTGAAAGTTGTAAAATATGTCAAATCAATAGTGAAAGGGTGATGGATGATGTGTAGAATAATTGTGTTAGTAGTGTATATAATGATTATATGAATAAAAAATAAAGAAATATAAATAAAAAATTGTAAAGTATGAAATAAAAAGTGAAATAATGATTGATTTGATTGGTAAATGTGTGAATGGCTGTATATATGATTGATAGGTAGTTATATAGAAGATTGAGAAAGTAGAGTTGAAAAAAGGAGAATTTGGATGAAAATTTGGTGTGTTAAGTTTATTTTGAATTTTGTGATTTAAAAAGTTGAAAATGGATTTTGAAAACATAAGCAAACAAGGCTAAGAGTTTGCAGTGTGCTGATCGAGTAATTGACAATGATCGTCTATTGTAAATTATGAATATCTCTTTATTCGCTATTCACAGGTGCAAGTCGATCGAAGTGACTACAACAATGTGATTGGTGCATTGCCGTATCTCAAAGTAGACCGCTCTAACTAAAACTCATTCTCGATGCAAAACATAGTAATCTTTTCGTTCGTATTTTTGTCGTTTTTATTCTGCCAAATTGTAAATTTTAAGCACTACTTTTTAGCTGATTACATAACAAAGTTTATTCTCTTGCCCTGAAGATTTTATTTTGCTAAAAATCCGATGATATTCAGTAGACATTTTCGGTTGATTTTATGAATTTTTTGCTGCAATTTAGGCTCAATTTTATCAAGTATTTTGATCAATTTCAGATTGGTAGAGTTGAACTTTTGAAACAGCCTGATTTCATACATATCATCAGGCTGATATATATATATATATATATATATATTATAAGGAATATATGGATATGAAATGAAACAAGAATATTTGTAAAATACTTTTTGGTATAAACTATTTTTTTTTTCACCAAATTCTTATTTAAAAAGATTTGATAATTAGGATTTAGGACTAACAGTTTTTTTGTGGGTAGGAGTTAGGGGTGTCAATGGGTGGGTCTGGCCCAGACTCAGACCCAAAACTTTGGGTCTGGGCCCAGACCCAGACCCAAAACTTTGGGTCCGGGTCCAGACCCAGACCCAAAAGATTGGGTCTACACTAGACCCAAAGTTTTGGGTCCAGACCCAAAACTTTGGGTCTATTGGGTCTGGGTCTAGAATAGACCCAATTGATTTGTTTATTTTATTTTTGTACTTGTGTTTATAACTTTTGCTAATAGATTTTAAAATATATATGATTTGTAAAATCTGAATATATATGTACAAATTTATTAAATCTGAAAAAAATATTATTCATATATATAATATTATATATATTATATAATATTTTATTATGCATTAAAAGCATATACATCATATGATCATAATGTTTCTTAGCTGAAAATAAGATATATAAGCTGACATTTAAATGTTAAAACCATTTCTAAGTTAATGAAATAATATTTATACTGTCAAAATTTCCAACTCAAAAATGCAACCAACTGCTACTAACGTTATTTTGCAGTGCAGTATTAATAATATATATAATATTATATATATAAATCTTATATAAAAAATAGTATTCATATATATAATATTATATAATATTAAAATATTTTCTAAATCTTGAAAAGAATAAATCAAAATAAAACTTCCACTTCAGAGATTATGGTAAGTATTAAAAAAGAAAAAATATTTCGTAGATATTTTGATGACAACAAATAAAATTGATGGGTCATAAGACCATTTTGTATAAAAGATGCAAGAATTGTTTAGTAAAGAAATGTGAAGGATTACTGACAGATTATTTATACAATAAATACTTGTATATACAGATTATATGTGACCAATATATATATATATATATATTATATATATAATATGAAAGTTAAAGAAGAAGATGAAATGAAGTAAGGATGACGTCGGAGATATGAGGGTCGACCGCCGGAAACATGAGGAGCGACGGCGGAGATGGCGGCGGGCCGGCGGTGGAGATGGCGGCGGGCCGGCGGCAGCAGATTGAATGGGAAGAAAGTTTGGTGAAGATTAGATTTGTAGGGTTTGATGAATATATATATATATATATATATATATATATATATATCATAAAAGTTGGACTTGGGCTTTTGGGTCTAATTGGGTCTCACATTGGGTCTAGCTTATGTTTGGATCTGGGTCTGGGTCTAGACCCAAACATAATGTTTGGGTCTGGGTCTAGACCCGGACCCAAAATTTTGGGTCTAGGTCTGGGTCCAGACCCAAAGTTTTGGGTCTGGGTCTGGGTCGGACCCACCCATTGACACCCCTAGTAGGAGTACTCTGGTTTCTTTAGATTATAATAATTTAACCAATTTAATTGTTTATAAGATTTATTCGAAATTTTTGAATTGATAAATTATGTAGTATGAAAATGTAAGTTTTGATTATAATTTTTTTTTTGGATGACGAGGGAAACCCGCAGCCGCTAAAGGCAAATAGGCATTCCCACAATGGGATTCGAACCCGTGACCTAAGCCACAAGTTCAAATGCCCTTACCAACTCTACCAGGGGTTGCCTCTATGTTGTTTGGGTTAATATGTTAAATATCCTGAAACTTCCTTTTTTTCTGTTTATTTAGAAGGTTAAAAATGATAATCTCTTTTGTCTTTATTTTTTAATAATTTATTGTATAAGGAAAATTAGTTGGTTAATTCTTAATGTAAGTACCTAAAGTATGGTTTATTAGATGCTAAATTCTGAATATGTAAATATTTGACAAGCATTTCATAATAATTTTTAATGAGTGGTTATAAAATAAAATATGATATATGGACCGAGTGTACCATAGAATATAATTCTATAATTCTTTTTATGTGTGTGAATCGATACTATCACTTTTAGATTTTTTTCAGATAAGGTGACACTGAAATGAATTTTTAGAATTCAGAAAAATTATCATGAAGTTTTCAATACAAAATTCGTTAAGAGTTTTTTTTTTTAATATAATTTTCCAAAGGTTCATGATAATCATGAGTTTTCAATACAAAATTCGTTAAGAGTTTTTTTTATATAATTCTCCAAAACTTTCTTTCAACATATTATACACCTATACCCTAGGGGTATTCAAAATCGACCGAACCGACCAAACCGAACCAAAAATTTCGGTTCGGTTTTCAGTTTATATTTTTGCAAAATTTCGATTTTCGGTTCGATTTCGGTTTTTAGACGCGGTTAACCGAACCCAACCGAAAACCAAAATATATAATATATATTAATTATTATTTTAATTTATATATAATTAATAAGTATTATATATTAATAAAAAATTAAAAATATATATAAAAGAGTAGGTTGAAAACCGAAGTTACCAAAAAAATTGAAAAACCGAATCGAACTATGTGATTTTTCCTATTTTTTTTCAAAATTCGGTTATTTCGGTTAAAAACAAAAAAAATCGGTTATTTCGGTTAAAAACCGAACCGAACGAATCGATTCGGTTAAAACCGAATCGAACCGAACTTTTTTCGGTTCGATTTCGATTTGTAATTTTGAAAAACCAAAAATCGAAAAAACCAAAATTTCGATTCGGTTTTCGACCGAACCGAACCGAACCGATGCACACCCCTACTATACCCTATTAATTTCCTTAACTTGAAAATTCATTCAAAATTCAGATTAAGAAAAAGTAAATCAACGTGCATTGCAATATGCACGACATCACCGCCCAACTTAGTTGCATAAAAGAATTTGACTAAATTTAACTAATGAATAACCAAAGTTGGTTTGTACGTTTTTTGTTCAAATACTTTAAGTTACAAAATTTAACAATATAAATATAAAATTTACCTAAAAATTTAAAAGCATATATATATATATATATACATATATAAATCAGAATGTGTTTGTGTGAATATGATTGTGTGTGTCTGTGGGAGATGATGAATAGTGAAAAAAGGAAAAAAAAAAATTATTTGACTTTTAATTGTATTATTACTTAAGTCATTTTTAGAATATAAAATCAGACCTAATAGCAAAAGAGTAATTTTCAAATGATAACGGTTTACACCTAGCATAATATTTAAGTTCTAGCACAAACCCAACAACCTAATGACAATAAAAGTTTTTATATTTTTTCGTGAAGAGGCATAAAAATCATTTCACTATGAATTAAAGTGGAAATAATTCATTTGTGCAAATTATACTCCCTTCGAACTTATTCTCTTGGTACAAATTGTCCACACTATATATATATAGATAAGTTTTAAATATTAGAATCTCAATATTCTAAAATACTACAAGATAATGAATTTCACACATCTATATTACACTTGTGTCATATTACTTTTTAATTGGCTATTACTATTTACATATAAATATATATGTATATATATAGATAGATAAGTTATGAATATACCAATCTCAAGATTCTACAACACAACAAGATAATGTATTTTACTCTTATATATTTAATCACGTGATTTCATTTTTATTTTTAATGGTCTCAACTCATATTTCAATTAAATGAAAAGGTGAAAATATTATGGGAATTACATAATTGTAAAACTAAATTCTAAACAATTGGTTTTCATTTCACCCCTTCATTTTGCTATTTGACCAGATTTAAAACAATTCAAGATTAAACTGTCATAAGTTATAATTATTCTTAGGGATGGCAACTGGGTCTGGGTCCAACTCAGAAACGTCCCATCAGTTTAGGTTCTCCAACCGTTAAACGGTTTTGGTTCCTGTTCCAAATCCAACTAAACGGTCTTAATTCAAAATTAAGCTATCATATGTTGTAACTGTTTTCTTCTTATTTAGAATCTTTCAAAACAAGAAGGGTCCATAATTAAAACTATCGATCTAAATTTAATGGGTAACAAAATACTTAGTCTAGATTAAAAAAATAATTTAAAAGTAAAAAACTTTAAATTTAACCTAATAGTTCGAGCACTTAGTTTCTATTTCATAGTAATAGTATATCATATAAATTGATATAGATGGTTTCTAAGTTAATTGTTTGACCATAAACTGTCACAAAATTTATTTATTTTTATATTTGTTAGGAGTGTTCCAATACTTATATGACCCATATTTTTAAAAACTTACTGGCTTTAATTTGATGTTGTGAATTTGAGTTTTATGATTTGTAGTTAAAGTATGGGATGATGTTAATTTTTTTTATGCTTTTGAGACCATTAATTTTTTATTTTTCAATCATTATTTTGGATTTACTTTATTCGGTTAACAAATCCAGGCTCATATAGTCGAGCCCAAGCTTTGAAATAACAATGTTCGTATAAATTCCAATTTTTATAGCAAAATCTTGCATAATAATTAATATCAAACCAAAGTGAAGCTAGGATCAACTCGGGGAAATTCGTCACTAAATCAAGTTTTCAATGATCTATGTCTTTCACATAATAATATATATTATATCTTATCAAATTACGTACTTATATAAAATAGATAAACACATAATATAGGATATAAGCCGAGTTGAGGCGGCTCGTGACCTCGAACTTTTGGTCGAACCCGAACCACTTTTAAAAAAAGCTCGCGAGCCAGCTCATGATCTTTTTTATTTTAATATATTATTATTTTATTATTATATTAATAAATATATATTAAATAATTAAATCTAAATTAAAAAAATTTAAATTTCAAAATCCCCACTATATTTTATATTTATATATTTATTCATCTCAACTCGTTTAAACTTCTACTAAAACCTTTAAACCGATCAGATATAGCATTATTCTTTAACTCAATCGACTTGATTGACACACTAAATTATCCTATTCTATGTATGATGTATGTATTCTAAATTTTAGATTTACAGGTTCGAGCTCGAGTTCGAAAATCACCTAGTTCGACCCAAACTTGCGAGCTCGAGATTGGTTCGTTTACATCCCTACTTAAACTCGTCATTAGATATACAGTAGAAACTCAATAAATTAATACTCGATTATTTAATAAACTATCTAAGATAATATTTTTGGCCGGTCTCGACTCGGGGATAGAGCGCTACATTAATAATTCGCTAAAATTATAAGATAATACATTTTTGATAATTTCTATAGACCTCATATAAAATATAAATTAATAATTCTTTATATACTACATATTACATGAATGATTTATGAAGATTTCTTGAAAATGACTCAATTGTCTTTTGTCTTTTTGTTGAAATCAATTTCACATTAAATAGTTAAATCTCGTCTCTAATATTCCTTATTATGTAAGAACATCTGGTGTTGTTTTTCTTAAGGTGAGAGATTGAAGGCTTCTTTCAAATTGAGCCTTCATTTGATATTCGTGCATGCATTCATGCACTATACAATAATTAGGCGAAAGTTTGAAAAACGTTTGTAAATTGAGTATTTCATTATAAATTAATAAAATATTAATTAATAATTATTAATTTATCGATTAATTAATAACTTTTTTAATTAATAAATTTTAATGTCCCATGAGTATTAATTTATAGAGTTTTTACTTTAATAATATTCCTTAATTCGATCATTGAATCTAATTTCAAGATAGTGGATGCACCATAGGCTCATGTGAATGCACCCTTATAAGCAAGTGGGTCAAGTTGTGTGTTTTACCATAATTATTTGCACGTGTCTAAAAACTTTTGCAAAATCCTTTTTTGCCTTTTTTTTTATCTACTTTGGATGGAAAAGAATCTGGACCCACACATATTTATCCACTAAACTCGAAAAATATTCATTATATAAATTGTTGAAATATATATACAGGATTCACTAAAATATATTAATATAATATTATATTTTAACAATTTTATGTAAAAAAATCGATTATAATAAAACTAAAATTCTCCAAATAAATTTTCAGGGTTCTAACTATTGATTACGTATTTATAAGATTTCGATTTACCATAGTTTTTACCAAAAGAGTCATGAAAATAAATTCACTTTATAGAAAAACAATGAAAGAGTATCTCATTATAATTACTCAAATTAGGGAACTTTATTTGGTTGCAATTTGAATAAAGATAAAAAAAAAAAAGTTTCAAAATTGTATAAATAGAATTCTGTAAAATTTTATAAATAATAATTTGTGAGTTTTATGGTCACTATATAAATCTCAGTGATTTTAGTTAATATGAAGGAAAATTCTGGTGATATTCATAATAATTCGATATTAAATCTTATAGTTACAAATAGGGTTGACTAAAGAATCTCAATTCTTTTAATTATTTTTGGAAATTAAAATAAATTCTATTTCCTATATTTATTTTATTAAATCTCCACAATTCGTCTTACTCTCTGTTTGGTTTTAGAAAATTTGATGATGAATTTATAGAATATTGTTTTTTTCCTATTTGGCTCTTGTATTTTCAATACAAAATCTAAAACAATTTATGAAATTTATTATTATTATCATCACAATTTTGTGACAAATCTGAATTTGTATGGCAAGTGGTCAAACATCAGGTCAACGGCCTTTTTCGGACAAGGGTAAAATGGTCATTACACTGAATCATCTAACATATAAATAAGACTAAATCAATTTCCAGCTTTCATAAATCATTTTGCCTTTCTCCTCTTTCTCTTCATAAAACCCCCAAAATTCAACCAAAAAAAATAAATAAATAAGTCCCAATTGGGGTTTTGGAGAGAAAGAATTAACGTTCAATTTTATTTTTAAATTTGTAATTTTCCTTTGAGATTCGAAGTTATTTTTTCCAATCTTGCTAGGGTTTTGAAATTTTTTATTTATGGTTTAGCTGATCATGGGATCATTGCATTTCGAAAAGTTTGAAGATTTTGCGGAAGAACAGTATGGATCGCTTCCGAAACGGTCTCGATTGGCGGCCGCTAATCGTAATCAGGTTATTTGTTTTTATATATGTATTTTGTTTTAATTGTTTGAATTTTTTAAAGTCTCCAATTTGGTTTGACAATTAACATTTTTGATTCTGGTTTTTGGATTTCGATTGTTGTTTTAATTTGGTTTACTTGTGATCTGTTTCAATGTGAAATGAGTTGGAGTTTGTGTTTTTCTTTTTTTGGAATTTTGTGTTTTGTGGAATGCCTGATGAAAGAGAACTGATTCGTTGGGAAACTTAATCTTTGTGTTTTGTTTGCAATTCAATTTCAATAGTCATTTTCAAAAAAGTATGGTAGAATATGGCCTCGATTGAAAAGTAGAGTTGAAAAAAGGAAAAATTGGATTAGAATTTGATGTGTTAAGTTATTTAAAATTTTGTGATATAAAAACGTGAAAATGACATTTGAAAACATAAATAAACAAGGTCTAACCTTGCTTAACCTCGTGCTTTCTGTGTTCTTGTAGTTCTTAACAGAACTCTTGGACGTATAAGAAATATTGTGTCTATGTCCCCGACTGGACTGCATTTGTTTTCCCCATCTCTATTTGATTATAAAAGTGCCCATGAGTGTGGGGTTGGCTTCTTTCTTCGTCCGACTCTGTGCATATGTATTTGTTGGATTGTATGTTACCTGTTTAAAATTGCAATATTCTCCTCCTCTTACATTCCGTACTGTCTTGTTTCCTCAGTATTGACTGTATATTTAATTCTTTCTTTTATAACAGTTGAGCTCTGGCAAGCATGAGTTTCCAGTTCCACCTTCGCAATACAATCCACTTGATGAGCCAAGTCCTTTGGGATTGAAGCTCAGGAAAAGCCCGTCTTTGTTGGATTTGATCCAAATGAGGCTTTCCCAAGGAAGTAAGCCTTCTATCTCAGTGTCGTCTAGTGAAGTCTCTAACGCTGAAAGCAAGAAAGATGTGAAGGGGATTACTGCATCAAATGCGTCGAGTGCTAATGACAAGTTGAAGGCTTCTAACTTTCCAGCTTCACTCTTGAGAATTGGCTGCTGGGAGGTAATGACTATGAACTTTTTTGCCTTTTATATTCTTGTTGAATCAATGTTTGTGTTCTTAAAACTGTTTTGTGATCAGAGTTTCGAACTCACTTTTAGTGAACCAGTTGATTTGAGATGAGGTGCTGCAGTAACTTTTCTTTCAAATGGACACTCGACTAAGATCTCGGAACTTATAATTATTGAGAATGTCTTTTTCTTTTTATATAAAATTCCAGAACTGGTATAGGGTGGATCCACGTCAAGTTTAAGTTTGAAAGCAACCCTAAATTTTAATTGTAAATACAGCCTTCTGGATTGTAATTATTCCAGATAGGAGATGGAAATGACATGTCTTTTAGTCATTTACATTTATCCAAGATTACAGTTTCGTGATGGAAATTTTAGATTCTTATGAAATCATCTACAAAAAGTTTCAAACTTCCTTCAATAAATTGCACTGTTAGTTTTGAAGTGAGCTAAGCCCTGAGAATATGATTGGCTCAATGAAATCTTATTCTTTTAATCGTATTAGACAGAAGAATACAAACAAGACGGGACTAGTTAGATTCTTTTTCTGGAGGTTCTGACACATCCTATGTTTTAGTTCCTTGCCTATTGCTGACATATGGTTTTGTGGCAGTATGTGTCAAAATATGAAGGTGATCTGGTGGCTAAGTGTTATTTTGCGAAGCACAAGCTTGTTTGGGAAGTTCTTGAAGGTGGTCTCAAGAGTAAAATAGAGATCCAGTGGTCAGATATTACTGCTCTGAAAGCCGATTGTCCTGAAGACGGTCCTGGCACTTTAACCATATTGGTAATTTGTTCTCTCATTCATGTTCAACTACAAAAAATGGCACTTCTTGATAGCTTATCATCCAAGAATTATTTTTTAATTTTACATGTAATCCAGCTCGCTCGGCAACCTGTCTTTTTTCGGGAGACCAATCCGCAACCCAGGAAACACACTCTCTGGCAGGCAAGTTCTGACTTTACGGATGGACAAGCTAGCATGAATAAGTAAGCCCTTAACCTTTTACCATGTGGTTGCAATTTTTTAGAGTTTGTGGAAGAAATAGTTGTTGAGTATCTAGTCGTCTCTTTCTCGGTATTCCATGTTACATAGTTACATGATTTAAGCCTTTTGATTTCACGAGGATTTATTTTGTACAAGAACGGGAGACATGAATCAGCATCTTTAAATCTTAGATTGCATGTAAAATGTGATTTGGCTCTCACATTTTAAATTCCTTGCTTGTTACATGATAAGGGACAAAAGAAAATCTCTGCTTCATTCAAGGAACTATTGTAATTGCTGCACTTTAGGTGGTAATGCTTTTATATCTAAAATCAACTGTAGGAGGTAAATCACTTTCTGTAAAAAATAGTATAATACAACTAAAATAGGTACTTTCTGGTTTCCAAGTCTTTTCAGCCATTGCTTGATGACTCGGGATTCGTTTACCTATTTGCATGAATAATATTATATTTTCAAACTGATGTACAATTGGCCTTGATTTCGAACTTGTGATATAAAGTGAAATTGTTTTACCAATGGTAGCGTGATTGGATTGACATATGATGTCATTTGAATAGGAAACACTATATACAGTGCCCTCCAGGCGTGTTAAACAAGCACTATGAAAAGATTCTCCAGTGTGACATGCGTCTTAATATTTTGAGCCGACAACCTGAAATAGTTATGGATTCACCATACTTCGAATCGCAAGATTCTGTTTGTGAAAATTCAGAAGAATCTAAAGGTGATGCCACCAATCAGCTTCCAGATGCTGTGCAGTTATCGTCCTCTGATTTCCGAAAGAATCCTTTGGCAGCTCAACCTGTATCTATAGAAGCACCATCACCTAGCTCAGGTACATATAGGTTAACCCAATTTCGTGCTCTGTTTCAAGTAGATTTCGATACTTAAGCTTAAATCACCATGTCTATAGTTGAAAACAATTACCATCACTAGTCAGCTAAGAAACCGGTATAAGCTCTGTATGATCATGCTTTAGTTCTTAAATCTAATCCTCATCATTATGAACTTAGAGGGTGTTTGGCTGAGCTCCTAAGTTGTTTGAGAGCTTATAAGCTTTTACCAAGTGTTAGGTATTTTGGGGGGAAAACAGTTTATAAGCTTTTAGAATAAACTGAAAGGAGTTTATAAGCTCTTAAAAATTAAGTTAGGATCCCCTACTACAACTTAGGCTATGTTTGTTTATGTTTTTGGGATGAAATTTTAAATTTTTCTCGGGAATGGCGTACTATAGAAATTCGTGTGAAAATGATAGGTGTTTGTTTATGTTTTTAAAATTAGGTTGAAAGTTATAAGAGATGTCAAATCAATAGTGATAGGTTGATGGATGATGTGTAGAATAATTATATTAGTGGTGTATATAATGATTATGTAAATTAAAAATAAAAAAAATATGGATAAAAAATTGTTAAGTATGAAAGAGAAAGTGAAAAAATGATTTATAATAAATGATTTGATTGGTAAATGTGTGAAGTGATGTGTATATAAGTGATAGTTATATAGGAGATTGAAAAAGTAGAGTTGAGAAAAGGGGAATTGAGATGAAAATTTGGTGGGTTAAGTTTATTTTGAATTTTGTGATTTAAAATAATGAAAATGGATTTTGAAAACATAAACAAACATAGAGAACTTGCAATGCTCCAAAATTATCTTATAAGCATTTAGAGCTTATAATTTCTTTAATATAAGCTTTGCCAACTCACAGTTCAAATCATTGGTTTTAAATGGGATTACTTCATGGGAAAATTTTGGCTGGATTATAAAACACTACATGGGTTTGCCTTTGCTGGTTGTATTATTACCACTTAAAGCATAAATCTTGCTCGTCGTTTTAGTTTTATCATGCTTCTGGCATCTTCTTGAACTTGTATAAATTGTGACCTCACCTCTTTGTTCAGAGTATTTGAGTTGGTGACTTTCCCTAGTTCTGACTGACATTTTTCTAACAGTGATGGATACACATGTAATTGAAGGGAACAGAATGATTGATGATCATAATTCTGAAGGACATGAGAATTTTGAACCACCAAAAGTACCCGGGCTGCGGTCCTCTATGTCAATGAGTGATCTTGTGAACCACATTGGGACTTGTATTTCTGAGCAAATGACTTCTGGAAGTTTACCTTCAGACAAGGCATCAGAATGCCAAGACATGCTGGAAAACATTGCCCAAGTTTTGCTTAGCGATACACAGAACGCGTCTGGTTTGGATGAAAAGTCACTCATGAAAAAGGTGAACTCTCTATGCTGCTTACTGCAGGATCCTACTGATGGAGAAAATGACCGTTTTGACCTTAAGAATGATTTTACACATGAGAATGCAAGTGACACTATGCAGGGCTATGAAGGGAATTCTAAGCAAGCACCAGCCATGACAAGAAAAGATTCATTAGGAGACTTGCTTTTTAATCTTCCTCGCATTACTTCTCTACCAAAGTTTTCTAAAGTTTTGTTTGGGATATCAGAAGATGATGAAATATGAAGCCATGTAATTGAGTTGTTTAGGCATATAGCAATGAAGCTAGTTGGTTAATGGAATTGTTTGTATAGTAGTCTTGATTGATTATGCGCACTTGTAAGATTCTACAGGATTCAGAGATTAACGTTGATGAAGAGTCCTGATGATATCAGTGCAAGTGTAGTTGGTTAATGGAATTAGGACTGTATTTTATGTTGTTGTGTGTATCAAGTTTCTGCCTTATTGGTCGGTCGATTGTATTTCTCTAGAGGTCACTGTTTGGCATATTGATATGGTAATTTGTGGTTATTGGCGCTATGTAACGTAAGAATGCTGTTGTGAATAATCATCTTGTATTTGTATGTTGAGGCATAATCAAATGGTAATCAGGAAAATCGTAGTTATTGGATGAAATTGTACTCATAACCGGAGCAAAATACCTTCGGGGATTTACCTATTACCGATGCATTTTAGAGATGTTGTTTTGCACATTTGCAGTTGTGGTTTTGGGATGATTTGAGTGCAAAATGGACATGGCAAGTTGGAGCTGACTATATTTTGCCTTTAGTTGCACTAAGAAAGAAGATAGATAGTAGTATAAAGGGTAAATTACAGACTACTTTCACTCAATATGTAATTACCAAAATTTCTCGCACTAATTGAAAATTACATAAAATTGCCCCATGTTTTAGACATTTTTGCAATTGTACCCTCTTTATATTTAATTATTTTTACAATTTTATTGAAGGGTATGTTGATTTTCAATGTGAAATTTCTTTGATATTACACTATAAGTGAGAGTTATCAAAACACGATAAGTGAGAGTATGTGCATAATATTACCTTAGTATTATATAATAACATATCACATAACACGTATATATAATAGAATATTATCACTTATCAAACAGTTCAAGCCTAGTTTAATGTCATGTGTCAGTGTCATGCCCCGTGTTATATATTATTATTTATCAAACAATTCAAGCCTAGTTTAATATCCTGTGTTAATGTCATGCCCCGTATTCGTGTATCATAAATTATCATTTATCAAACAATGCAAGCCTATTTCAGCAACGAAGCTAATCAACTAGATTGGATCTAATGATCCACTTAATTAGCCATTTCAATGACCAAATCAACTTTGGATACATTAGCCAGAGTTGCTTCAAAAAATATGTAAATCAAACTTGAAATTGAATCAACCTCTCCTCATTTGGATATTTAACATTCACACCCCTTAACATTGAAAAATTGACATCAACATCCCCTCTTCTACTTTTTCACTAATTTTTTTAGTGAAAAGACAAAAAAATCCTTCCACTTTTCATTAGAAAATGATTAAATTATATAATTGATTGGTGGTTGAAATAGTGTCACTAAATATGTTAATTAAAAAAATAAGATAGCATCTTAAAGTTAAGTTCTTCAAAATATGTTCATATTTCTAAACTTAAATTTTTTTTAATATCGAATCATTATATCCAACTTTTTATATTCGACCTTTTATTAATTACACAATTATCAATTTGAGAGAAAAAACATATAGTGATATAGAGGTGCATTTACTTTTTTTCAACTGGTTTTTTCAATGGGTTAATACACTATTTCTGTACATCAAAGAGTTTTTGAATTCATTATGAAGAAGCATATTTGAATATATATATATATATATATAGTTTTGGGCACATAAAGATTTTTTTTGTATTTAGTAATGTACTTATAATATTTTATAAGTGAGAAAATTAAACCATCATAATGAGAAAATTTTATAGATTTTTCATATTCGACCTTTATAATATTTTGTAATGTACATTACTTATGATATTAGTGATGTACATGTTTATGAAAATTGTGTTAATATACGTAAGCAATAAGATTTTTATTTTAAAAGGGGCTACTATTAATGAAGGCAATACTTTTAGGAGTTGTGAGTTATATTATTTAGAATTTTTAATTATGCAATCTCTCATTAATTATTTTATTTTTCTTATGTCATTTGATGATAATTTGATAATTTTATAAGTGAAAATTGAAAGGTATTTTAGTCTTTTATAAGTAAAAATAATGGAAAAAGTACCAAAAGGGAGGTTCATGCCAAGTTTTCAAAGTTGAGGGATGTAGATGCCAAATGTCCAAAGCTGAGGGGAGGTTGATGCAATTATCCTTTTTTACAATTTTATTGAAGGGTATGTTAATTTCAATTAGTGAAATTTGTTTGATATTACACTATAAGTGAGAGTTATCAAAACACGATAAGAAAGAGTATGTGCATAATATTACCTTAATATTATATAATCACATAACATGTATATATAATAGAATATTATCATTTATTAAACAGTTCAAGCCTAGTTTAATGTCCTGTGTTATTGTCTTGCCCCGTGTTGTATATTATCATTTATCAAACAATTCAAGCCTAGTTTAATGTCCCATGTTCGTGCATCATAGATTATCATTTATCAAACAATACAAGCCTAATTTCGGCAACAAAGCTAATCAACTAGACTAGTGACCCAATGATCCACTTACTTAGCCATCTCAATGACCATTTCAACTTTGGATACATTACCCAGAGTTGCTTCAAACAAAATGTAAATCAAAGAAACCAAGAAAACTCAGGCCAATGTCTAAATATTCACAAATTTGATCATTATTCACAGAAGTCAAATTAACTTAGTCAAATTCTCAGAGACTATACACGAAAAGACGACAAAGTCAAACTCTCACATTAGAGTACATCTATAGTGAGCACCATACCACATAAAATATATCTACACTTAGTTTTTCTTCCATCATCTCTATCAGCAAAGATCAGGAAGGAGAAGGTGAATGAATAATGGCTTCAGGCAACATTGCTACAGTCACTATGAAGTATTCACAACCGATAGGTAAACCATATGAATTTGAACTTACAATCAAACGGCTCGTTCCAGTTTCCGAACCCTCAGATTGTTCTGAAATCGACGGTTGTGATTTCACCATCTGTCGTTCAATATGGACAACCTGGCCCACAATATAGGTTGGACGAGTTGGGAGATGGTCGGTGAATAAGGCAACGGATTCAGCAGAGAGATAATAGTAAGGGCAGCTACGGTTGATAGCCTCGTAATAACCAGCTGAGTTGAGGATAAATGCAGCTATCTCGTGGACTTCTAATCGACCAAACGATATCTTCTCTTTGTTTGCCTGTGAAAATACCGTTCATTTTATAGTTTCGGTTATTAGGTAAGCAAAATGCAAAAGGAAAATAATGGCTATGTTTGGTTTCATTTTGACCTAGCTTTTGGCCAAAATTTTGACCAACTTGTATTTGGCCTTCACAATTTTGCCCCGAAAAAATTCCTAATTGTTTGGTCCAAAATTTGTATTTATATTTTGAAATTTAATATATATAGCACCTTGTACTACACACATATATATATAACAATCATTACAATTTTAATATTATATTATAATTTTCAATCACTAATTAATTACTAACAGAAAAAAACTTACGTGATTTGCCTGCTACAGTAATTTATGTTCCTAATGGAAACAAAAACAAACATTATCTCACCAAAAAATTCACCCAAAAATTAACAATCAATATAAAACCAAATATGCACGTGTCCCAAAAAAATCTCACCAACAATTCTCACCAAAATACTCAACCAAAATAAAACCAAACATAGCCAACGTATTCCGAGAGCAGTGACTCATATACGATGCACTTTCTATTCAAACGAACTTCGCAACAAATCTTAGGCCGCATTTGGATTGGAGGATTTAGAAGCTAAAGGATTCCAAATTCACGCAAACGAATCACTTGCATATGTTGGATGATTTAGGGATAAAATTACATGCATAACCCTCAGTAATCGAATTATAACCATGACCACCCTCAGGTTTTGTAAATTACCAAGAAAGCCCCTGTCGGATCTTGGCAATTAAAACATTTAAGGGGCGGAATTTTAATGTGCTTTTATGACGTGGGTGAAATAATAATATGTTTATACCGAGAGAGGATGTTTTGGTAATTTCTCAAACCTCAGTTAGTGTTTTTTTGCTGCTTGTAAAAAGTAAAGCTCATTACCTGCTTTTCAAGTTGATGTTTCATGTAAAGAGTGTTGACCAACTCTTTCTTCTCTTCTAACTCCTTATTAAGCTGTTCATTTGCAGCTTCAGCTTTGGAGTATCTATCGAGCAATTCACCACGTTGCCTCGATAACACACTAACTTTATCAGCAAGTACTCGTACACATTCACGGAACTCAGCAATACTCTCATCGTCACTTTCATTGGCCGAACTGATAAATTTTTAAAAGCATCAAACGTCAACTTCCATTAGCACAAAGTAAAGCAGGAGACAAACCGAAAAGAAATTCATAAATCATAACTTGCAATCACTAATTGTAAAATCTATAAACACTAAAGCTTCAAAAATTTGAGGTCCCGCATTTTATGTTCGAGTATGAGTGCCATTTAAATCCTAACTGAAGCAATTCAAAATGGCAAAAGGCATGTTATATTAAAAACATTGAGGATGACAAAAGTTCCCTTTTGATTTCTTTCGATTTTCACTACAACAAATCATATTGAATTATTCAAAAATTTCTCCTAGTTTCATAGAAGTGCAAACTATAGTTAATCATGAAAACATAGAAGTTACCTGGCTAAAGACTGAGCTAATGCACGCAAAGAGTCAGCAAAAGATGCCGACAAAACACAGTTTCTGAGTCTTTCGAAAAGAGCACGAGTTTTGACAGCAGAGACACGCAATGCACTATACTCCGAAGCCCTACGATCAGCTGCACAAAGATGTGTTTGGGCTTCCTTTCTTGCCTCATGAAGACAATTCTCTAAATGAGCACAATTCATCTGCAATACAACCAATATATACAACAGTTTAATCTACTGATGCACGTTATATACTAATGCAACTACAATAACAAAATATGCACACTGTTTATATGCATACAGCACCAGATTTGTTTATATCGGACCTCTTTTTTATATAGGTGCCGGAAATCCGAACTTATTCCACCTCTAAAAACACTTCTTGTTGACATAGAAATGTATAATATATTTCAACAGCCTTCAGTTACAAAAGCCCTCAACGTAAATTCCTTTACAACCTAGAAGCTTGTACTTCACAACTACTGTTAACTACTTTTGTCATTGTCAAAATGCAGATCATTCAATGCAATGTTTTCAGCTGGAAGCATTCGGCTAGGGGCATTACCCCATAAACAATCTTGTTCATGTGGAGAACATTAGAAGATAAATTAGGGAACAACGTATTAAATTATGATGGACAAATTATTAAACAATTTTCTATTATTTTACCACTTGCCCAACAAGAAATAATTCTATGATTGGAAATATCTTCTTTTTTTTGTGTGTAAACTTAAACTACAGTGATGTGCATAAGCAGCAAAAGATGCACCCGACCAAAGCATACATTACTTTCATCAACTACTATAGAAGAAGTAATTTCTAATAAACGAACGAAGCACAAAATCAGTTGTTATGTCTTTTTTATTGTTCACAGATTAAAATTATATTTAATCAACAGGCCATATGTCTGGTGAACACATGTAGTGATATCCCTTATATAAATTTCGTTTTAGTCTCCCAATATTAATGGATATTAAAGAAACTAAGGAAAAACGCATGTTCCATTTAGTAGTACCTGAGATTCGTCAAGTAGCTTTCGGTTGATCTCCAAATCCCTCCCAAGCTTAGAAACCTCATCCAATAACCCTTGAATCTTGGTATCTGCATTATCTAATTGACTCGACTTCTCTTTTAGTGCATTTTCCAATTCCCGCACAAGGATATCATTTATTTTAGTATCCAAACATGGCTCAACAGCTCTTTCACTGGATACAACATCTGCTGGTTGTGACATGCTATCAGCCATATTACTTGTGGCAAGACCCGAGCCTTCACCAAAGAATGGTCCTTGTGTTTCCTTCTTATCTTGGTCACAAAGATGTCCCTTATCCCGGTTTAGATCCAGCATTGATGAATCCAATGGTGTGGATGAATCTGTCATATTATCATCCAATCCTTCTATTGCCTTATCATGATCATACATATTTTCTCCAACTCCTGATACTTCTGAGTTGTTATCATCAATCTTTGCAGAATTAGAGCCATCATCAAGCTTATGTTCTCTCAGATATTGATCAGACAATCTTTGCTCCAATTCTTGAATTCGTTTCTCATAAGATTCACACTGCACCTGCTTCGCCTTAAGCATTGATTGGAGGTGTTTTTCATACTCATCTTTCAAATTCAAAGCTTCAGAAGTCTTATCCGCAGCGTTTTTCAATACATTCTCTAATTCAGCATCCTCAAGGGATGTATAGTCTAACTCAGCACTCATGGAACATAGTAAAGCAATTTTAGAAGCAAGCTCAGCTTTCAGTTTTGCATTCTCGACTTCCATCTTACTAGTCCCTGCAATCTCCACTAATTCCGACCCTTCAAGAGACTCATCATATTTGTGTTGAAAATCGGGCCCTCTTCCTTCAACTTCAGATGATGAGTGGGACCCATCATTAGACATCGACAATGAAGTCCTCAAAGCTTTCTCACTCTTTGAAGAGGGTCCAAATAATGACTCGGGCGCATATCTGTCCAAATCCGAGAGATCTATATCAAGCAAATCAGTGTCGAAAGGGGTTACATTGACGTCACAAGGGTTAGGAGTGTCGTACAATCCCATAGACATTAAAATGTCGCGAGGAATATAAGCACTATGCGTTTTGAGAAACGCTTCACGTCTCATAACTTCAGAATCCCTCTCTGTTGCAAGTTTTTCAGCCAATTGGCCAGCTTTGCCCATGTAGATCTTCATAGCCGCTTTTCTTCTCACTATTTCCGCAAGGCATGCCCTATATGAATAGCCAATCCCACGCACCACTTTTAGATGCTCAAATTGATCGTTTTGACGCTTCAAAGCCTCTTGAAACACGGAGAATTTGTAGCGCACGTCTTTAATAGTGTACTGAATATATGCAATCTTTTGCATATAACTGTGGACAAACATATTCATCTCATTCTTCTTATCCCTGCAGAAATTGAGCAGATCGGAAATTGCATTCTCACATGCCTGCATCTTTGGAAGGTTATTCTTGTCATGGCTATCATACATATGACCCAATGCTGAAACAGCATCATGAGGACGCAGAGAAGATGACAACTGGCAGGAAAGACAATCATCCACAAGCCTCTTTACAGTATCTACGTCTTTACTGCACAAGGGACATAATAGTTTCACATGAGAAACTTATACAAGCAAATTGTAGAAAACAAAGGAAATGGTCAAATATGCACAACGTATACCATAAACAAAGATATTTCATTGAGCAATTTAAATACAAGCAACTTATGAAGAAGTTAATGCTTCAAAACGATGGATAGTGATAGCTAAGCATGTGAGAGGATTCTTGCAGTATCCAGAAACACATTCTCAAATCCTGGTTACATATTTTCCTAGACTACTTCTACTTATACCACACAGAAAATCATGTGTTTCTGGGAACTAGTTTGTAATTTTTTCCAGAAAAAAACATGAAAAGGATTTCTGAGTAACACATTACAAACTTCTTTCCATTTAAAGTCTGGAAAGCCAAATAATTGCAGCCTAAATTGCCAGAAAGTCCAAACATGAACAATTTCATGTGCAAACTATTAAACATCACCACTGTTCTCAATCAAACCTTCGAGACCTGGGAAGGACCTTTATCTATCCTTACAACCAAAAAAGTTCACCACTACAGCACATTTTCTTAAGTTCTCACAAAAACGAAAAGTCTTTTCCTTCGACTCTAAAATCATTTCTCCAATCCTCTCTTACCCTGAATGTGACCTTTCTCCTTAACAGTTATCGAGTGTTTATGCATTTAGTGAATAATAAAGTTAGAGCAAAGAGTAAGACACAAGAACAGTTCAATGAAATCACAATGTCAATGGATACAGCTTAACAAAGATTCCTTAAAACTACTGATAACCAATATACATAGTTTTTTCCAAAAAAAAAGTGTATCAACAATAACTAATTTAGCAAACACATCCAATTGAAAACACAGAATGGTATGCATAAGTTATTAATTAACCAATGAAATTTCTTCAGATATATTCCACCAAACTGGAGTCAAGTATTAAGCATTAGGGCAACCAGCTGGCGATACAGGGCTACAATACACGGATAAATGAAAATGTGATATAATATTCTTAATCTCAAGTGCAATGCTTAAACCTACGTAAGTTTTACCTTAATCGTGAACAGTGTTTTAAAAGGCGCTGCCGGGGCGCGCCCCGGGGCTGGGCGTCAGCCAAAACGCCCGGGGCAACCAAGGGGGGGAGAATTTCCAACGGGGCGTACGCCCTACCTCGGGCACGCCGCAGGCGCCCCGGGCACGCCCCATGGCCATTTAAAACAAATGTGTATTTTTTTAGGCCCACTTCAATATACTTAATATTTTTAAGCCCAAAACCTTTTAGTTGAAGCCAAATAATTAAAAATAACTTTGATTCTCAAATCATATACAAATAAAACCCTAAAAAATCAGATTTTTTATATTTTTAAGCTCTCTTCATATTTCATAGTTCATTGTTCATACAAGTTCATAGAACACAAGAGAAAAATTCAAGATTCTTCTAAAGGTTTGTATTCTTTCTTCCACAATAAATTAATTTAACAAGGACTGCAATTTTAGATCTTAATTTTACATAGTGGTCAATTGGAAACTATTATTTGCCTATCATTTAATATTATTTTTTCCAAACGTTAAACTTGAACTTTTCGCTTGTATGGTCAAATATTCAAGTTTTCGGAGTTTACATCTAGAAATTTGTTAATGTCATTTTTTTTATCTTTGTTTATATTTTGCCCTATTATTTTTAATAATATTTTATTTATTTTTCAATTAAAAATAGAAAATGCATGGGGCGTACGCCCCATGCCTCGGGGCTTACGCCCCGCCCCACGCTTTCGCCTTTTAAAACACTGATTGTGAAACCTGGTGGATATAATTTTTTTGACAATTCAGCCAGAATTAGGTGGGAAAAGATTGAACATATTCTTTCAATAACGCAAAACAATCAGAAGAAACACCAAAAAAAGGTTCAATATTAGTTTCTTACCTCTCTCTCTCTCTCAATAAGGCCTTAAAGACTTTCAGATCATAACAAAGCTTATGCATCACAAACCACACTAAAAAAACTCACATTCAGTTCTCTCCTATTTCAACATAACGATATGCAGATCCATGCAGACTAATATAATAGAATAATTCGACAGATGCCAAGATCGTGTCCCTTGAACACCACAAGTTTGCAAATTGGAGCATCGCATCTTCTTGTCAATGCAGTCAAGAAAACCAAATTAAAACACTGATACCAAACATCACAAAATGTCGAGCGTTTCTAACTATAGTACGTCACAACAGAATAAACAGAAAGCATAAAGCAAGTGCATTTTGATATTTTTATTAAGCTCACCTGTGAGTGAATGTATGGAAAGGAATTACAACAAGTAGACTACCGACGATGCAAATATGCACTAAACATATAACAACACTACTATTATATGAACATTTCCATACCAATCCGAATACGTTGCAGAAAAGATGGACAGAAAACAAGCTGCATAAACAAGCTATTTGGGTTTCTGTGTGTGTGTGAGAGAAAGAGAGAGAGGGAGACAGAAAGACCTTAAAGTTTGCATTATGCTCTTCTGCTCATCTATAGACCGCTGGTGGTCTCTAATTGTCAACTCCAAATCTTTCACAAGAAGCGAAGCTTTTCCAGAAAACAAAGTTTCCGTATTACGCTTTAGATCGCCAAACTCATGTTTAAATTCTAAAACTTTGTTCTCAAACTGCCTATGAGAGCTACTGCAGTCCTCCACTGCCTTCCGCAAGTTCTCTTCCTTCACGAAATCCAGCAAGCATTTCCTGTTAGCAGTTTGTAAAGACGGAATAAGTCTTACAGATCTCAGTTTCTCCATATCCCTCCCAAAGTTCACCAGAAGCTTATTATGACTAGAGTGCTGCTGCGTGTAACACTTCCAAAAATCGGTGTAGTTTTGCAGTACAATCCTATAGAAATGGTCTAAATTGCCCTTAGCAATCTCTAACGCCCTTTCTTGCACCTTCTGCTCCTGCAACAGCCTCTCACAAATCCCGAATTTTTCTAATGTACGACTGTAAATAGCATGTCCACACTGAAAGTGATATCGAAACTGTCTTTCATACGATGGTAAGGCCTTTAATGCAGGGTCTGAAGCATCATCCAACGGATGAGGCTTTTGAGATGAGGACCGCAATGATGGAGTAGGGATATCATTAATCTTAACTTGCTCTGGTGAAGGAGATGGTGAATTACTACGCATCTTCGCTTTATTAAACATAAATACTTCACGGTCATCAGAAGGGAGTTTATAAGACGAAAGGGGACGTTGAGATTCCAATTTCATGTCCAAGCATAGAAGAAGCTGATCATTGAACGGTATCCCACAAACTGATTCTAGAAACTTCTGAACGGCCTCGACAAGAGTGTATTCATCACAGTCAATCTCATACGAGTGCCCATTCTCAGCGATATGGACCACAAGCTTTCCCATTTGAATTACACCCTCAGATGCACTAGAACTCATTGTTCTTGACCAGAATCCAATAATAACTAAATCCACCACGGTAACTTAGGAATTAAAGTTTTCTGCAGGATACAAAAGTGAGTAAACTCAATAAACCTTCTCCAAAAATCCTTGATAAAAAGATTCACCACTAAATAGCACAATCAGCAGAATCCAACAAGAATCTATCAACAATATCCAAATAGGACGACAAATAAAACCATCATAAAAGAACCCTAATCCTTTTAACCCACAAATTATTCCACCATGAATTCTTCAATCAAGGCCCAGAAATCAAAAACCCACACCGGAGATCTGAAGAATCAACCCTTAATTTCAAGAACCCCACCTAAAAGAAATCAAGCAACCAAGATCCAAATTGCCAAAATCCTTGTAAAAATCAAAAGCACAGTTTTCAATACACCACCAGAATATAAAATATATACAAAACCCAACTTTATTCACAATTGTAATGCATCCCTTCAATCAAGCACACCGAAAGTAGACTACACAAAAAAAAAAAAAAAAATCAACGAAAAGGGTTCAGATAAAATCCACTTAACTGCCTCGAAAACACACCTTTAATAACTAAATAACAAAATCAAGAGACAATAAATACATTAAGAAGATAGAGAAGAGGATTTTACCCACGATCAGAAGAAAAAACAATTTTAACACGAATTGTTTCCCGTGTAACAATGGTGTTGAGTATATTATTGGATGATGAATGATTGATTGTATTATCGCCAAACTACTTCTTTTTCTTTTCGTTGATTAATTTATATATTAGCAAGAATTATATTAAAATATAAAGAAATTTGTGTGACAGACGCAACCAGCAGATGATGTTTACTTGGGAGAAGAACTGGAGGAAAGGGCATTTAGCTGCCTCTGTTTATATACTCCCTTCCATCATTTATTTTATTTTATTTTTTTATTTTACACGAGGAATATTAAAACTCGATAAATCGGAGTATATTTTTTTTTCGTTATTATTCATCCGACTTTTACTCAAATAAGTGTAATTTTGGTTATAAAAAATTACAAATTTAAAGAATATCAACTTATATATAGTAATTTAAATTTATGTGACGAGGGACACTAGTTGATAAATTTGAATAATTTTTTTTTTTAATTATGACATCTTTTTCTACTCATCAAAAATTATATCAACTATTTGTCACACGAATCATATTAATTGTATTTGTTTCGGGGGGAAAAACTAAAAAATATCCAAATTAAGTGATTTTTTAAAAAGTGAAATACTAATTATAGAAAAGTAAAAAAAAAAAATTAAAGAGTCTAATATGAATGTAGACGTGTATGTGACTCCTTTATATGTATGTAGGCACGTATATAGTATGTGTTATAAGTCTTTATCACATGTTTTGATTGGTGATTGTGGTTTGTAACATGTCATGTCAACCCTAGTCTTGTGGGTATTGAAATTTTATAATTATATGTGCGTATTGATTAATCATTAGTTTTAAATATATGTTAAGAAATATAAAATTATATATATTAATGCAGTAATTTAGTTTTGAAAAGAAAATTAAACTTTGAGCTAAGTTTGTTAGGTTTCCAAGTAGTTTACTTTTTTTCTTTTTCTTTTTTGATAAAAACTCCAAGTAGTTTACTTGACATGGTCATATTTCTGTATAAATGGTTACTAATTTATTCAGTGAAAAATATATAATTTGTTAGATTTTAACGTTGCATCTATAAGTGTGATTCGGACAGAGATCCAAACTCAATATTTTGAGTCAGACGTGGATCTAAATCCAGATGATCAGACCCAAATGGGTTCGCGATTAAGTTTATTTCGCAAATCCAGTCGTGTAAGAATAAAACACCTGAATCCAATTCTTTTATTATTTATGCTTTAAAATTTTGTAAAAGAATAAAAAATATTTGAATTTGTGTATATATTCTTAATTTTGTAAACTATATTTTCAAAAATCAAATGAATTTATATCGTATTCAACAAAATATCGAATATATTTTGATTAGTGCGTCAACAATTAATTGGAACTTATTTATTGAATTCAAAATTAGTTAAAAAATCAAATATTGATTAAATTTAAACAAGTACAAGATAAAATAAATTGGTATAAGCGAATAATCGAAATTAATATTCTAAAAAAACATTTTTCAACTTTTAATACATAATTGCATCTATGAGTCCAGACCCAATGGCAATTGCCAAGCATATCTAGATCCAGGTTTCAATATTTTTGTTGATTTTCATGTCATTTCAGAGCCTTGTTTGTTTATGTTTTCAAAATCTATTTCCATGATTTTAAATCACAAAATTCAAATTAAACTTAACCCACAAAATTTTCATCTTAATTCTCCTTTTTTTCAACTCTACTTTTTCAATCTTCTATATAACTAACTATTACTCATATACACATCACTTCACACATTTACCAATCAAATCATTTATTATAAATCATTTTTTCACTTTCGCTTTCATACTTTATAATTTTTTATCCATATTTTTTTTTTATTTTTAATTTACATAATCATTATATATACCACTAACATAATTATTCCACACATCATCCATCAACCTATAACTATTGATTTGATATCTCTTACAACTTTCAACCTAATTTTAAAAACATAAACAAACACCTACCATTTTCACACGAATTTCTATAGTACGCCATTTCCGAGAAAAATTTAAAATTTCATCCCAAAAACATAAACAAAGGCACCGACTTTATTTTTCAATTCGAGTTCTTCAACTACAAATCAAATCAGCTTTGATGTCTACAATTCTTTTAGTGCAAGATATACAATTATTCACAATAAATTTGCGTGTAATATGTGTCGTAATTTTCCAGAAACATATGTTGAGGAAGAAAATTAATAAAGATTTATAGATGATGTTCTGTCACATTGTAAAAAATATAAAATTATAAATTGAACTCAATAAATCAATTGGCTGCAATTTAGATCTTGGGATATTTGTTGAATATCCAAATTGGGAAAATCATGGCCAACATTGCAATATGTTTTAGGACAGGCTGAGGCTATCTGTCTTCATATGTGAAAAAACAAAAAAAAAGCACTATAATATGGTCATTAATTACAAATAAACTAAAAAATATATAATTATTACTCGAAACCTACAAACTCGTAAATCTGCCTGCTAATTATATTGAACCCAAAAACCTATTGATTTAAAAAATTAATTATCTGACTTTGTTTTAATATTTTATCAACTCGCGTTGATTTTTTGTGTGAAATCGCTCGAACCCAACCTTATACATCTCTATAGCTCATATGGACACTATGAGAGATTGTTCTAAGTTTAAGCACTAATATAATCAAAATTAAATTTTCAAATAAAGATGTGGATTAATATGTGAATGATTTTAATTATTTTAAAATTTAAAGTACCAAAAAACTCTAAAAATTGACCCATATATAAGGCTCACATGGGGATGATAAAATATAGGACCACAGAATAGAAGCATCCAAAACATAGACGCCCATGTGACAACAACTCGCCTTAATTTGTTCTTCAAATTTGTCCTAATCTTCCAATCAATAAATAATAATATCAATATTAATCAGAAATTCTAAACGTTTTATTATCTCAGAAATATATTCAAAATAAATATAAATAACATCAAATCAATGTAAACACAAAAAAGATTTTAACAATAGAATCAGTTAATACTTAAATCATTCACAATATTTCTATTATATTTTTAATTTATTTGAATCATTACAATCATTATAAAGCTTTTATATTTAAATCCGCTCTACTATGATGCAAAATTTGATGCTATTTCCAATTTAAATCATATTCATATTTTGAATTTCAATTGCAGTTTTTTTTTAGGTTTTAAAACAGTTTAATACATCTGCAGAAATATGAGTGCCTAAGAATGCTCAAACCAGTAATCGAATGATTTTTATGGAGTTTTAAAACTTTAAATTTCGACTATAGTATCATATTTTATATAATTGAGTTCTATAAATTTACTGCATGTTTATTGCTGGTCATATATAATATTATCGTGTACTATACACATAAACAAATTTATGATTTATATATCGATGTATATATATATATATATTAAGAACTATTTACTATTATTCTCAATATTGTTTTAAATTCACTTCAAATTTGCTTTTATCATGCTATTAATCCTTTTGCAATATTCAAGGTAATCTCTTATTTCTAGTTTTCATTTGTAAATCTTATAGTTCTAATCTTTTAATTTTGTTAATATTTTTAGCAGCATTTTATTTGTCATCTAATTTTTAGAATTAGTTTGGATCATTAATTAGTTGTTATATGTCATTAATATTTAGCCTAAAAGTTTTCGTATCATTTAAGGCTTTATGCTCTCAAGATAGATATTAAATTTTATGTACTTTTTGTTAAGATTTTCACTAGGGTTTGAAAATATGTTACTTCAAAAATATGTTACTTCGTTATATTCCCTAGATTTACAGGGTTTAGTAGCTTAAAATACCATTTTTTTTAGTTTATTTATTCACTTTCATTTTAAGTTTTCTCTAATATATATATATATATATATATCTCAATCTCTACCTTTTAAATCCTAATATTTATATTTCGATATAATATAAATATCATGAATTATTATATCAGAAATATCCCACATGATATGTAATGTACACATATGGACTGTATATATATAATTTAAGCAATACATATGGGCCTGGATTGTACAAAAGAATGGGTCGTTGCATTACCACCTAACATTATACGAACAAATTATATGGCTATGTTTGTTTATATTTGAAGTTAAAAATTTGTGAGTAACTTAATTACGAAAATTCATGTGAGAATAGTATGTATTAATTTATATTCTTAAAAATTGATTAAAAATTATAAAATATGTTAAATAAATAGTAATTTGTTGATTGATTATGTGTAAAATGATTGATGAGTGATGTTTAAAATAATAAACTATAAATTAAATGTTAAAGTATGAAAGAGTGAGAGATAAATAATGCTTATAATAAGTAATTTTAATTGTTGAATGTGTGAAATGATGTATATATAATCAAGGGTAAAGTGCACTTTACCCCCTCAAAAAATTTGTATTTTGCACTTTCCCCCTTAAAAACACAAAAAAGATACATCACCCCCTACAAATTTGATATATGCATCATTTTGCCCCAATTACTATTTTTCGGCTAAATTTTGATCGGAAATCATTTAAATGATTTTTCCGTGAAGGGCATTATCATCTTTTTTAGAGAATTTTGCAGCCCGAAGATGATATATTAGAGAATTACAACGGTTTTTGGCGCAAATCGAGCATGTGAGAGACTCATGAAAAAATCATTTAAATGATTTTCAATCAAAATTGCCGAAAAATAGTAATTGGGGCAAAGTGATGCATATATCAAATTTGTAGGGGGTGATGTCTCTTTTTTGTGTTTTTAGAGGAGAAAGTGCAAACTACAAGTTTTTTCGAGGGGGTGAAATGCACTTTATCCTATAATTAATTGATGAAGGAAAAATAAAGTTGAAAAAATAAGAATTTGAATAAGAATTTAATGTGATACATTTATTTAGATTTTTATGATTCAAATATTTGAAATAAAATTTTAAAACATAAACAAAGATCGCCTATGTAAGTTAGTTTTTATTTTTTAAGACTCCTAATTTGTTGTATTTTTTATGATTCTTTTGTCAAAAAAATTCAATGGTGAAGACTTTGAGAAGATTATATATATATATATATCTATATATATATATATCTATCTATATATATATATATCTATATATATATCATTCGTAGCCAATTTTAAAACAAATGGAGTTTAATAGTATATAATCAATCGATCTTATTGAATTCGGTTCATTATATAATTTCTTTATCATTTGCAATTGCAAGTTTTTCTTTTTCTCATTATAATTATTATATTATTACATTTACCATGTTGAATTATATTTTATTTTATTTGACATTTTGCTATAAGGAGTGCTTTGAATTATGTTGAATATGAAAACTATAAGAATTTAATTATTCTATTTAGCCATAGAAATTATGTAACCTACATACTTTCTTTTCATGCGATCTAATTTTCAACATATCTTAAATCGAATATTAATGATTCACGTAAAAAGGTGAAACTCGTTTTAGTTGTGGCAAATTCATTGACTCAATTATTATTTATTTAAATGTAGAGAAAATTATCGAAGAAAGAATCATTATAGCATCATATATTCGGGTTCTTATAGATATATCACTAGTTTTTTTTTTCAATTTTAATAGATATGCATATTTAAGTAAAATAATTTACGTGACAAAATTAAGTTCAATTAGATTATTCATTTGTGCCCTAATTTGGATGGCCTCAAGAATTGTATTTTATTATATACAGATTGTATTTTGTCATTTGTGAATTTTTAAACTCTAAGGGTTGATTTTCTCAATCATTTTTGTGTCATTTGTAATAGATTGTAATTTTTAATCATTTTTAACCATTTTTAAACTCAACAAATGAGTTCAAACTTTCACAAAAGTATGTTCCAAATTATTATTGGATTAGCTATTTCGATCCTCTAAATAGCTCCATGTAGTTTTAAATAATAATTTGCACTAATTGGTATCTTAGTTTAATGAAGTTTCTAAAGTATTTAATTATTATTTTATTATCATATTATAGTTATTTTATTATTTTTTATTTTTTGCCATATTTTACTGAAAATTCTTAAATATTTCTATAAATTTTAATGACTTCTCTAAATTTAAACTAAAATTTTGAATATCCTTATGAATATCCTAAATTTATTACCCAAAATCTACACAAAATCGAAATTTAAAATCTTTATTAGTATAAAACTGCCAAAAATATCAAACCCCAAAAATTTCCTCTGCTTTTGTCCACTGCTTTCAGCTTCCATTATCCTCTCAACACTCTCTGATCAAAGGTAAGATTTTTTTTTACACTCTCCACTGCTAAAACCCATTTCTTGTTAAGCTGCAATCAACTTTCTAATTGGATAATTCTCATTTTCTTGCTTCCCGAAATGCAATCCATCACTCAAATGAATTCAAACAATTAGTACTAATATAAGCAGAGGGCCACTGTAGTTCATGGCCTCTCTGAAAATCTCAGTTTCATTAGAAAACAGTTCTTATGATACCAATAAGCTAAATTTCACAGTGGGCTCATTGAAATTTGCTTCAATTTCTTTGTTTTCGGGTTATGTGAATACGAACGGGGCACTTATTGTGAAGCCCTTTTGCAAACTGAAGCACATTAGGGTTTCTAGGTTAGAGAATGAGGTTTTGGATACTTCTGAGTCAAAGTTGGACGATTTTCGGATAGATAATCTGGAGAAGAATGTGGCTAGTGATGATGATTTGCTTTTAGAAACCCCAAATTTTGGTGGGGATTTTGATAAAAAGAGAGTGAATATATGGAAAAAGTTTAGGGGTCCAAAAGCAGTAAGAAAAAACACGAAACGGGATATCAATAGTCGTAGAAATCGTAACATTTATAAAAGTGATCAAAAACCCATTGTTCCACACCAAAAAGGTGGTGCAGATCATCTCTTGGAAGGTCGAAGTGTGGTAGATTTGAGTTTTGATGATATTAGTCCTGATTTGAGCTTAGAGCGTTGCAATATGATTTTAGAACAGCTCGAGAAGAGCAATAATGATATCAAAGCTTTGAGTTTTTTCGAGTGGATGAAAGTTAATGGGAAGTTGAAGCAGAATGTGAATGCCTATAATTTGATTCTTAGAGTTTTGGGTAGAAAAGCAGATTGGGGTGGAGCAGAGTTGACGATTAAGGAGATGATTAACGAGTCATTTTGCGAGCTTAATTATCAAGTTTTCAATACCCTTATATACGCTTGTTATAAGAGTGGGCTTGTTGATTTTGGTGCTCGTTGGTTCAAAATGATGTTGGATTATAAGGTTAAGCCAAATGTTGCCACTTTTGGAATGCTTATGTCTCTTTATCAGAAGGGTTGGGCTCTCGAGGAAGCTGAATTTACATTTTTCGAGATGAGAAATCTGAAAATAAAGTGCCAATCAGCTTATTCATCGATGATCACAATATATACGCGCATGGGCTTATATGACAAAGCTGAACGTGTTATTGGCTTCCTGAGAGACGATGAAGTGGTTTTAAATCAAGAGAATTGGTTGGTATTACTCAATGCTTATTGCCAGCAAGGTAAGTTAGATGAAGCTGAGGTGGCGTTGAGTGCAATGAGAAAATGCGGATTTTCGCCCAATATAGTTGCGTACAATACGATGATAACTGGATATGGGCGAATTTCGAGTATGGATAACGCAGAACGTTTGTTCCAAAACCTTATAGAACTTGGTTTTGAGCCTGATGAAACGACGTATAGGTCGTTAATCGAAGGTTGGGGTCGAGCGGGTAATTATAAACGCGCAAAGTTTTATTACATGGAACTCAAGAAATCAGGGTTTAAGCCTAATTCGTCGAATTTGTACACAATGATAAGGTTGCAAGCAAAGCATGAAGATGAAGACGGTGTTGTAAGAACGATTAACGACATGATGATGATGGGCTGTCAAAAATCTTCTATATTAGGTATTGTTTTACAGGCGTATGAAAAGGCTAATCGACTTGAAAAGATGTCTTCGATTCTAGAAGGTTCCATGTATGATCATATTCTAAAAAACCAGACATCATGCGCGATTCTCGTAACGGCGTATGTGAAAAATTGCTTGATTGAAAATGCGTTAAACGTTTTGAGAGATAAACAGTGGGAGGATCCTATATTTGAGGATAACTTGTACCATCTCTTGATATGCTCGTGTAAAGATTTGGGCCATCTCGAAAATGCCATCAAAATATTTACATGCATGCCAAAATCTGGTAAAGGTAAACCGAACTTGAATATTTTCTGTACAATGATCGGCATTTACAGTACAATGAGCAGGTTCTTAGAGGCCGAAAAGCTTTATACAGACTTGAAGACTTCATGTGTTGAATTGGACATGATAGCTTTTAGCGTTGTAATAAGAATGTATTTAAAATCGGGGTCTTTAAAAGAGGCGTGTCTTGTTTTAGACAAAATGGATAAACAGAAGAATATTGTCCCCGATGTTTATCTTCTACGCGATATGTTGCGTATTTATCAACGGTGTAACTTGAACGAGAAATTGGTCGATTTGTACTATAAAGTGCTTAAAAACGGCGAAATTTGGGATGAAGAAATGTATAACTCTGTTATAAACTGCTGTGCACGTGCATTGCCGGTGGATGAACTTTCGAGGCTTTTTGACGAGATGGTTCAACGGGGATTTTCACCGAATACAATTACGTTCAACGTGATGCTCAACGCTTATGGAAAATCCCGTTTATTCGAAAGGGCAAGAAAGGTATTTTGGATGGCTAAAAAACGGGGCTTAATCGACGTTATATCTTACAACACGATCATAGCTGCTTATGGGAAGAATAAGTACTTAAAGAATATGTCGGCTACTGTAAAAAGAATGGAATTTGACGGGTTTTCGGTTTCGCTCGAAGCGTACAATTGCATGTTGGACGCTTACGGTAAAGAAGGCGAAATGGATAAGTTTAGAAGCGTGTTGAAGATGATGAAGGCGAATAAGTGTTGTTCGGATAATTATACTTATAACATTTTGATCAACATTTATGGAGAAAAAGGATGGATCGATGAAGTTAGTGGGGTGTTAATGGAATTGAAAGAATGTGGGATTGGGCCGGATTTGTGCAGTTATAATACGTTGATAAAAGCGTATGGGATTGCGGGTTTGGTTGAAAATGCGGTTGATTTGGTGAAAAAAATGCGCGAAAATGGAATAGAACCGGATAGGATAACTTATAGTAATTTGATTAATGCATTGAGAAAGAATGATATGTTTCTTGAGGCTGTGAAGTGGTCTTTGTGGATGAAGCAGATGGGGCTTTGAGACGTTTCGTTGTTGTTTCGTGTTATATATATATATATACATATATATATATATCTATAGCATCTGTTTATAGCTTTGTTTTTGACAGTTTTATGGTTATGATTTGTATCTGTATCTTTACATGTGTAATAAAAGGTTTATACTGATACTTTGCTTGCGTTTGTGCTGCATTCAGTTTATTAGTAGTCGAGTTTTGTGTGTGAATTGGAACGTGGAATATGAGATGAAACAACAAATTGAAATGGTGATGTTCGCTTTTTTTTTTTTTTTTTGTGTAATTGTGGTAAGATGAAGGGTAAAGATTATTTTTGCAATGAAATTTGTGAGAATCAAACTGAGATTACAAAGAGAGAAGAGAAAGAAGCAATCAGTACATAATAATTTTGAGACAGTTGTTGGGGGATATAGTATAATTATAATAGAATGGGTTCTAATTTCCACCACCAATGCCGCCACCACCACCGATACCTCCACCTCCACCTCCGCCAAATCCACCACCACCACCTCCTGCACCTACTCCTCCTCCGAAACCACCTCCACCCCCAAATCCACCACCCGCTCCAACGCCACCTATGCCACCCCCAACTCCACCACCAATGCCGCCTCCTACACCACCACCTATTCCTCCACCGGCTCCACCTCCAACTCCGCCACCAATTCCTTTGCCTATTCCACCACCAACACCACCACCGCCAATTCCTCCACCAGCTCCAGCTCCACCACCAATTCCTTTGCCTATTCCTCCACCACCACCAACACTACCACCGGCTCCACCTCCACCTCCTACTCCACCGCCAATTCCTCCACCACCACCACCAATTCCTTTCCCTATTCCTCCACCGATGCCGCCACCACCACCACCTCCTTTCCCAATTCCTCCTCCAGAACCTCCCTTTGCACCGCCACTGGATCCATGGCCATGTCCACCACCAATACCACCTCCTCCACCCTTTCCTTTCCCGATTCCACCTCCGCTGCTAGCATGACCACCACCACCGCCACCGCCTATACCTCCTCCAATCCCATGATGATTTTTTCCCCCTTTCTTATGATGCTTCACACCATCATGACCTCCACTTGAACCCTTGTGACCACCACCACCAATACCTCCACCTCCACCAACACCGCCACTAGTACCACCACCAACACCGCCGCCACCACCAGCTCCACTACCAATACCACCTCCACCTCCAATGCCTCCACCCCCACCAATACCACCGCCACCACCACCCCCGATACCACTGCCACCACCCCCACCAAAACCACCACCACCCCCAATACCACCGCCGCCTCCAAAGCCTCCACCTCCACCAGCACCACCGCCGCCTCCAAAGCCTCCGCCGCCTCCAACGCCACCCCCTCCACCAAAACCACCACCGCCTCCACCGCCAATACCGCCTCCACCACCTCCACCAATCCCACCACCTTTTCCTATACAATCAAGTTTTTTCCCCTCACCATTTTCACCCAACTTCCTTGCCTCTATACACCCCAACACCAAAACACAAAGCACCACCGCAAGAAATCCCTTCCCAAACATCATTTGCATGGACACACTTTGCATGCAAATCACAGGTAAAACTTCAACATTTTATAAACCAAATATACGCATTAATTATAAGCATAAATACTCTTCTCGCCAACCAATTTCACCTTTGAATACTTTTGCATTTCTTTTATGACAACTTACAAATTGTCCAGCTCGAATACCCACAAAAATACGTGAATAATCCATGCATGTATTCATGGCTCTCTGCAAACACCACGCAAAGGTATTGGCTTGTTTTTGTAATAATAAAAGATAAAGTGGCGGGCAGTTGACTATTGTCACAGAATTACGTTGGTAGTTGTCAACTTTTCCAATAAATTGTATTTATTAACAGTCATTATAAATTGTGGTTATATATATATATAACATTAAAGAGTTGTTAGATTACCCAAAAAAAGGGAAAATCGAAGACCCACTTGAAAGAAGGGAAATTGTAATAAATAGTGCAATTAAAAGAAGCTAGTGAATCGTGGTTGATCAGTTAATGATGGTCACGGCTGCATTTATGCCTATAAGATTTTTTATTGTAAAATTTTATTGCACTTTATATTTCAAGTTATTGGATAAATAATGTGTCAAATAAGAATATAATTATTAGATATATATATCATTTATTCAGTAACTTACAATACTGTTACAATATTATTTTAAAAAATCTCATCTGGCATTTACCTATGGCAAAGAAGTAATTGGAAACTATTCGGTGTGATACAAAATCAAGCTTAATATTGTCATATTATAAGTTATAACAAACACAAAAATAATAGCATAAAAATTCAAATAATACAAAAAATTTACGTGGTTTGGTAATTGTCTATATTTTCAACAGAGAATGGAATTTTTATTGTTGATGAAAGCGGTGAAACAATTACCTTTTCTTTTTTTTTTGGATGACGGGGGAAAACCCGCAGCCGCTACCCTTTCGGGCGCGCACTGGGTAAACTTCGCTCTTGTGCAATAGCCTGCAAACCACACAAGAGAAATAAACCAGCCTAGGTTGCCCATAGCTGACAGGCTCACAGTAAACAATTACCTTTTCTTAATTCTATGTGTGTGTGTATATATATATATACACATGATTAAATTGTTTTATTTTTATTAGTTTCATGTCTTTAAAATATAACATACACCAAAGATTGACAATCAGTTTTAGACCATTTTCTACAATGATAAATTTAGATTTTATTATGAAGTGGTTTGAGGTTGAGGTTTTATTATTATCTTGTGATTAATGCAGAGTCATCACATCTCTATACTATTTTAGTGTAATGTATACTTGAATATAATTGTAGAGGTATAATTTATTTATACATCTTAATACTAGTTATAATTGCAATTGAATATGACTTGATAATTATCTAGATCTAAATATAATGCAAGGTCTTAAAACAAATATACATCTCATTATTTTATAGAGACTTCAAATTTATTTTTATTTGTCACCTAAAATACTTCTACATCTATATGTAATCATATTGTCCTAATGTATTTAGAGTCTAATGTACTTATACATCAATAAGTAATATCGTCCCAATCGAAATAAACAATTAAATCGAGGCACACAACAAATAATTTGGCAAAACCATAACGTTATATATCATTTCAAAACAAGAATGCAATTGTTGAGTACATTGTATATACAAAACCAGTACACTATACACCTTATCTATTTTATGATAACAAAACATACAAATATGTATAATAGAGCTACAATTATCCCCCAGCCCTGAGGACTATTTCCTGAGTTCCTTTGCAAAAAATTAGGCTCATAATCTTCTTTTAAGCCACCAATAATATTCTTTTCATGCTGCTTATGCTTCTCATGCAATTAGAAGAAAGCCGAAAAATAGGAAACTTTTCGACTCTTTAACTTGTTCGAAAAATCCCAGAATAGATAACAAGAGCAAAAACAAATCCCATCATAAATCTGGCTTCTTTAAGAACCATCGATCGAGATCACAATCCAAGGTGGTAATAACAAACCTTAGAATGGTAATAAATCATTTGATTGTGGTCAAAATTGAAAGGATCAGTTGAAGAAGTATGGGGAGTCGATAACTTGTTCGAGTTCAAAGTCTCCTCTATCAGGTAAAGGTGGAAAAGTCAAAGTCGGATACGCTGTCTCGAAGCTTTCCAGCAGCTGTTCATCAAGTCGAGCGTGAAAAAAGTAACTTAAAAATAGTGCAATCCGCTAATAACACTTCATACAAATGAATTCAAACACCTTTCGACCCTTTACATATATATCACAATTTAATTTTTAAAAAAGGATAATTCTGAGTTTAACGTAGAAACTCTATGGGAAACAACACCAGAAGTTCTTACAATAATAAGGAAAATTATAGACGAGATTCAAGGTGAAATTGATTTAAACAAAAAAAACAAAAGACAATTCAGTCATTTTTCAAGAAATCTTCATAAATCATTCATGTAAGATGTAGTATATGAGGAATTATTAATTTATATTTTATATGGGGTCTACAGAAATTTCAAAAATGTATTATCTTATAATTTTAACAAATTATTAATTTAGCACCCTATCCCCGAATCGGGACCGGCCAAAAATATTATCTTAGAGAGTTTATGAAATAATCGAGTATTAAAGTATCGAGTTTCTACTGTAGTTGGTTTATACTTTATAGTAGATGTGTTAAGATACTCACATTTTCAAGTATGGGCATACTGTAAAGATCCACAAATTTTTGTCTCAGTATCTGATTCATTCTATCAACGTCACACGCGTGCGTCCAGAACGAATCGTGCACACCTGCAGCCCACCAATAAAAGTAGCGTTATTGTAAAAAACACCCTATTCAAAACCATAGAATAATAATAACATCAGCATTTTCTTCGACTATCTTGATATTTCATTGCATTTCCAGTACAAAGTTCACTAAATTTTGTGTGATTTTCTCAAAATTTTAATCAGGCCATTTCTTACAATACATTTACAGCATAAACACGAAGAAAAATGAAGCGGAAATGAAAGACAAACCAGCAAAACGCAATCCAGCATCTCGACAAGCAATTGCAGTCATCATCATGTGTGAACCATCCAATGAGTGCACAAAGTTGGGAGGGAATGCAGTTCTTTGCTTTCTTACCTCAACCTATGATCAATCATTGAAATACGATAATTAGTACTTGCAAAGAAAAATGATTAGTTACAAAAGACGAGAAAATGAACTTACTGTATCACCCTCACGTTGCAAAGCCAAAACCTGAAGAGAAGTTCTTATCTGCATCGACAAATTAAAATTTTTAAGCTCCACAACTAAAACTTAGAGCAGTCAACAAAATGTAGCTGTTGATTAACAATGGATCATTGACTGACTATAACTTTATTAAATCATACTACTGAATAGGGGTGGCAATTGGGTTGAATGGGTTGGGTCCAATTGAGTCCAATGTCAAAAAATATACATTTATAGTTGGACCCAACAAGGACCCAAAGTGGACCCAATAAGGACCCAAAGTGGACCCAATAAGGACCCATTATGAATTAAAGTGGTGTAAAGGATTGTTGTAAAGTGTAAAATGTAGATTATTGACTCAAAGTAGAAAATAGGTTGGACCCAATTTAGACCCAAATATTATTAAAAGTCAACCCAGTTGGAACTAATTGCTAAAATGTTAGGACTCAACCCATTGAAAACTTAGTTTGGTTTGGGTCCAAATATATGTATGGAAACTACTGAATATCAGTCCTATGATAAATATGCAAAAATCCCTACTTCTGAGAATTAAACAGAATGCATTTAAACAATAAAGGGGCGAGACAAAATGGTCTTAGCAATAAGGACCCATTAATTTCTTTTTGAAAATTTACATTCGCCACAACAAAATGAAAGATTATTACCATCGCTTAATCTATGTTCACAATATGGTAACATAATCTTTCAACTCAATTTCGAAAAGCTATAAGTTTACTCAGAATGTAAGATTATTTCATAGAGTGCAAAGCACTTACTACATGGCGTTGAGTTTTGAAGTACGGTTGTACGACAGGAAGACCAAGTGGAGTTGTCCACCGCACAGGTTCATTTGTTGAAGCAATAATCTGTCAAATTTCATCATACAACAAATCCCAAGTTCATCAAATCATTGACTATTACAAGACTTCACACATCAAGATATATCCATTATGCTACTGTTTGACAAACCTTAGCACAGTCACCAAGCCAAGCCATTATTGCTCGTGCAGCTTGAAATAACTCCCCAAGGGCTGCCAATGTCACCTGTAAATAAGTTTTTGTGTTACAAAAGTTTACATCATGTTGAGACATATCCAAAATTCATCACAAATTTCATCTTTGAAAGTGATGTGGCTACTATAAGGTAATCACACTTTTACTTGTTCAAGAAAGTCAATACACCAAAATGAATGGCAATTGTGCATTTAATGACTGAAACTTGAACGCATATGTAAATTTATTAGATCCTAAATCGACGCATGTCCTTACAAAAGATCAGAGAAGAAGCAAAGAGTATACTACTACGTATCACTAGATTGTAGAATATCTTTCTCATACCTACTCCTACTACTGAACTCCAACACTTGGAGAAATGAAAAATGACAAGATAAAATCTGTATCTTTATAAACTTATTGAAACATAGCTTGCAGTATTTAATACACATGCTGTTTTGCATAAATATTTTTGCTTTAGGAAGCATCTGTGCATAAATGAGAGGTTAAAATGCTGCTCATGCCACCATCGCTAACGGTCATGTACTGCATAGCAGATGAGAGGGAATTGATGGAATACCTTGGGGCTTGGAGTATATAAGTTTTCCTCTGATATTAAATATCAAATCTATCGGATAATTTGGTTACAAATAGTAATTTGCCATGATAAATCACTAAATAAATAGTATGATTGATCCCCTCCCACCCCCACCACACCCCCGGAAAAGAATAAGAGAAAAGAATGAAAGACTCAACCCAAAATCAAATGCTATGTTTCCTAATTTTATCCTGACTACAACAAAAAATAAACAAACTAACCATCTAATAAATTATAATTTAAATAGAAGGTGGCATATAATAAAACCACAAGTATGTATGTAAAGTAATACTCCCTCCATCCTAAAAAGGATGCCCACAATCCTTTTTAATAAGTCAAAATTTCATGATTTTTCCGAAATTGTCCTTCTCTTATGAAAAAAATAGTTAATTTCACAGATAAAGAACAATTTGTACTTGCCTTACGCAATACAATAATTTCGAATGGCTTGCTCTTTTACCAGATTAAGATTAATAAATATTAAATCGAAAAGAAAATTGCTTCATTAAGTATAAAATCAAGGGCATAAATAACACTTAACCAATAAATAGTTTCTTTTTAAAATAGGAAACAATCTTTTTGGATAAACAAAAGTAGAAAGGTGGACATCCTTTCTGGATGGAGGGAGTACAAAATAAGCTATAAATGGAATTAAAATCAGCATACGAAATAGTCATAAGACTACTTCATCCACAAAAGCAATTCAGCTATAGTTAAGGGGGTAATTGAGTAAATAAGCACCACACGAAGACGTCCATGAAACAACATAAGCAATATTAGAGACAGATGGGGGGAAGAAGAAAAAGTTAGGCCTTGTTTGTTTATGTTTTCAAAATCCATTTTCAACTTTTTAAATCACAAAATTCAAAATAAGCTTAACACACCAAATTCTCATCCAAATTCTCCTTTTTTTCAACTCTACTTTCCAATCTCCTATATAACTAACTATCAATCATATATACAACATTTCACACATTTACCAATCAAATCAATCATTATTTCTCTTTATCTTTCACTTTACAATCTTTTTATCCATATTTCTTTATTTTTTATTCACATAATCATAATATACACAACGAACACAATTATTATATACATCATCCAATAACCTATTACTATTGATTTGACATATTTTACAACTTTCAACCTATCTTTAAAAACATAAACAAACAACTATCATTTTCATACGAATTTCCATAATACACAATTCCCGATAAAATTTCAAAATTTTATCTAAAAAAAAACAAACAAACAGAGCCTTAGCCTTTATGATTGCAAGAAAAATAAACTTTTTTCAAGGTGAATAACTTACTTTAGCAGCATAACATGCAGTACTAAAGAGCAGCCTATCATCAGTTATGAGACCTTTTTCCTGCAATCTTCTTTTTATCTGTTCACGTGCGCCAACATAGGTGACACCATATACTGAAGTCATCACCGTCTGTTTTATTAGTTTCCTATCCACCTGAAAACTTCCTCAAAAACTTTAGGTTCTTGAATTGCCAGCTTGGCTAACAACTTCATAACAATACACATATATCACTTTCAAATAGTATATAAAAGCATAAAAATCCACCTGCCCGATTAAAAGTTTGGCTAGCAAAGCACTTGGATCAGTTTCAGGATCCTTCTCGCTATCTCTTTTCATGATATTATGAACCCTGAAAAACAATAACTAATTACCAAAAGAAAAACAACTCACACCAAACAGACCACGACTACATCAAAAAAATGCATTGACGGGGATAAACATCATGACATGGTGTACAATTGGCGGTCAAAAAAGTTCTATATAGTTTGGACAAGTATGCCAGTAGCAATCCGGCACCTTCATAAAAGACATACAAATCCTATTTGCTCACAAGTTAAATATTGGTTTACGCTGCCAAATAGTTCTCAAGTCTCATATTCCAAATGAGAGTAGAAAGAAACATTTTCTTCGAAATTTCAAGTTAAAGGAAAGTTCATCTCATCTTGCCAGTATATCTGAATTTTCTTTCACTCCAACCATGAAATTTTTATGCATATCAAAACAAACCTCTCTGCAATTTCTGAATAAACATCTGCAGGTCTATCCCCAGCAACTAAGTTGACTGCAGCAGCTTCAAACTGAAAAACAGCAGAAGCCCGGAATGACAATCTACTCTAAAGGCGATATAAGCAGAGAGAACAATACTGCATTCGTATAGGTAAAGATGAAAAAAAAATATGCTAGTGCAAATGAAGTTGGATTCAGTGAGTGCGTTTCAGGTTATTCTAGCATATATCAGTTTCTATATGACCAGAAACTTCTAAAATTGAATCAAAGCATATGAGAAACATTTTTAGTAACTTCATTGTCCAGAAATATGAAAACATGAAAGATACTGAAATATGATTTCCATAGACACAAAATTAATTGCGAGCAAAATGACATACACTGTCTCTTCCAAGAGCTGCATAATGCTGCAGACCATTGCATGACCCATCCTATAATAGATAACAAAACTATAATAAATATTAAGATTATTAAAGCAAGTACAAAATCCAAAATTTACATCAAAACTAAACCTTGAAGAAATAGTCAGAGGTCTGAAATTAGTAACAAGAAAATAAAATACAAATGTTTTTCAGATCTCAATCAAGATGACTCATATGGTAAATAGAAGTTAACTCAATGCTGTAAACCTCAAAGTAAAGTAACTTTCAGGGCCTTTCTGGCTTGTTTCCATTTTAACAACAAAAGAGAACAATTATTCAACGGCCCCACATAGTTAGTTCAGGGATTTCAGATGATTCTTTTACTAAACTCCAGTGGATCTCTCGGATCAACAAATTTACATCCTAAACATACATAATATCATTTGGTATTAAGAGTGAAGTTCTAAAGGAACTTCTAAAAGATAAAACTTTAATTTCAATGAAAGACCAGTTATTAAAAACCCTATTTATCTTACTCCTCTCTCTATTCCCTAAACGGAGTTCAATATTTTTGAGAAGATGGATATGTAAAAACAGCAGGATCTACAGATGAAGCAAGGGGATGTGTTGAATTTCATACATGGTTGAAAAGTGAAGAGAGAAGAAGACACAAGAATTACGTGGTTCGGCCATTTGGCCTACATCCACAAAACAATGCCCAAAAGGGCTATTTGACTTTCATACTCTCTTAGAAATGAATTACAATGGTCACCTCTATTTATAGGTGAAATAACAAGTGATAAATATGGAGGAAATCACTCCAAATCATATCACAATTAAATCAAATCTCAATCAGTCCCTAATTACATCAATTATCTAGATCCTAATCTAAATCATATCAAATATGGATTTCAAGATCATTCTTGATTTCCAACAGGATATATTACATACCTGATGAATAGGCAAATGGGAGATAACAGTATGAGGGGACGAGCTTTTTAAGGCTTCAGAGAGATTAATACAAGCAGCTAAGCATTGAAAAGGATCCTCGGCCTTCAACCACCACCGATTTCCATTGAGAGTATTATCAGCAGAATCCAATATTTCTGCTATATTTTCCTCCACAAAGGAAAGACGGCCATCATAAGAAAGCTTTTCAACTCCCCCTCCATAGAGATTTGCCAAGTGTACCTTCAACCAACGTAACCCAGACTTCCCAAGTGGCCTTCCTTCGGAAAATTCAAGAATTCCTCTACACAAATCCGAACTTAGATGATTCAAATGCGGGTGCATAGGATATGCGCGCCCTCGAAAGTCAAGATTGTGGGGATAGTAAAAACCTTCCTCGTCTTTCATCTTCCGAGCAACCTAGTTTACAAAGCTCCCGACTTAGAGTTTAACTTGGTACTCTTCTTTTCCAACTAGTAATTTTAAAACTTCAATTGTTTAAAAAGTCAAAGAGTCTCAACGTTTACATAATTCACATTCCTAAAAGAGTTTTCAACATTTACTTTGCAAAAAGTCAAATTTTATGCACTCAAACCAACTTTATTACGGCATTAATATAACATACAGCAATCCAGATATCCAAAAAAGTTGATATCATCTGTGTGAACTTTCACGCATAAAAATTATTCGGTTTCTTAATGCATATTTCGATTATTGCCCAAAACTGAATTAAGAGGTATGAATATCAGAGGCCTTTCATTTAGATATACATGGCATAGCCGGTCCAAGTATATAAATGGATTTTGTATCCAAAAACAGAAAAACTCATATCCAAAAATTGCAGCCAAGTCACCATGGTCGATATACTGTAATCTGAATATGTTTTTACTTTGCAGAACAAACAGTTTTAGAATTGAATATCATGAACTTACTGAAAGCTTGAGTTCAGTGTCGCATCTTTGAGAATGCCTCTCTTGATTGAGTTTTTTGACCTTCCTCACACTCCATTTCCAGTTTTGTATTTCTTTAGGATCATCTGAGAGCAACTCGGGTATCGGTATCTAGAGCATACAAATAACTTTTATCAAGATAATGCGAACCGCTAATAAGAACATAAACAACAATGTACATATAGGAGGAAATTAATTTGTGGGCAAGATATTAAGGGTGTGTTTGGATCGAGTGATTTTGATTTGAGGGAAGGGATTTGGAGTAAGGATTTCAAATGACCCTAAAATGGAGTAATTTGAAATCCACCAGTCGTGGAGAAAATAAATCAAAATGAATGACAAGGGATTTGAAATCCATCATAACATGAATTCATCCAAACGAACTTAAATTGATTTGTCGATGAATTTGAAATCCATAGTTTTCAAATCCTTCAATCCAAACACACCATAAAGGTGCACTTACATCTTCACGATTTACCAGACCAGCAATGTTGCCTCCTGCTGCCCAAATGCTCTCCACCGCACTTAGGATACGTTTATTCACTCTCCACTTGGTGTTTCCTAAAGTATCAAGGGCCTGCACATCCAATCAGAGTCAAATGTGTTAATTTGATATACAATAATTCATGAAAAACCTTTCCAATCAAACAAAAAACATTCAACAGTCTTGCTGTTTCATATTAGTATAACGTAATTTAGCTGCTAATTTCAAAGCGAAAATTTTGTGCTTGCACCCATTAACATAGTATGAAGAATGTACATAAGCCTTAATCTATCGAGATTCGAGACAGAGAACTGTAATAAATGTTGTTACATGCCAAACTATAATATCAAAGCATTACTTTATAATTTATATAATGAAATGTATTCAAATTCCCACCTCATATACTTTCTGCATTTGTTTTGCAGGAACAGCTTTAACGGCATCCTGTTGCTTCCGTGACCCATGAGTACGCATCAAATATGAAGGCAAGAACAGGTATCCACCTTTGTCATACCTGAAAAGTACAGGATGACAGAAAAGTGAGATAAACTTCAATTTAGAGTGTGACGACATATTTTCTAAACAATCTTTTATCTTTTTTGTGTGTACATTATATCATTTAACTAACTAGCACTTTATTTAGACAAGTTTAGAAAGTATTCAAATATAAGTATCAATAGAGGAGCGAAAGTGTACCCTCTCCATTTTTTTGGTGGTACCAACATCGGCACATAAGGAATTATCATATGCTTAACCTGCATAAAACATAAGATCAGATATTTCAACATGATGACAAAAGCCAACAAATGTTCGAGAAATATAAAAGAGAAAGAAGAGCAAACTTAGGGGCAGAAACTACATGGTAAAATTCCAATGAGGAAAGGACAGTATATTCTTGCATGAAAAAAAAGATTACTCTCAACCTCATGTCCAAAGTTAGTATCAGCACCCTTGACAAATCCACTCCGTCTAATTAACTAACATACCCGTTGTTATCCTAAATAATTGCGCTACTTAATGAAAAATAAAGACTTCTGATTTAGCTGCGAAAATAAGTACTTTATGCAGTAAACAAGTAACAAGGGCACTAGTATACTTCCCAAACAAAAAGAAACTAGCGTGGAATTGACTCACAGTTTTATCGAGCCCAGCAAGGACCAGAGGGTCACACTCTATAACTCCATACCTCTTTGCAAGGGTCTGCCTGAAAAAAGAATAACCATTCAGATAATTTGGCTGTCTAATTCAAAATAATGAACTTTAAGGAAATTAAATGGATATTGCAATTTTCCTTGCAAAACATAGACCACAAGACTTCTAATGCAGATATAAAAGAATAAGAATTTCATAAATAAATTGCAATTCCCCACTGGACCATGATAGTGAATATATTGTAAAATTCAGGGCAAAATTCGTTTCAGAAGTTGATATTCTCACCCCGATTCCTTGGTTGCAATCTTGAAGACGTGCGTAAATGCGGGGCGAACATCAGGAGGGCTATCAGCTGACTGATTGACTGGAGGTTGCACATAAGCACTCTGAGTTAGCAAGTCTATCAAACAACATCCCAACTGCACAAACATATAAATTACTCCCAATTCAGAATAAATGATTATATATAATTATTAGGTAAAAGGATGTCATAGGCTCCAAACCTTAGCCTGTGTAACTCTACCCCACGACTTAAATTCTTCAGTTCTCACGAGTTTCTGTACTTCAATTACCCTGTTCCTTCTAATCAAAGTCTTAACACGCTTTCTTAGAATCGCAGCCTCCTTTTTTGAATCTTCCTGACTTTCATCTAAAGTTTCTCTTCTCTGAGATTTTTTTGTTTTCTCCAAAAAGTTGTGAATTCGAGCCTAAAAAAGCCAATATGTTAGTATTGTCATTAATCAACGCAATGAGTTTCCAGCTAAGAAAACAAACGCCCATTTGACATAAATAATGTAACAGATAGGACTTTTACTGCCAAAACATGGAGAAAAAGATTGAGACAACAATGTGAAGCCTTAAATTGGAGAAAAAAAAAACAAATAGAGCAAAATCGATAATGGTTAAACAGTTAAACCCCATACAACAACAAATTACTCACCTCATGTTCAATTGCGACCCCAATTTGAACAGCAGCCTCGACAACCCGCACACATCTATCCTCCTTTCCCCCCATCATCAGCAGCCCCATTATCTTATGCATAACAATAACGGCCATTTTATCAGCTGGCAAAGCATCAATGAAAGGCGCAAATGCCGCCTTTGACTTTTTAGTCCTCTGCGAATTCTGCTCCCTTTCAATAGCTGCCCTCAAAGGCTCAAACCAACCCAATATCAATTTTTTCACATAAGGCAAATTTGGCGCCAATTTCTTCTCACACATTTCCCTCTCCAATTCTCTATACTCCTCCACCATATTCTCCCACGCCTCGGTTTCGGCCTTCACCTGTCTCCTCCTAAGCAAATAGTATTTTCTACTCTCCATTTCCTGAAACTCTATCTTGAGCCCACTCCTGTCCCTGCTCCTAAAGAGCAGACTTTTCATGTAAAGAGATGAAATCCAAGGTGGGTCCTGAATGAAAACCCTGTCACTTGAATTTTTGGGCAAGTTTGGGGAAACCCCGTTCGGGATTTTCTGTAATGTTGAGAGCTTTTCGGGGGATTGTGGGAAATTGTCATCGGTAGAGTCTGAGACAGGGGGTGGGAGAAGAGGGGCGGGGTTATGAAGGGATGGGAGTTTGAGGGTTTGAGGGAAAGAGGAAGAGGAAAGTTGGGGGGTTTGTGAAATAGAGGAAAGTTCGGGGGTAGACATTGAAAGGAAGTTTGGGTTTTTGTGGGGTTTCCATGGAGAAGAAGAAGATGAAATACGGCTTTGGTGAATTTGAGCTCTAGGGCTCGGGGAAAATGGGGCTGTGGAAGCCAGAGCTGAGAGAGAGAGAGAGATAGAGAGAGAATATGAAGATAAGAGTAGAGAAATAAAGACAAGTAGAGGTTGAAGAAGAGGGATATTCAAAACCTCTCCTAAACCCTATTGGTCATTGGTAGATATTTTAAGAGGCAAATTGTTGGTTTGTTTATTTGTTGGTTTTTGTGGTTTTCATAAATGTTTTTAAAATTGGTGATCGAACCACACAACTAACTGAGTCATTTGGTCATTGGTTCGACCCATTCAACTGGTGTAAAATAATCGATTAACCCGGATTATTTGTATTATATACATATATTAATACTAAGTATTTATATTATAAATAATTTAATATATATGTACACAATATAGTGAAAATCGATGCATTTTTAAATATATCTATGCATTTTTATAGTACACTTCAAGATGTCATCATATCTCAGAAAATATATTAACTTTGTAGATTAATTGCATTTTAATTATAACACTATATAATAGAATATAATGAATTTTTATATATAATATAGTAGACTTTAAGAGTGCAACAACTAATAAATAATATAACACAATTTAGTAATAACTATTTTTATATTTCAATTTATTATTTCAAATATTATATCGACTTTCTAGATTGATATAGCACTTTTAATTATCTGAAAATAGCTACATTATTAACACTCTATAATAGAATAAAATAAAAATTTAAATATAATATAGTTGTCTTGAAGCGTGAAACAATATCTACATAATATAACACAACTTATCAACAACCATTCCTCTTGATGGAATACTCATCAAAATCGGCAACCTGGGTCTTTTACTACTTCAAAAAATGATGGAATACTCATCAAAACCGGCCGCCTGGGTCAACCGGTTCCGCCGGATTTGAAGCAAAACCGGCCTGTTTGACTTAGGTCAAATGCTGACCCGTATGTTGTGCCAATTGGACCGGATAAATGGCCGATTCGCGGTTAAACCGGTCGAACCGGCCGGTCCTGTTCGGGTTTAACAAAAGTGGTTTTCATCTATGCAGAAATTTGGATGTAAATGAACTGAATTCGAGATAAATTTCATTTTTTAGGTTAGATTTAAGCTTCGGTTTTAATTTTTTGAGCTTGGACCTGACTTGTAAACTTAAAATTATATAGGGATATTTTGAAATTTGATTTTTCCAAATTTTGTATTAATTATTTAATATATATTAATTAATATAATATAAAAAAGCACAGATAAATAGGTTCAAGTTCGAGCTCATTCGAGCCGAGCCGGCTCTGCTTGGTTTACACCCCTAATAGGAATGAAAAAGAGGAAATTCTATCCAAATGCATTATAAGATGGTAAAAATTACCTACCTCGCGTATATTCAAGAATGTTAGATTACTATGCTTTAATGGGCCTATTTTCTTTTTGAATCACTCAAAAAAATTATTTTAAAATAAAAGCGTGTATAATATTAATTTAAAAATGGAACGAGATTTGATTCACAAGTGACCATGTCTAGCCGGTCTTGGACGACAGCCAAAAAGGGGCTATTGTGGTAGTAGTAGTCAACGTGTTCACTTTGATGCTCCATGCTTCACCATAAAGTCGATCACCTAGTTGAGTTTATAGTAGCAAAATTATACTTGTATTCATGTTAGGGAAATGATGTAAAAAACGTTGTAAAACAATAAATTGTATTACGAAAGTTTTTTCAAAGGCGGATCTTCTCATTGTACATATATTTAATCGTAAAGGTGAAAAACATACTCTTTGAAACGAAATGGTTAAACAATTGAAATTTTCGAATTCTTCAATCACAAACTGGAGCATTCAACCAGTTCTTATGTTAAACCGTCTTTCTGTATCTCAATTCTAAACAATGAATATACATTGTCTCTAAATATTACACAAGATGAACGAAAGAAAATTTCTCATCTTCTCACTTGTTGTGGACACTAGGGCTTCGAAGAAGGAAGAGAGTAAACATTTTTGTACGTTGTTGACTACTTAGAATGTATAATCTATCAAACATTTAGGTTATAAAACCAATTAAGTTCTTCGAAGTTCTTAAAAGATTCAAGCTTATACTTCCATCAAATACACAAGACCATATCTAGAGCAGTCATTAGTGAATGTGATGAAGTGGTAGAAACCTATACAAGCCATTTCTCCAAATGGTCCATACACATCAATATGCCCTAATGCAAAGATAGTGGTGGCAATTAGGTTGGGTTTGGGTTGGGTCCATTTAGGTTGGGCTTAAAGTGGGTTGGGTCCAATTGGATCCAATGTTAAAAAATTTGTATTATAGTTGGACTCAATAAGGACTCATTATAAATCAAATTGGTGTAAGTGGTTGTTGTAGAGTGTAAAATGTAAATTATTGATTCAAAGTGAAAAATAGACTGGACCCAATTTAGACCCAAATTGGGCCCAATTTAAACCCAATTTGACCCAAATATTATTAAAAGCCAAACCAATTGAAACTAAAATGCTAAAATGTTAGGACCCAACCCATTGAAAACTTAGTTGCATTTGGGTGGAAATATATGTATGGACCCAAATTGTCACCCTTACGCAAAAACTTATGTAGCTCTTTCAAAAGCCTCGAAGAGAGATCTAGCCATCTTACCATGAAACAAGCTTCACAAGTTGGATAGGAATCTGATCTCAATGGCTATGAACCCATCTATCTCCATTTTGTTGATTGTTTGCTCTCCGGCATGGCCTAGTCTAAGATGCCACATAAGTCTTTGATTAGTCGATTGTCTATTACATTATATAGTCATAACATTAACAACAGATGTATTCCGAACATATAAACAATACAAACTATTTACTAAAGTAGCACTGCCAACAAATTTATTACCATAATAAATGTTGTGGTTCAAATTAATAAAACGGAACATGCAACCAATTCTAACCAAAATAAGAATAGAAATAATATTTTTGAGCCCCTTAGACAAAACTAAACATCGTATAAATGCAATTAGAATTTAAAACTAAAGAAATCGATCCAATCTTAGTAGTCGACCTTTTGCATGTTGCCTACTTTGATGAGCAACTCATCTCTAGCCAGTTTTCAACTTTGCTCCAAATCCTGATTCACATGATAAATGTGAGTGCTTGCACCAGAATTAGGAATCATAAAGTTTAAATACGTGCATAAAATAATTGATTTTATAAACACAAAGTTTTTATACATTGTGTGTTTCAACTCAAGACAATCGCGCTTCCAATATCTACCTTATTGCAGTAAATGCAATAAAATTTAACAATTTGTATAGTTGTTTTTCGAAAATAATATCTTCCTATAGTTGCATAATATTTTCTTAAAGGAATTATTTAATGATAATATAACAAAAGGTTAGTTCCACTTAAATTTTACAAATGTTAAGTGTAAAAATTTCTTTATAACTATTTTGCTTCATAAATGATACGGGATCAAATAGTAGTGTCACGTGAGGGTCACGTGGGGATGGGATCCGACTCGGCTCACAACAGACCAGATAAAATATTTTTAAATAATGGGGTTGCGTAACTTCGAGCTGCATTCGTACCTACTTTAACAAGATCAAACCTCTTCGTATTTCTCAGATATTATACTTTAGTAATTTTAGTTTTAGGAGTGTAAACCAGATAATGATTAGTTTAGCTAATCAAGATGGTATATATAGTGATCTTTGTTGGGCACTGGCTCGACTTATTGGGCCGTCGGTTCAGTACCACTTGTGTGGCCCAGAACTATATCATATTAAATAATTAAGATAATAATTACGATAATACCCCTATTCAAAATTGGGGACCCATCATATGTCCCTCACTCCCGAGGGTCTCGTCTCGCTAGTGGGGACTCTCGGGAGTAGAAAGTCGATAATACCTTTCACGAGTAAATCATACTCCTCGCTTAGGTAACCTACGGGTGCGTCTAAGGCGACGCCGCCTTGACGGAGAGGTCTCGGCATCGCACATTCGACTTTCCCAACCTCTTGGGGGGTTGGGGTCCTGTTCAAGGGGTCGGGGACCCCTTGAACCCCCGGGGGTCGGGGTCGCCGCCCCCGACCCCTCGAAGGGTCGGGGATGCTGCCCCGACTCCTCGGGGGTGGTCGGGGTCCCCGACCCCCCAAGGGGTCACTGCCCCCTGATCCCTCAGGGGGTCGGGGCTGCTGCCCCCCCGACTCCTCGGGGAGTCGAGGTCCCTGTCCCGACCCCTTGGGGTCGAGATGTTGTATCTACTGTCCTCAGCCTCAGGGTTCTTTGAGCGCGTTCACGACTTTTCGCCATATACTTTCATCATGCGAAATTTTGGTTTTACTATAAGTATAAGACTTGCTCGTTTTATTGCTCGTCACTCATGACTCGAATATTTTTTATTATTCGGATGCTTGCTTTTCGTTGAACGCTTTCGTGTCCCCGTCCTATGCCCCCCTGTCGAACACATTAGGCCTGAACATTTTTGTTGAGGCACGATGGGTTTGACACTTAGCTCGATTTTAAAGTTTATGATTGGTGGGACTTCCAATGTTGGTAAGCCATTTGTTGAGAGAGGCTCTCACACTTGGGAGCCTCATGCGCTCATAAGGGGGGAGAGCGCGAGCGCGACCCCACTTCGCCCCAATAATGAACCTCATATCCTTGTTCAAAAAACTAAAGTAGTTTCCTTTTTGTACTGAAAAAAAGGTGAGCGAGAAGTGTCTTCAAGTGCTATGGAACAGCTACTGATATAAAATCTTGTAAGTCTTCAACTCCTCCATTTTTGTCAAGACATAAGACATATCCGGTCGTTTAATGACACGCCGAACTGATTCTTCTAAGTCGGGTTTTTTAAAATAGTCTTCCTCTGGATTGAAATTCAGATTAAATGCAAGCTCCTTCATCCAATTTGGACAATCATCGTCGTCATCAGTTTTGGTCAATTACATTGCTAAATTTGAGAGCTGGTCCACTTTTTCCTTGCTGCAACCGATTTCAAGTATACTCAAATGAATCAACATCTCTTGCCTTGCATGCAACTTTGTTGCTAATTCTCCAATGTGGATCATCGAGTTGTCTGTTGACTCATAATTAATTGACTATCATCGGTCTAGTCAACTTCATGAGAAGTTGCAGGAGAATGACCCCAAAGGCATAAGTATCATCACCTTGTCTTTTGCCAACATCTGAACATAGAAATTATACGTGTAAAAAACAGGTTTCTTCCCTAAGCACATTTGACAAATATTAGTCGCACCTCCTCTTAAGGATAAAGGATCTTTATAGCCAGCTGAGACGGTTTCTTTCTCGCGCTCAACACGCTCAGCTTCTCTTGCAAACGTGCCAAAATCAGTCAATTGTGGTTGATTATTCTAGATCAAGAAATGAAAAAAGAGGTATTAGACAAGTGTCATAACTTTTTATTATGGAAATAAGAATTACTCTAGAATAATTCAAAAACCTCAGTAAATAAGATATTATCACACTTGATATCTCCATGAGGATAGTTCCCCGGTAAAGAATGTATATACGCAATCGCCCTTCCTAACTTGACAATTATGTCAAATAGACTTTTCCAATCGAGTCCTATACTCAAAACACATTAAAGTAGTCATATCATGCACAAAGTCCAATTAAAAATGTTGTAAAGAAAAGAACCTGACCATCTATCCTCGCTGTTAGCGTCCCTTCGCAGTATTCTAAAACCAAGCATTCTTTTCAACGGTAAAACAGTACCCAATCAATTTGATAATATTTGGGTGGTCAAATCGCGTTAGCCACTCTTTTTCAGTCTACAACAGACAAAATAAAAGCACAAGTCTAAAAATTATCATTCAAGCAATTTTTTATAATGAACCAAATATGACAAACCAAGTAAATTATACCTCGAATTGATCCATTTGAATGGACTGTTTGGCAGAGTCATTTACATCTAGCGTTATCTTTATTGCTACTGTTTGCTCCTCAAGATTATATCCATTGCTAGATGGAATGTTTGCTTTGTACACTTGACCAAATCCACCTTGTCCCAACAGGTTGGTCGTTCCAAAATGATTTGTAAATTCAACTATATCCTCAAACTTAAATTACATTGGGATTTTCCCGACACTGTTATAAAGATCAAATATCAAATAGATAAACCATGTTTTCATGAAAAAAAATGCTAAGCTACAGAAACAAACAAATACGTAATGAAAATATTGCCAAATGGATCTTCCTTTTTCAAACCTACTAGGAAAGGACACGTGCCATGCACGTGAATCTTATGACTTTATTGAAATAACTATATAACGAACTTTTGTTCCAAACTCGGTACACTCTCAATCTATTGTGGGTATTTTGCCAATATCTTATTGCAAATAATTCCGACAACTTCAGGATAAAAGGAGGCATTTACCATGGTGTGATTTGATTTTTTTTTATTTCATTTATTTCGGTCTTACGAGAAAGACACGTGATTCGTGAAATTTTTTTGAAAAAAATCTACGCTTCTTGAAGGTGAAGTTTGGAAATAGAACAATTCCTTCTGTCGTGTATCCTCGATTAATGCAACCTCAGATGCTACGGTTCAATTTTAGATTCTAGTATTGAGCGAAAGATTACACCTAGAGGTTCTGTACTATGGGGCAATCCTACTCCACTAGTACCAATAGACAGCATAAGGCAAGAAGCACTACACCTAGGAATCAACAACACGAAACCCTTGTTAGAAATTACCCATTTTAGTACTCGAACTTAATCATAAAGAATTATGTATGTACAATATGAAGAAAACCTGTGCATACTAGGTAAATCATTAATACTGTAAAATAGATATAAATATTGATGGGTCCCCAATTATGAATATATTACCGTAATTCAATATTGTAATTCTTCTAAGAGCACCAATAATACGTTATGGTTATGTGCCGCATCGTGGATCCCGAGCCCACGGCCTAGTAAGATGAGCCCATCAGATCTTGTTATAAGTACCATCTTGATTAGCTAAACTGATGATCGGGTTTATACTCCAAAAACTAGAATTATCGAATACTCTCTAAAATCTACGAGATTGAGGAGTACAATATATAAGAACTACGACGAGGCTTGATTCTATCAAAGTAGGTACATAGGCAGCTCAAATTTACCGAGCGCAGCCCCAATCCACTAAAACAACCAATCTAGTCTGTCGTGAGGCGGGTCGGATCCCATCCCCACATGCTCCTCACGTGACATTGATATTTGATCATGCATCATTTCATCTATATTTTCAAAAAACAAAACCTGGTATGTGTGTATTCTGGAAATTATTTTCTGTTCACATCTACTATTCACTCAGATTGACCAAAGATTTGATTTCTAGTCTGAGTTTTCTTCCAAATTTCTCAAAATTTTATCAGATGACTTTGAATCATTTTGAGCCACCTAAAACAGAATTATGCGGATGTCCTCTCACGGCACATTAATGTCAAAACCCTAGGAAACCCCACCCTTTTTCTTCACCTTGATTTATGGAATTTTCCATCGATCCCCTTCCGTACACAATCAAACAAATACAAACCCATGCATAAACACAATTCTCCGTGATTGATCCCCTTCCGTACACAATCAAACAAATACAAACCCATGCATAAACACAATTCTCCGTGATTGCACAATTATATCAAGGTGTTTGAAGAATTACCTAGCTCTGGGTATTTTCATATTCAAGTGCAGGGATTGTTGCTGAGAGGGTTTGGATTGGTTTGGATAACCTTTATATCAATTTGAGTTTTGAGAGTGTTTGTTGGTGGAGGAAATTGCATGCATATTGATATTTGAAATTAATTGGTGGATAGTTCAATCTGGAAGGAATTTTGGTGAAGAAAAGGGGTAACAATTTGAAATTTGATATAATTTCAAAAAGAATGAAGGTGGGATCTTTTGTGGCTCACTGGATTTGTTGCGATTTTGTTGATATTGCAAATTCTTGCTGGAAGTGAGGATTCATCGCTATGGCTTCAACTAGGATATATGAGGGGGCTGTTTTATATGATTGAATTGGGTGCAGAGAGATATTAATTTGAAATTTTAGTGAAATTTTAGTGATATTTAGCCAAGACATATGAGATGGTGGACGATCAGTCGACCGACTCTATTGTATCCTGGAGTCAGAATAACAAAAGTTTTATTGTGTGGAACCCTCCAGAATTTTCAAGGGTACTTTTGCCCAAATTCTTTGAGCACAGTAATTTCTCCAGCTTTATTAGGCAGCTCAATACATATGGTTTCAGGAAAGTATGTCATGCGTTTATGTATGTTACGAGGTTATATAAAATAACATGTATTCAAAATAATTGTGTTTAATAGGCTACAAAAAAAAAACATTGAGATTAGAAACATATACCTCCATAATTGGTAGAAAACTCACGTCTTAGTCTCAATTTTTCCACAGACGGGCCTCACGACAGACCAGATTAAGTGTTTTTAGATTGGGGGATGCACTTGATGATGTCAAGCTGCCTACTTACCTACTTCGATATGATCAATCCTCTTCGTAGTTCAAGAATATTGTACTCCTCAATCTCGTGGATTTGGAGAGTATTTAGTAATTCTAATTTTTGGAGTGTAAAGCAGAGAATGATTCATTTAGCTCACTAAGATGGTATATATAGTGATCTTTGTTGGGCCATGGGCTCATCTTATTGGCCGTAGGCTCGAGGCCCATGGGGAGGCCCACGATAGTATCATATTAATGTTGCTCTTAAATCAATTATTTTATTAAATTACGAAAATACCCCTATTCATAATTGGGGACCCATCATATGCCCTCCACTCCCGAGTGCTCGACTGTGTGGGCTCTCGGGAGTAGAAAGTCGGAGAGATGGAAGCTTTTCTTCTTCTTTTTTTAAGGCTCAGAGTCGCCACCCCAGACCTGTCCGACCCCTCCAAAGGTCGTCTGCGGCCCCGACCCCGACCCCGACCCCTCCGGGCCACCTGGGGGTCAGGTGCCCAAGGGGGTCGGGGTCGAGCGCCCAAAATGATGCGGGATCAAATAGTAGTGTCACATGAGGGTCACGTGGGGATGTGATCCGACCCGACTCACGACAGACCAAATAGAATGTTTTTAGATAATGGGGCTGCGCTTAGCAACTTCGAGCTGCCTACGTACCTACTTTGATAGGATCAAGTCTCTTTGTAGTTCTCAGATATTAGACTCCTCAATTTCGTGAATTTGGAGAGTATTTAGTAATTCTAGTTTTAGGAGTGTAAATTAGATAATGATTAGTTTAATTAATCGAGATGGTAGATATAGTGATCCTTGTTGGGTCCTGGGCTCGACTTATTGGGCCGTCGGTTCAGTACCACTTTTGTGGCCCAGAACTATTTCATATTAAATAATTATGATAAGAATCACGATAATACCCCTATTCAAAATTGGGGACAAGAAGTTGTAAAAAACTTGTTAGAAAAATATATGAACAATACATAAATTTTCAAGGAAAGAGAATATCAATTACAAAGAAAGTGACTGTATAAATTAGAGGAAAAGGATGACTAATGTTTTCTATTTTTAAATAAGTATTTGTACAATTTTTATTTTACACAAAAGCGAGATTTACCAAATACGCACTTACTAACAGTGAATTTCCCTTGTTTTTTTTATAAAAAAATTGATATAGACTTTTATGTGTAATAAGGTCTTGCACTTGATTGTACTAATTCATTTGATTTGAGTCGATTAAGCTTAAGAATTTACATGTATGTTTATCTTTAATTGATTGGCTTAAAATTATTGCACTTGATATTTAAATATGTGAAATTTAAATAGTGAGTCAAAATGATTATTTGCTAATGAATACAGAATTATGTATTAAAAAGGCATAAGAATTGTATATTGGGCTTCATACCAATCCAAGTTAGGAAATGCATTTGGGCTTATAGGTGCATTTAAAACACTAAATTTATATGAATAAAAGTCATTGTAAAGATTGAAAACCCAAACAAATGTTAATGATAAAGTATGATTAGAAAATCAAGGAACTAAAAACCGTTATATAATTATGATGATAGAGTGTAAATGAATAATATAAAACATATAATGAAAATGTACAATTATTTTAAATTAGAATGATATTAATTGGCAAAATAGATTAAAACTAAGTTATTTACCTTCTTATACACATAAAGATAGATAAAACTATATATTATTACTTAAAATATCAAAACATGATTCGTTCACACCAATTTCGATTTATATGTTTTTCATAATAAACAATTAAAAAGCAAAACCAACTAGCAAATGAATTTTTAGGCTAGACTCCAATTATGATATTTTTAATCTTTTATTTATTTCTTTCACAATTGTTTTTTAATAATGCTCGGGAAAAAGGTAATTATATTTTAGTTTATCGTCAACTTGATAGCCTCAAAATGATCTTGTGATTTAAATAAATGTCAAATCTATTTCCAAATCTCAAATGTTGATCATAATCTTAATCACGATTTTTTTAGATTAATTAAATAAAAGTGACAATATTTTAGAATAGTGCTCCAATATTTATTTGAGTCATTCACATAATCTAATGATGAATGGAAATTATGATAGTTTAATATATAAATATAAATATTTATATTTATGCTGATTCCTCTACCACTATTGGATATAAATAATTTTGTCACATTTTTCTTGTTTCCCATTGTTGTATTTTTTTTTTCCTTCAATTTATTTCCATTAACTAAGTCTAGTGACAAATTAAAGTTACACTTTTAGAATAATAATCATTGACATTCTTTTTGTACAAATTATAAAGAATGTCAACTGGCTGTAACATAGACTTCCTATTAAATAGGCAAGTTGAGCTATGGTTACAAAAGACTAGTCAATTGGCCTACAAATCAACATCTTTTTCACATTTGAGATTTTACATTTCAAATGTGATATTCTATTTAATATTCATAGCACATTGACAAACATAATATATTTCGAGTTTATATTTGAAAAATCTTAATCATTCATAAATAGCTCATTTGTTCTAACATAAAGAAAGAACTATATTCTCAATAGCATTATTTGTTCTTAATAAAATACACAAATGATATGAATTTTATGTCTTCCATTTTGTGTGTCTATATTGCTGCAAATTCTCTCTTTTATTTAGAAATGATGTTTATAAAAATGGTAAAATCAATGCTCATAAATATTAACATAAAAAAATAAAGTCCATCGCGGAGTAGTTTTGCCGCAAATTATAGCACACTTTATTCCCATTTAAAAATAATTGTTGCCTTGATAATTGTTATAATATCGTGGGTTCATTGAATTGGATAATAAATTAAATGACTTCATATTTTGAGGTCAAATTAAAAATGCTTATAATATATGAATTTTCTGGCAGAAATCCACAAGAAAAAAATATAGTCGAATTAAATAGAAATCATTTGATAATCAAGTGGCAAGTCCCAAAAGTTAAATAATATTTTTCCAGGCATCAAGTGGGATTATATAATGATTAATTCCATCTTTTTGCAACTTGTAAACAAGAACACATGCATATAAGAAATGGGAACTTTTTTTTATAAAAAAAGAGATCACACTACTTTAGGCTTCTTCTACGAAGAAAATAATGAAATGTTCAAAATATAAGTAATGGAATTTAGTCGTGATTTTTAGTTACTTTTGGAAATTAAATTTTTGGATAACTTATATCATTTATACAAATGCTTATTAGGGTTCTATGTGAATACGGTTAGAAAAGAGAAAACTTTATACGTAAGAAGTATATAGTATATTATTGTATAATATATTTATAAAGTTATGTGGATTTAGTACACAAAGTACACAAGAAACCCTAATCTATAAACATAAAAATATAAGATAATGAAAGATTATATGCTAATCAATAGGTATATGTTTATATATTCCAACTAATGTTATACATGATGAATAATGTAGATCACCTGTGAGTTGAAGTGTTGAACTATAGAAAATTACCAATTATTAGAATTATTTGAGTTTTATCCAAACTTCATCAATAGTATAGACTCATGATTTTATATGGAATAATATATTATTAATTGACTAGTTTCCTATGATGAATAAATTGAATTATATATCATCTTCTACGAAAGAAACATTTTTTTCAACTATATATTACTCCCTACATTCGGAATAATCACTACGTTAATAATAATAATAATAATAATAATAATAATAATAATAATAATAATAATAATAATAATAATAATAATAATAATAATAATAATAATAATAATAATAATAATAATAATAATAATAATAATAATAATAATAATAATAATAATAATAATAATAATAATAATAATAATAATAATAATAATAATAATAATAATAATAATAATAATAATAATAATAATAATAATAATAATAATAATAATAATAATAATAATAATAATAATAATAATAATAATAATAATAATAATAATAATAATAATAATAATAATAATAATAATAATAATAATAATAATAATAATAATAAAGATAGCTCGTTGAAAATTTAAACCATTTACTGTGTTTATAATATAGTACATTTAAACCAAATGAAATTAGAAATAAAACACACCTCCTAAGGATTGGAGATGTGCAATGTGCATGCTTCATTATATAATATAATAATCAACTAATTTTGAGCCTATCCAAAATACGTGTCTAATAATACGTATCCAAATACGTATCCACTAATATTTTAGGTATGAAATCACTATTTGAAGTAAAGTTTCTTGATGACATGAACCCATATGCAAGCTGGTAAGTACTTTTTATGGAATATCGGGAAATTATAAATCACATCAAGTTTAATATTTTTCAAATGTGTAGTGTGTGATATAATAAATTTATTGGACCCAAAATATTATACAAATTTTCATGGAATATATAAATGGAACTTTGCATCACATCACAAATTCACAATCTCAAATAGAGATGATATATATTTTTTATATACCATCGATTTTTCTTAATTTCTGTAAGAAATTATTTTTTAATTAATTAATTTTAATAAATTTATTACATCTATATTATCTAAATCGAAGATAAAAAAATTAATTATAATAAAGCAATAGTATATAATATTTTTCTTTGTAAATTACTGCTGAAAAAAATGATTGGAGTTTCCAAAAAATCAAATTAAAGTTACATCAAGATTTGCAAGTGTCATTAATTCAAGGTGACCTCAACAAGCATAACCTGAGCCGACATATATACCAGAACTCCAAATTGCCACATCATCCTAATCCTCAAACCTAAGTGTGCTTATAACCTAAATTATCTTAATTTCACAACTCATCACCCACTAATCTCTTTCATTAACGAAAATGGTATATATATATCACTATTTTAATATTACCGATTTTTCACTGATTAATTCAAATTTAAAAAAAATATAATAAATATATTAAAATCAATTCATCACAAATATTTTTCACCCAAACTAGATGAGATACAAAATCAATTGTATATAAAAATTGTATATAACATCGTTGACTCATTAAAACTCTTCGAGTAACCTAAAAAACAACTAATTAGGCCTAATGACATGTAAACCACCAAATCAAAAACACTAACGATTATTACACGTCGTGATTACGAGTTCCCACGTGTTAAATATTGATTGTCAAAGTTCTAAGGCGCCAAACATTATCATCCATATTTGAACGGCAGTTAGGCATAAAAATAATTTTATTTTTTAAAATTCAATCATTTTTCAAGCATTTAGTATTGGAATTGTCTATCTATTTTCACACCCTTATTATAACAGTGCCATTATTTCATGTGCATTCCCATATTCCAACATTTTTCCTCAACTTGTTTCATGAGCATCATCAAACCCTATTTCCAAAATGGGGTTTTACAAATTTTCTAAATTTGATTTACTTTCCTTGATCATACTTTTCCATGTTGTACATTCCGAAAACGACGCCCAAATCTTGAACGATCGTGCTTCACTTCTTTCGTTCATGTCTGGTGTCACAGATGACCCTGAAGGCGCTTTAAAGAGTTGGAGAAATTCTTCTGATGTATGCAACTGGTCAGGAATAAGGTGTGACGTAAAAAACAGTAGAGTTATAGAGCTGAATCTGAGCCATAAGTCTCTCCGGGGCACTATTTCACCGGCCCTTTCCAATCTATCGAGCTTAGAAATTCTAGATTTATCCGGAAACTTCTTCGAGGGCCGGATCCCAGGCGAGCTCGGGTTTTTATACCGGCTCAAAGAGCTTAGCCTATCATCCAATCATCTTGAAGGGGAGATGCCATTTGAGATGGCGTTTCTTCAAGAACTAGTGTATCTCAATCTTGGAAGCAACAAGTTGGTTGGTGAAATCCCTATATCTCTTTTATGTAATGGTTCAAACTCTTTGCAATATTTAGACCTTTCAAACAATTCACTAAGTGGTGAAATCCCTCTTGAGAGTCATTGTGAGCTTAGAGAGTTGAGATATCTACTTCTTTGGTCGAACCGACTCGTGGGCCAAGTTCCTTTAGCCCTTTCGAACTCAACCAAGCTCGAATGGATCGACCTAGAGTTGAACCGTCTCACCGGTGAGTTACCGTTCGAGATTTTGAGTAAAATGCCACACTTGAAATTCCTATACTTGTCCTATAATCACTTCACAAGCCATAATGGTAACACTAACCTTAAACCCTTTTTTGCTTCTTTAGTTAATTCATCTAACTTGCAAGAAATTGATTTGGCTGGAAATTACCTTGGTGGAGAATTGCCTTCTATTATTGGTGATCTCTCAACTCTTGTACAAATAAACCTTGATAACAATCATATTTATGGCCAAATACCCCCACAAATTTCAAATATTGAAAATCTTACCCTCCTAAATCTCTCTAGCAATCTCTTCAATGGTACAATCCCTTCTGAGCTTTGCCAAATGGGAAGACTCGAAAGGCTCTATTTGTCGAATAATTCGTTATCCGGTCAAATCCCGTCTGAATTTGGCAATATGCCACATTTAGGCCTTCTCGATTTGTCGAAAAATAAACTCAACGGTACAATCCCGGATAGCTTTGCTAACCTTGTGCAGCTTAGAAGACTTATACTCTACGAAAACGAGCTAACGGGCCCCATCCCATCGAGCTTAGGGAAATGCATAAACTTGGAAATTCTTGACCTTTCTAGTAACATGATCTCAGGTACAATTCCAAGTGAGTTAGTTGCTGGATTGAATAATCTTAAGCTGTATTTGAATTTGTCATCAAATCATCTTCATGGTCATATCCCATTAGAGCTAAGTAAAATGGACATGGTTTTAGCCATTGATTTGTCTTCGAACAATCTTTCGAGTGGTTTACCTTCACAGCTTGGAAGCTGTATTGCTCTTGAGTATCTCAACTTATCACACAATGGCTTTGAAGGGCAATTTCCAGCTTCTATAGGTAACTTGCCTTATCTCAAACAACTTGATGTATCTTTCAATCATTTCAATGGTGAGTTACCACAATCCCTCCAAGAATCTTCAACTCTTAAGGCGATGAACTTTTCGTACAACGATTTCAAAGGAAATATAACTAACAAGGGTTCATTTTCATCCCTAACAATCACTTCTTTCTTTGGAAATGACAAGCTTTGTGGTTCATCGATAAAAGGCCTACCGAATTGCCACAAAACGAAGCACGCCAAACACTTCTTAATGGCAATCCTTCTCTCACTACTCATAACCCCAGTTTTCTGCATAGTTGGATACCCTTTAGTACTAAAACCGAAGCTCAAAAGACAATTACCCGTTGTGAACGATTTTAAGTACGAATTCGAAGCAAGTGAAGAGGTTAAGTACCCACGAATCTCTCGAAAACAGCTTATTGAAGCCACAGAAGGGTTTAGCAGTACAAGTTTAATTGGATCAGGCCGATTTGGCCATGTATACAAAGGTGTTCTTCGTGATAACACGAGGATAGCTGTTAAAGTTATCGATAGTAAAGAAGTCTCGGGGAGTTTCAAAAGGGAATGCCAAGTTTTGAAAAGAACAAGGCATAGAAATTTGATAAGGATTATTACAACTTGCAGTAGGCCTGATTTTAAGGCACTTGTTCTACCATTGATGCCTAATGGAAGCTTAGAGGGTCATCTCTATCCGGGTCACGGGTCGAAATTCGGGCTCGATTTAGTTCAGATTGTGAGCATTTGCAGTGATGTAGCAGAAGGGTTAGCCTATTTGCATCACTACTCACCTGTTAAAGTGGTGCATTGTGATCTTAAACCGAGCAATATTCTTCTTGACGACGATTTAACAGCTTTGGTTACAGATTTCGGGATTGCGAGATTGATAAAAGGTGGTGATGAGAGTGTTAATGGAGATTATTCAGCCTCATTTGACTCTACTGATGGTTTGCTATGTGGCTCTATTGGTTACATTGCTCCTGGTAAGTATAAAACTTCATGATCTTTTATATATATTTGTATTAAAGTTCAATATTTGGCCTTAATTATGATTATTGTATAATATAGAATATGGAATGGGAAAACATGCTTCAACACAAGGAGATGTGTATAGCTATGGTGTACTTTTACTAGAGATCATAACGGGAAAACGCCCCACGAATGTACTATTCCAAGAAGGCGCAAACATGCACGAGTGGGTCAAAAGTCGATACCCTAATAAGCTAGAGCCAATAGTCGAAGAAGCAATAGTGAGATTTGCACCACGAGGGCTAGTACCATACGAAAAAAAGATATGGGGCGATATAATATTGGAATTAATCGAACTCGGGCTTATATGCACACAATATGATCCTACCACAAGACCTAGTATGCTTGATGTGGCTCATGAAGTTAGCCTATTCAAACACTATCTTTGTGGTGGTTCGACCACCCTACTCGTTGAACAAATCGCGCCTCGTTGACTATCATGCTAAAATGATCAAGCTTTCAAAGGGTTTTTTTTTTTTTTTTTTGTTATTTTTCTTAGTTATAATGTGCAAATTATTGTTGAGAAATTGTCAATTCATTTTTTTTTCTTAAATTAGAGAGTATTAAGTTTTGGTCTTAGACAAAACGGAGATAATTGCATTTTTCGTCTTTTATCTTTGTCGCTAATTCAATTCTAATTTTCTAGTTCAATCCTAGTCGAGTTTCGGTCTATTGTATAATGCGTATAAGTTGTTCACTTGTGTATATATCGGAAATATTGCAATTTTGGTCCTTTGAGTAATTTATATTTGTTGGCCCTAAAGTTGAAGCTTTTACAATTTTATTTCATGGGTTCGCACGTCGGATAGTTTATTAGATGAATATTTTTCATATTTTAGAGTAATATATTTTCATATTTTAGACAGAGGGCAATCTCTTTTATAGGATTGTATCTCTATTTAAGTTCATCATCAACAATTCAGTACTTATTTGTTAGGAATGTGAAATGTAACTTCGATCAGAGGGGCACAAACTCAATTAATGGGAAAATGAAGGACAAAAATATAAATAATCGGGTCATATTTGATGGCTTACGAGACCTAAAATCTAACACCCAAATAGATTATATAAACCCTATGTATATATTTACGTCCAGTAAATTTCAAGTTTTGAAGCTACCAAATATGACTGATAGAATAAGTACAAGTTGCATGCAACCAACCAAAATGTATCCTTTCGCTTGTTGATAAAGCTGAAATTGTTATCGATGTTTCTTAATTGTGAATGGCCATAACCTTTTGTGATTAATTAATTAAGTTAATTAATAGTATTTTATTATCTTAATAGCCATTATTAGTGATAGCTACAAATTGTGCGTTGCATAATCGAATTGCACTTAAATGTTTCTTTGAGCCTACCAAAATAAATATTATGATTTTTAATTTTTTATGTCACATAAAAGCTAGTGGAAGGTGGGAATTACCCAACTCACTAATTCATTAATGGACTGAAAATATTGCAATTAGAAACCTTAATGATTGAATAACCGGGATAATTGGCTTTAATGAGATCTTTAATCTATAATTTAGTTTAAATTATACAACATATTGTACTCACCACAAAAATGTATGTTAAAATTAAATGAAAAATCTTATATTTAGCAATGATTCACATACAAATATATGTTATATATACAAGTATAACATACAAATAGACTAATAACTTTAATTTTTTATACACGTAACTTTCTAGAATACTCTATTATAGCGCCATTTTCTAGTTGAATTATAATATATATTATTCCAAGTCGAAAAATAATGCTGACAATAAATTCCAAATAATTATCCCAAATTATTAACAAGAATAATGTGGTTAATTGTACTACTCAGACCTCCTAGATGTTAATTGGTATGTACTTTTTGCATCATTTTCCACTGATCTTTTGGATTAAGTATATGTAATGTTGATTGGTTTATGGGCCAGGTGACAATCGAATGTTAATGGCACTAATTAATTATTAACCAATTAATTAAGCAAATTAATGATATTTGTTTGAGGCTTAGTGTTCTGAAAAATCATCTTTTAATGCCTAATCTACTTTCATTTGTGTCCAAATTCATCCACCCCACTAAATAAAACAAAAAGTAAAAAGATTTTGGATGGTCGAAAAGTGAAACAAATCAATGAAGATGATGATTTGTTGCTATGATTATAATTACAAAGTCTAAAATTTAGATCTCGTATTACTATTTTTAGAGTTTTTGGGTTTTTATTGTTATGATTTTCAAAATTGTAAGTTTTAAAACTTTATTTCCATTTCAAATAATTTAAATTGTTTTGAAACCCCTGGTTAAAGTTTGATTAAAAAAGAAATTGTGATTTGGTCCAACGTTTTATGAAGTTGTGTAGTTTTGGTTATGCAATTTTTGAACTCGACATAGATTGATGCGAATCTATCCAGAATTAAATTGGTTCGACATAGACTTTTTTGAAGATCAGAATTGAATCGGAATCGAATGAATGTAAATATCCTAAACCGGAATTCGAACATACAAACCTTAGTATACAAATCTCGCCTAGATGAAGTCAATAAACACAAACCTTGGAACGATTTTTGGTGACGCCACAAACAGAATGGAATTCTGTTTGATAAGTTGTGATACACGTCAAACATATAACTCCAATAAGTTCAGAACGTTACGTAGAAATTTGAAACTCATAATTTTACTGAAAAATATTCTATATTATTCATGAAATTCGTATGCCTAGTTATAAGCCAAAATACAATATTTTAATTTGAAAAATAATCCTAATAAGATAACGATATTAAGTCAAATCAAATTTCTTACTTATCTAAATAACTAATTAACTTCTATCTAAAATAAAGAAATATATATTATACATAGGGCCGCATCATATATAGTCTTGTACAATTAATAAACATACCTTTTAGATGTTACCATTAGATTTTTACAAAAAAATATCATGATCCGATTATTTGACTGTTAAGTTAAGTCTGTTCATAAACTTCCAAATTATTAGGGAACTTTATAAAGTTTATCATATTCTAATCCAAATTATTTGAGAAGTTAATCAAGAATTGCCTAAGGAAGAAATGAATCGAGCTAGTATATATCTATCTATATATATATATATATATTATAACTGTATCAGGAACTTAATGTGTATGATTGATTGGAAATAACATGTGTGATACTCAATAGTATATCAATACAACGAATAATATCATAATATAGACTATATCCTCCGAAATGTATAAGATATTACTGGTCAGAAGCATAAGGGTGATGAAGTGCTTCAAATCGGATCCACAAAATATCCACCGAAAAATATTTTACCTAAACTCGACCCGACCCAGACCTGACTGTATAAACGACGGGTCTAAAAAAGAGTTAGACCCGACGGGGCGGGTATGTTTCAGGTCGGGTTAGGTCTATGTCGGGCAAATGTCCATGGTAAACTTCAAGTATTGTTCGAGTATAGAACCGCGGGTATTTTTTAAGGGTAAAATTCAGATAAATTTCGGGTAAAATACCCGTGGGTAAAACTCGAACCCGAACCCGATTCGGACCCGAATAACCTAGTGTTATAGTGTCCGAAGCCTAGTTATACTACTTAATAGAATGAAGCAACATAAGACGACTACAACCAACTTTACTACACTAGTATAAAATGAATAACTCTACATTTTCAATAAAGTTCGAGACCTTCTAAGCTAAAAACTATTGACTAAATCTAAATTACATCATGGTAAAGCAACTTTCTGTTTGGTAAGATCCAAAAAGTAAATTGAAAAATCTCCATAGAAACAAATTTAAATTACTTTAGGGGATCATTTTACATTATTACATAATCCAATCGTAACTACTTTTTCCATGTTAATTAATGCAAAATAAATCATAGAGAATTTTTTTTTTGAAGTATAATGGTTAGGTGTAATATGATGACTTCTTTAAGAATTTTTTTATGTTTTTATTTTCTAAAAAGATATAGATAAATTTAAGTTAAACTCATCAATTAGAACATCTAAAAATATACAAAGTGTGATTTCGAACCAAAATATATAATTATTTAACTACACATGTTAAGAAAACATACATATTAGTGGATAAAAATCTTTTAGTTATTGGTGAGATATCAAAATAATGAATAGTAAGAATCTGATTTTGGTGAAACAATTCAAGAGAAATGAAGTTAAACCCATTTTTAAATTTTAAGGAAATTAGAAATTTCTAGGCAATATTTAGTGTACATTTCATTTTTGAAATATATTTAGGACTTAGGAGCTGCTAAACATTTGCAATACTAATGAAAAAAATCTATAAAAAAATTAGAAAATGGGAAATAGTGTGCCAAATCCAAATGAGGCCTTAAGTTGCTCAAACTCACTAGTTTCATTACTGCTTCAAAATGCACTTGGCAAATACACCATCTAATGTACATCAGTATTTAACTTGCAATCTGCAAATATGTCTATAATCTCATAGACACAACCTAGAGACTATATATATATATAATCTCACTATACAAACCAATTATCCCAATATGATTCATAAAAATACTGGACAAACATACTGTACAATGCATAAGGGTAAGGATGACAATTTGTGTCCATACATATATTTGAACCCAAATCTAACTAAGTTTTCAATTGATTGAGTCCTAACATTTAGCATTATGGTTCTAATTTGGTTGACTTTATATAATATTTGGGTCCAATTGGGTTTTAAATTTAACCCAATTTGGGTCCAACTTATTTTTCAATTTAAATCAATAATTACATTTTATACTCTACAACAACCCCTTACATTACTTTGATTGATAATGGGTCCTTATCAGGTCCATTTTGGGTCTTTATTGGTCCAACTATAATGCATAGTTTTTGACGACCCAACTGGATGCAACCCACTTTAAGCCCAACCAAATTGAACCCAACCCATTCAACCCAATTGCCACCCTTACATAAGGGCATCCAAGAAATGCTCCCACAAAACTAGGGGTGGCAAAATGGATCCGGAACCACGGCTCCAACGGTTTCAACCCAATTTGGGTTGAATTGATTCCTAAGAAAATTTTGTTTGGTTCCTAATTGGTTCCATCTTGGGTCCAACTAAATTTCAAGTTAGGCCCAAATCGTCTGTCAATAATCTAAATTATAATGAACAAAATGTAATGTATTGAGTCCGGTTGGGCTTGGTTCCCTTTTAGATTGATTTTGGTTCCATTTTGGGTTGAATTTGGTTCCACCTTAAAACCATTTAAGAATCAGCCCATTGGAACCGACCTAAAACCAACCCAGCCCGCCCAATTGCCACCCCTACACAAAACCATCTCGGAATCGACAATCTCACTTTTCTAAGGCATAGACGGGTATCAAATTAGGTTTGAACTAGATTGAACGAAAAATAGGCAAAATAAACAAGCGTAGCACAAAACATTTATAATTGTTCATGATTCCTTTCTTATCTAAGTGTTGTGTTTTTTCAAGAAAGCATGCTAGTTACTGGGATATAGTTTACAGAATCTTACTGTATTCAACTTTTTCGGAAAGGAAAAATCTACCCAGTTTTTCTTACAAGTGCACAAGGAGAGAATCAAATAGAACAATGATGATTCTATAATCAAATTCAGCAATAAGAAAACAAAAACAAGTATAGTAAATCATATTACAACCGAATATTGTGTCTTACAATGTTGTGTGTAATGATATCGTTAGTTGATCTTACAAAGTACAAAATATACAATCAGAAAGTGTGAAAATCTTGCTTCTTTCACATGAAAACAAGATGGAAAAAACACTATAATCAAGCTATTCAATCTGGTATAAAGAGAGCTGAAAATATATTCCTCAGCACAGGCAAAAACAAATCACAATCAACTCCATCATGACGAAAATCAATATAAATGCACAAAAAATCTTACATAAGTCAGGTGTTGGTGAGGTAGAACAGTAGAATATATGTATATACGATATGTACAGAGACCGTTGTTTTGCTGGATCAAAGCCAAAAGTGAAGCATAGCCTGCATTGAATATCATTGCATGAAAATATCTTAGAACAAGACATCTGTAAGAAGAAGCACAAGATTGAGATTTAAGACACCTCTTGATAGAATCAAACTACTAATATATCATCAAGATATATTGAAATTGATGATAAAATGGTCATATTCTTTTTATTTATCAATATTATTGGAATTAAATTACTAATGTATAAACAAGAAGTATTTCGATTAGAGATGAAACGGGAATTTCTTTTAATCATCAACATTATTGATATTGAACTACTAATATATTATCATAAATTATAGAAATCGTAGGTGAAAAGGAACATTCTTCTATCATCATTCATCTCACTGGGATTGAATCAATATATCATCAAGAATTATTGAAACTAGACACAGAATAGGATTTTCCTTTAGTGTCATTATCACTGAAATTGAATTATTAATATATCATCAATAATTACTAATATCATTTATCGGTATTGATAGTACCTCGCGAAGAGGAAGACAGGATGGCTCGTCTCTCGTGGATGATTTTATTACCTTCTCTGTCCTAATCTCATCCTGCAATACATTCAGTTGATCTTTGATCTCTTTCAATAATTTCAATTCTTCATCTCTGTTAGTAATTTCAACTATCTCAGAATTCCCGTTAAAATGGGGCCCAGATTCAGACCCGCTAGCATTAGACGATGCAATATCACTCGGTCTACATAAACCCTTCTCACGGTGATTAGATTGCAAAAGTTTCTTCAACCAATCAGGCACTTCTTTAGCACACAGCTTAACAGCTTCAGGATGAACAAGATCATCACTTTCAGAACAAGGGGTCTTTAATTTTTTATCGTTGGTCATTGGTTCATAAGGCTTAAAGCTCTCGTCAGCTTGTGGAACTTCAAACACATCATGGACTTCAAACACATCTTTTCTCAACAAATTTTCATTATCTTCGACAACTTCATTTTCAACGGATACCTTATTTTGATCAAACGTGTTACCAATGATTAGCCTCGGTGAGGGTGAACGTGCTTCGTTTTGTAAATTTGTTAAACTTGGCCTTGAAGAAAGCGATGAAGAAGAACGGGCCCCACTCCTAGAGCTTAAATAGTCAACTCCCGCTATCTCTTTCACACGTTCGTTTAACTTCTTAATTTGCTCCGAGTAAGAATTCTCAGACTTCTTGTCTGAATTCTCGGCCCGTTCATTTGTTTCATTCTCCATGATATTTGGACTCAAATCAATATCCGGGCTAGTGGGGCCCTCCTTTTCAATCGAACCCTTCTTATATTTACCCATGATAGGTGCAGAATTTCTCCTCCCTATACTATTAAAGTCCGTTTCGGGTGATAAATTCTCGTTTCTTAGTAACATATTTTCAGGATCAACACAACCCATGCTCAACAATTTATACCTATACGCTTGGACTTGATACTCTAGAGCCGCCAACTCCATTTCTTTCTGATCGATTATATCTTCGATTATTGCAAATGATTCTTCAGCGTGGCACATTTTTTCCTCTGCCAATCTCTTGTATTGTTCGGCTTCCATTTTGACGGCAGCTTTTTCGCCTTGTAGACGTAATATTACGTTCAAAGCTTCGCTAGCTGCAGTGGCGGAGGCTTCTCTTTCTGCATCCAATTCGTTGTAGAGTTTTTGGAGAAGCTTTTGCTGATCACACAGTGTGTCTTTTAGATTGGAAATCTCGGCTTGGGACATCACCGTGCTGTTATAATCAGCCATCGTAAATGGTATCTGAGGATTGAAATTGCAAAATGTGCGTGACTTATTAAGTTTTTTCGAATGATACACAAATTTCACGACTTTCACTATATCAGAAAGACGTACAAAGATAGTATAAATGTGATGTAGGAGGAAATGTGAGAGGGTTAAGCTTTTTCGAGACAAGGATTATATCCAAGCAAGCACACATGAAAAATACTACATTAAACTACCAAAAAACCAAAACAAATTCATGAAATAATAAGTTTTTTCAATTTTGATTGGTAAATAGAAGTTACCAACAAGAAAGTGTATATATTCTGTCTTCAATATGCATTTCTCACAATTAAATAGGCCAAAATGAGATTTCTGTACTAAAATATCATTCCTGTGATCAAGAATCAAGTATCTATTCAACAAAATCAAATACTTCCCACATGAGAAATTCACAATAAATGATCAGTTGCAGATACAATAAACATAATTATTTTCCCACTAGATAACAGAGGAATAATTAGTTAATTACCAAAGCATATTTACATAAAACATACAGATAAATATTGATCCTTACCCAATTATCTGCAGAAAAAGATCTGAATCATTCCAAACAGAGAGCTAATGAGCATGCCCTTTCTATTCAAGAAACACAAAACTTTCTCAAACCCATAAAATAAAAAACAAGATTTTCATATATTTGAGAATGAGTTGTTTCAAAGTGAAGAAAACCCACGAATTATTTTTATTAAAAAAACTTGACGATTAAATGAAGAACTTGTTATGGCAACGGTTTCCTGTTTTCTCTTTACAATAATCTTTACAGGGAGGAAATTGTTGGTGGGTTAGAAATTGATATATCACCTAAAAATGTTTACAGAAATTCATATGCAGTAGATTTTGGCAGGAGGGAAGGAATTAATACTAATTCAAGAAGAATTTATCAATATTCTATTCTCGAATTATTAATTTTAGATTAAAACCCTAACTCCTTTCTCCAAAATCAGAACTAATATATATATATTTTTATATGTATTCTATTCTAACAAGATCTTTTTATCTATACTAATTTACAAGAAGATAGAAAAGATATTGTTATATGTATGTATCTTGAACCATTTAATGCCCCTCATAATTTTCTTGGAGGAGGTTAGATTCTGAAAGTAATTACTATAAATATAATTTTTTATTATTTTGGAAAATATTTTTTTTAAATGTGTATAAACACAAGAATTTAAAATAAAATTTGTTATTTATGCACCTTAAACAAATTGTTTTACTCTATTATTAAATTGGGCGTAAATGAGTTGAATCGAGCATGTTGAAGTTTGTTTGGATTACAAATGAGTTTCGAAAATTATGTTTGGACCTTGTTTAATTGTTAACCGATTTGAGCTGAAATGAGCTTTAATTGAGCTGATCATGAGCCGAAATCGAGTAATTTGATTATTTTATATATGTTTTTATTTCTTATTAATCGATCAAGTTTCACAATTTATCAGATACAAAAAATTGTTCAAGCTTACTTTGGATAGTTACCGAACCGAGCTCGAACAAGCTTTTAACGTCGAACTCGAGTATCAAGTAGCTTGATTTAGATTTTCATCCCTAATTATCGATGATAATTTAATTTCAGCTCTAAATTTTTAAAAGCGAGTGATAATTTTATAGATTATACTTGAGCTCGATCGAACTAAAAAAGAGGTAAAATTTAATGGGCTTATTACTAGTAAACATTTGGATTTCAATAGAACTTTATGAAGTAACACATGTGTAAGTAGCTCAAAATGAAACATGATTCCATGTAGCACTTAAATTACTATTGATTTATCACTATTTTTTTTTTTTTTGATGACAAGGGAACCCGCAGCCGCTACCGTTAGGTGCGCACTGGGTAAAACCCGTTCTTGTGCAATAGTCTGCAAACCACACAAGTTGATTTATCACTATTGAAATGAGCCAATAAAGTTCCAATTCGGATTCGGAGTTTCATCTTATATCACGGTGTCGTACAAGTGCATAAAGTATTTATTTAAGTATAGACACAATACAAAATTCATTTACTATTTATACTATACTTGTATAAGTAAAACATGGGAATAAGTACCATATTGATATATTTTATCCCAAAAAAAAAAAAAGGTACCATATTGATATGCAACATTCCAAAATAATTATTTAATTGCTTCTATTAGCAAGGATTAAAAATTTATTTCGATGATAAATTTTAAGTCGTTATTTATTAGAAAGGTTTTTTAGAACCTTTAGAGAAAGTTTACAAAATGAAAAAAAAAAAAAAAAAAAAAACAACAACAAGAGAGAAACGATAAAAGGGGAAATAAATAAGAATTGCTCTTGTATTTATCAATAAAATTTAATGTCTTTTGTCAAAATTGATACATATACACCACTAATCAATCGAATTTCACTAACAGACTAAGTACTAATATTGGATGTAAGTTTAAAAATCATAAAAAGTATAATTTTGACGAAGTTCTAATAACTTAATTTGGTATTTGTTACAATTACTACTTTTTCCTTATTTTTTTTCTTCTTTTTGAATTTTTAATATTTTTTTCTTACTAAAACTCCAATATTTCAGAGCTCGAATAATAAAGCAACAACACTATTCAAAAATAAACTAATGAACTATCAACATTTTCAGCGTTTTGGCGAAACCTATAAAAACATTGAAAATTTTCATGAAAAAATGAAAATATTTATAATTTATATGAAAATAGTGTAATTTTAATACTATTTCATAATTTCTTTTTAAAAAGTCAAAAAAGAAAAAAAATTGAACGTTCAGACGAAAAAAAAGAAGAAAAGTAAAACTAAAAACAAAACAGCGACTTTCTTGCACAAACTTAACATCGGTCATAAACTGTGCTTCTTTTTCAGACATAATTATAGTGATTTTATACTTTTCATACAATATTATTAAGTGATAATCATTACACGTGGCCTCTCATTAAAGATCCATTTAATTAAAGTTTTCAAAAGGTCGTTATGACCCGGTTCTAACGGCTATATCCATCAATTACGGGCCCATGTTCAGCCGACCACGTTAATAGGATTAAATGACCTCTTTATGCTTTCAAACAAGAGATGGGAAAATGAAAGAGTATTAAAATTCACAATAATTAGATTTCAACTTTGTTTTTGCATATAATATGCATCTGGGGTGGTACAATTTCAGAACCCAAATCCTTCTAAAATAAATAAATAAAAGGGAAAATGACGTAAATTCGAAAAAACGAAAAATACTAATCAATATTCATGTGAAAGCTCAAAATGTTGTTGTCTAATCTACTGGAACTTCAACTTCCATCTTCAACTCAGAATTGCCAAGAATCTGAAAGTAGGATCACATATACGAAGCTTTTAGTAACCGACGTGCAGAAAGTAATACAACCGGGGCGAATACATTTGAGTGTTTATACCGACATTTATATGATATATTGCAACACTATGGCACGTGGAGATTTAGGTGTCAATGGGCGGGGAATACCTAGACCCAATCTGGATCCATAAAATACTCACAAAAAATATTTGACCCGGACCCGATCGCATACCTGGCGGTTCCAAAAAAGTTAGACCCGACAAGCCAAGTATGTTTCGGGTCGGGTATAGAACCACGGGTATTTTCAACAGGTAAAATATTGTACCCGGACTCGAACTACTTAGTGACATCGAGTCCGGGTTGGGTCCTGGTCTCAGACCCTACAGGTCGGGTCTGGGTAATCCCCGCCATTGACAAACCTAACTACAAGGCGCAAGCATTCAAATTATTCAGTAACAATCTTCTATAAACACAAAATTAGTTCTCGCATTGTAAATTTGTAAGAGGTCCTTAAAACAGCGAATGTGTGATTTTTACAAAGATTCAAACGTGCAAAAGCGGTAGCAAAACCGATGTGTAATTTTGTGAAATTCATTCCTCAATATATGACAAGTTTCTAGAAACTTGACGTATTTATTGTGCCATCATAATCAATTGTAAGCAGTAATTAAGGTAGAAAATTTAAAAGAGTTTTGAAAACAGGTAGCTCGTACCTGCCATAGCGTTTTATTTCAGTGAAACTAACGACTTTATTACACAAGTCTCAATCCTAATTGTTAATGATATATTGTTTTAACATTTGAGTGATTTTTGAACAAAATGAGCCATCATTTGGGTCTGAGATTCTTATTAGTTGTTAATTCAAACAGTCATGCTAGTTAGAACGTAATCTTGTATTCGCAAATGAGTTTACAGTATCAATTCCTAAAGTTGATAAACAGAAGTTAAACCTTAAACGAGACATTCCAGCAAGAAATCACATTTACAGGGCCTAATTACGAAACAAATAGGAAAGAATACAAAATAATCAAAATTTCATATTTCATCATGAATGATGTTTTAAACTTTGATTGCAAGGTAAAATACCTTCATATAGCTTAAAGAGACAGAATAGCAATTACCTTCATGAAGTCTGATAGAACTAGCACAGAATTTTTTGTATAGCCTGCTTCCTCAAGTACTTGGGTAAGAACTTTCTGTTTCAAAATAACACCAGAAGAATGTGAAATTTAAATATTCTGATAACAAGCTGTAAATTGAAATAAATACCTCTATCATTCTCCTTTTTTTTTTTTTTTTTTTTTTTTTTTTAATTATTAGGCTACTAGGTAATTGTAAATATTAGTTTACCAATCAAAGGCAACCCTGAAACTCGATCTACCCATCAAATAAAAGCTCGTTATTTTGCTTCCAGCTTAACTAGTTATGCTTTTACTCTGCCTGCAGCTTTCTTTTCTTATTCAGATCTTCTGATAACTTTATCAAATTATGTTTGAAATATAATCGTGTTTTACCGTGTAGTAACAATGATGCATAGTTATAATTTTGCAATTTGTCAAGATAAATAGGCTCACAATTACTTAGAATCTTAGATTCAGGGTAAAATAGCAAGCAAGAACTCAACTATAAAGAATTTAAAGCAATTTTTACCCAATAAGCTTGTGCAATGCTCAACTACACAAATTTATAAGCATTTTTTCCACTAAGCTTGCGCTCGTTTTCAATTTTTAAGGATATAAAATTTCTTTGTTGTAATATGGAGTTAAGGGTGTGTTTGGATTGAATGATTTGGATTTGGGGAGGGGTGGATTTGGAGGAAGGATTTGAATGACACCTAAAATGGAGTCATTTGAAATCCACCGTAGTTATGGAGAAAATAGCTCAAAGTGAATGTCGAGTGATTTGAAATCCATTATAACTTGGATACATCCAAACGAACTATGTTGAAGAATTTGAAATCCATGGATTTCAGATCCTTCAATCCAAACACACCCTAAAAGAAAAGCACGCAAACAGATGCAAAGAGCAGGAATACTAACCTCTCTCTGCTGTTCAGATATAAACTGACCGGTCAAATCCCGCAATATATCCAGCATTTCGTTGAACGTAATCTTTCCATGACCATCAGAGTCGTAAACCTTAAAGATAACTGGTTAAAGGAAGTTTATACATGTTATCAGTCAACTAAAAGATGCAAATAATAGAATGATTCATCTTATGCAAGTCTTACATTCAATTTTCTGTTGCAAGCTTGCTCGTGAGCTGAAAGCAGATAGGAATGCTACAAACTCCTTGAAATTTAATCCATCCAGCATCCTATACAATCTCTATAAAAGAAAAAAAAAATAGAAAGAAAAACAATGAAAATAGATAAATAGATAACATCTGCACGTAGAAAGAAGCTTTTTTACCTTACCAAATCAACATAAATGATGTTTTAATTTGCAAATTTATTTTATTAGCATACTGCTACCTTAGACTCCAGGTGGATGTTTCATATGCAAACATGTTCGACCCTATGCACGTGCATAGGTGAGAACAAATATTTTATTAGTGCATAAAGGAACAGTTTTCATTGGTCACCGACTTAGGGGTGGCAAAATGGGTCCGGAACCATGGTTCCAACCCAATTAAACTAGTTTGGGTTGGATTGGTTCCTAAGAAATTTTATTTGGTTCCTAACTGGTTCCAAGTTGAGTCCAACTAATTTCAAGTTAGGCCCAAATCGCTTGCTATAATCTAAATTATAAAGAACAAAATGTAAGGTATTGAGTCGGGTTGGGCTTGGTTCCTTTTTGGGTTGAGTTTGGTTCCAGCTTAAAACCAATTAAGAACCCAACCCATTTAAGAATTGAACCGTTGGAACTAACCCAAACCCAACCCGACCCGCCCGTTTACCACCTCTAGTCACTGTGGTCCATGGTTGCATGTTTAGAAAGAACAAGATAAATTCTCAAACCACATTTCGCAAAACTACACATTGTTTACAGATTGAAGATTAGACGAACAGTTTGGACTCATCACCAACTTTTCTCACACAGAACAAACATGTAATTAAATAAACAATTTCTACCATATCAAACTAAATTTTTTTCAAAGCAACAAGGATCTTTAGTTAAAGAGCCAGTTAAGTAATGTTCTTTACGACCTCTAGTCCTCCTTTGTATTTGATATTCAGAGGATCAGTACACACAACAAACATGTAATTGCAGAAACCATTTCTACTATATCAGATTAATTTATTTTTTTAAAGCAACAAGGACCTTTAGTTAACGAGCCAGTTAAGTAATGTTCTTTACGACCTCCAGCTCTCCTTTGTATTTAATATTCAGAGGATCAGTGTACTACAAAACCCCCTCCTTTCAAAATTCATTGCTTCTATTTCGTTCTCAGTACATCCAAATAAGACTCTATTCCCCAGAATGAAAACTTTCCCCAAAATCCCATTTCCAGAAAGATAATGTAGTGCCACTACGACTGAAAAACGAATCAAACTATTCAAGCTCGATCGTTAAAAGTTTGGTTCATTAACATGGCAAACCAAACTTGAAAGATAAGTTTTGAAGCTCGACTCGATTAGAGAAAAATAATAAAAACATGTAAAAAAGAATCAGACTAATCAAATACGACTAGTGTTCAGCTCAATTAACTAAATTCTGAAACTCGATTGCAATTTAAACAAACTTGAACAACAACTATTCGCCTCGATTCTACTCCTTTATGCCCGTAAACACCAATAATGACCCACTGCTTTTTTCAAGCTTGTAACGTCACTCAAAGCTTATAGTTTTCAAATTTCGAATATAACTCCATGCTAAATCAAATAGGATATGTAATATTAGGATGGTGAGAGTACTAGTTACAAGGCTCTACACTTTGATTGCCTTATCTGGCATATCCCAATTCAGATTCACAGAATTTAAAGAGAAAACATAGATTTTGTGTACAACCTGAGAGAGAGGATTAACGGCGAATTCAGGTACAGTCATGAATTCTTCGGCCGATATGAACCCGCACCCATTCCGATCCAACTGACAAAATCTCTGGTACAATGACACAATCTCCTGCTGCGAAACTACAATCCCACAAACACAATTCAACAATTACCCATAATAATAAGATATTTGAAAACTGTGTAAAAGGGGTATGAAGGGTTGATACATGTTTGACCGCAGTGTTCTTGGACCTCTTCAATGTCGTATTGAGTGAGCATAGATGAGCTATTGCCCATTATTTTCTTCTTCTTCAACAAGAATCTGAAACAACACTTAATTTGCAAACGATCAGTGTAAATATTTGGGTATGAGATGTAATCAATTGGAAGCTTAATTGAAATGCGTGCAACTGAGGTTGTTTTGCTTCCCCCAACTAATTTGACGTATATTACGATGTGTGTGTGGATGAGAAATTGCATTTTACTCCTTCAAATATGGAGTATATTGCAGTTAGCATCCTCAAAATAGCTATTTTAGCACTTCCCACCAGAGAAAATTAATATGTTGATGCATTGCATTCCTCAAAATCACAAACTCTCAGGCCTTGTTTGTTTATTTTTTTGAAATTAATTTTAAAAATTGAATTATTATGTTCTAAATAAATTAATATAAATTATTCTCGTTCCAATTCACATTTTTTAAACTCTACTTTTTTGTTCCCTCATGTTAGTCACCAATCAACCATATATGCATCATTATTTTTATTTATCTTTCTTTCCTATTTTACAATTTTAAATTTATAATCTATTATTATTTCTTATTTATATAATCATTACATAATACCTAATACAATCATTCAACAAGTTACCATCACCCATCATTATTGATTTGCTATATTATATAACTTTCAATCAATTTATTAAAAACGTAAATAAAAATACATTATTTTCACACGAATTTTTGTTGCGTATTTTTTAGGATACCTTTAAAAATGAAACTCAAAAATATAAATAAACATAGCCTTAACATGACGTGCATGATAAATTCGATACAAGGCTTGTTTATTTAAAATGAAGAAATATTTTAAAGAAAAAAACTCTAGATTGCTCCTCTCCTGTGACAATTATCTTCCAAAATATTTTAATTAGTAAATATAATTAAAAAATAAAAAGAGCGAAGGTCCGCGTCACAAGTTCCATATAGATTACTTCTCAATACAATTTCTTTCAAATTCATTAAAATTTCATGGACCAATTCTTGAATACCCGTTATAGTAGAATATTCATGGGAGACGTTCTCAGATTTTACACGTGTGATACATGTTCCTTCTATTTCTCCAAGCAAAGCTCTTCGCAGTGCAATGCCTATTGTGTCGGCTTGGCCTTTCCTAAGTGGAGACAGAATAAAGCGCCCATAATAAAGGCGTTTACTGTCTGTTCTTGATTCAACACACTTCCACTGTAGTGTCCGAGTAGATACTGTTACTTTCTCTCGAACCATAATAATATTATTGCTGACTGTTAATGGGCAGGCATTACCCGTACCCAACCTTGACCCGCGCAATACCAGCAAAATTTTTTATACTTGACCATGAAATTTACTCGACGAGCCTGTTGAACGGTATGTCTGAGACAAAAAGAAGTTTCGGGTCGAGTAAAATCTGACCTATTTTTTTTTAGTCTTCGTTCTTTTTACACATAATTATTGAATTCTAATTTTAATAAATTATAGGGGTGGCAAATTGGTTCCGGAACCGTGGGTCCAACCCGACCCAATTAGTTTTGGGTTTGGATGGATCTTAAAAAAAAGAATTATGGTTCCAATTAGTTTTGTATTTATTGAATTTTCAATATTTTGGTTTCTTATGGTTTTTGATTGGGTCCAAATTGGTTCCAATAATGGGCCTATTTTGGTTCCTAAATGGATCCAATTAAAAAAGAGAGAAATAATTCTCCTTTTTTTCTTTCTTAGACCCAATTGGTTTTCTTTATTTAAAATTTCACTTGTAGAGAATATGTGATTGCTTAAGAACTAAACTCATACTTGTTTTAGTCATTTGAACTTATACTTTAAATAAATTTTTATAATAAGATCAAAAAATTATTTTATATTATTTTTAGTCATTTGAGCTTTTTTATTTTTTAATATATATTATATTTTTATTATCATATTAATAAATATATATTAAATAATTAATAAATATATATTAAATAATTAAAAATAAATAAAAATATTTGGCTCGGCTCGAGTACGGACTCGAGCTCGCGAGCTTGGGCTCGGCTCGAGCTCGAACCCATGCTCGCGAGCTCGAGTCCGAGCTCAAAAATTTTGGGCTCGGCTCGAGCTCGAGCTCGCGAGCTTGGGCTCGGCTCGAGCTCGAACCCATGCTCATGAGCTCGAGTCCGAGCTCGAAAATTTTGGGCTCGGCTCGAGTTCGGGCTCGAGCTCGCGAGCTTGGGCTCGGCTCGAATCCATGCTCACGAGCTCGAACCCGAGCTCGAAAATTTTGGGCTCGACGAGTTCGAAAAAAATGTCAAGCTCGGCTCGTTTACACCTCTATTTTGAACCGACTAACTTTTAATAGTAACATAAATTATAACTTAGTATCAATTAATATATCTTTAATTTCTGTAACCGAAAAAAAATATTATATTTTTAATTTTTGTAACCGAAAAAAAAAATTATATCCTTAATTTCTCTACATTAATTTTTTCGTTATAAATTAAAATACATTAGTCAATAATATATTTTACATATAAATTATTACATTTGTATAATATGATTGGAATTTTTATAAGAAAATTATAAAAATATAATGTAATAAGTTAGTTAGTGAACAAGAAAAAAAATTATTTGCATTATATTGGATTAGTTATTGAACAAGAAAAAAAGATTAGTGATTAGTATACAAATGTTTGCATTATGTTGGATCCATAAGTCACCAACTCATTAATTGGGTCTATTATGGTTCTAAAATGGTTCTTTTTGTATAAGAACCATTTGGAACCAATCAAAACCAATAAGGACCCAATTCATATTGAAAAGACATTTTGGTTTCTTGTTGGTTCCAACTTATCTTTTTTACAAACCCAATTCGACCCAACCCAAATCCGATCCGATCCACCCATTTGCCACACCTAATAAATTATACTATACCAAAGTATTCTAAATCGAAGACTTCAAAATCAACAACTTTTATTAATGTTAAACTGTTATTCGATGAGTTCATGATTTTTATATGGGTCTGAGTCGAGCTTGAGCCGAGTCTCAGAGGAATTTGTTAGCCCGAGCCAACATAGAACCATAAAAATATACTAAAGGTGAGGGGTGCACATATTATAGTTTTGTAATTTAGGGATTTTAGGAGGTTAACAATTTTTTCAATTTAATTTGGGGATTTGTTCCCAATTTATCCATACTACAGTTTACAATTCAATCGAATTCAATCGAGAATCAATTTTTTTGACCCTTTCTTCTCTGACTCCCTCAACAATCACTACGATAACACAGAGTAAAAACGCGAAAAAAAAAAAGAAGAAAAAACCCATCAAAACCCTCCTGCAATCATGTCGCAGCCATCGCGTCCCAAGAGTCCCGATGATCAATCCGTATGTTTTTCTTTTTCGTTACCATTCATCACCTATTTTCTTTCTGTAACGTTCAGATGCCCAATTCTATTGTTGTTATTTCAATCTTGTGATTATTGTAAGGATCAATGGGATCAAGCCTCTGATACCCACTGCATTCATATGGGTTCTTGAAATGTATTGATTTTTCGGTATCAAATTTCCTTAGTTGACCCATGAGAATAATTTACTTCTATTTTCAGTGTTTCACTTGTCAATTATGGTTTCTACCAGTTTTAATTGAACAGGGATAGAATTTGGGAGGGTTGATAATATTGTCCAACTTGATATCTAATTGAATGTGGATATTGAGGTGTCAAATTACAAGAAAATTATCTTCTGGAACAATTAAAAATAAAAATTTGTAAAATAATAAAAATAATCTTTCAGAAGTTTGGGGGTGGGTGCCCATTACCCCCTGTATGTAAAATGCAAGCTATTTATGCCTACTTTGAAGAAGAGTGCTCGGGTGGTGAGCTTATTATGTTCAAATGGTTCTAATTTTTAGATCAGTGTATTCATTACGACGGATGAGAATATATACTGATATGTGTTTTCAGTTCATGATGTTTTTGAAGTATTGTATGAGTAAATTTTCACTATTGTATTCATCGAGTAAGTTTATGACGACATGTAATTTGTTTATTGAAGAACTAGAAATAAATGCCAATCGAGATAATACAGCTGTGTGTTGTATATTTGTATTCAAACCTCACAATTTCTGACTAATTTTGCGGAATGTTAGATACCATCTCCGTTTGTCATTTTGCAAATGACGTCCCGGTGCATTAAATTTAAGACCATGATCTAGATGCTATCATATGTTCATTTTGGCTTAAGGACATGGGTTTAATTACATTAAACCATCTGAAATTTTTGAGTTTTTGCACTTTTATAAACAAACATTTTTTTTTGCATTTCTTTATCTGATCTAAGTAGGTTTTACATAATTTTATACTTTTGCATATTCCGGCTTAATATTCCGCTGGATTTTTACTCGGTGCAGTTTAAACGAACTTTTTCTTACACTTTTTTATCAAAACTTTTCCTCTTTTGCACTTTTTATGTCCTCCATCTGCCAGAATATGCTAATATATAAGAAAGTGTTAAGTCCATGGAGTTGAGATAAACAAATGCAAAAACGAAAATGTGTTTACAAAAGTGCAAAGACCTGTAAAGTTCGGATGGATTAACGTCATTACTACTAAGAACCTAGTCGTTAACTTTGAGAATTACTCTAGCTGCTCCAACTCATTAATTTTTTTTATAGTACTGACCCGGAATTTCTTTTTTTACCGACTGAAAGAACTACCTAGTGTTCATATTATCTGTTATGTATAGTATAACTAATCAATGTTCTGAAAGGTTAGAAGATAGAACTTGTCTTAGTGAGTGAATACTGCATGAAGGACTTCACGTGATGTTAGCCTTATGTGCCTTTATTTCCCATAATCTTATCATCGTTTATTCGTTTTACAGTATTGGAAAGTAAATATTTCCATTGATTTGTTTGGTGAATTTGAAATCCAACATAATGATTTGATAAAATAGCTTAGAATTTGAAAGCCATTGTCCATTTTAATCATCCAAACAAACATGATGTATTTGGAAATTAGGGTCTTCAAATCCTTCAACCAAACACCGTATCATGTTATTTTATGGAAATATATGCTTCTCATTTCTTCTAATTTGATTAGTTTGCATCAGCAGTTAATTCAAGCTAACTTTGTGTATCTTTTCATTAACATATTATTATACAGGCTATGTATATTCGTGTCAAGCGTAACAAGACCACTTACTTTCTGCAATGTGTGCCAAGTGAGACAATTCAAAGAATCAAGGAGAAGCTGCAAGAACTTATTGATCAGCCAGTTAATGATCAACGTCTGATACTAATGCCGAATCGTGAAGTCTTAGATGATTCAAAATCCCTGGCAGATCAAAAGGTCTATCATTCGAAATAAGTTAGGAAGTTTATTATCGAGCCAAAACACTTGGGCCTTGTTTGTTTATGTTTTCAAATTCAATTTTTAAATCACAAAATTCAAAATGAACTTCACACACCAAATTCTCATCCAAATTCTCCTTTTTTCAACTCTGATTTTTCAATCGCCTGTATAATACCTATCAATCATATATACATGCTTTCAAACATTTATCAGTCAAATCATTTATTATAATCATTATTTCACTTTCTCTTTCATACTTTATAATTTTTTATCTATATATTTTTATTTTTTTATTTACATAATCATTATATACACAACTAACACAATTATTCTACACCTCATTCATCAACCTATCACTATTGATTTGACACATTTTACAACTTTCAACTTATTTTTAAAAACATAAACAAACACCGACCATTTTCACACGAATTTTCATAATACGCAATTCCCGAGAAAATTTCAAAATTTCATCCCAAAAACATAAACAAACAAAGCCTTAAAATTTGGGCTTGTTGGTTTTCTCTTGGAGCTGCAACTATACTTACTTTTAGTTTAGTACGTTGGGCTAGAATCTAATGCATCTACTTATTTTCTTTTCAGGTTGAAAATGACGCTGTTGTTGCCCTGAGCTTAAGAAAAGGTGCTATAACTTCCTTGAGATTCTTTATTATTGACTTGCTGGTTGGTAAACATTAATGTTTCCTAGTTAAAGCCATAAAAACTTAATTATCTTAAAAATCCACTATAAGTGGATGATACTCTACTTTTAACATGTTATGAAAAGGTGTACTGAAGTGAAATGTCATGTTTACAAAGTGCATGCCAATTCGTTAATGAAATGAACAAGCTTCGAGTCTAAAATGATAAATTCTTATTTTCTTTCTTTTGGTTTTTTGTTGATATGCATGTTGAAATATTGAATTGGATATTGTCCATTTAGTTTGTATTATTTGTATTATCTTTTTGTTGGGCATGTGGTTCATTTGCTTTAATTTGATGTAGCTTGAAAGTGAGAAATGTTCACATCATATTATAGCACCGCTCGAATATCCTAGTATGTTCCTGCTCTTCGGAGTTTTTTCCTTTTTCTGGTTGTTTTGTTGTACTTTAGCAAAATAGAGGTATTCTATTATCAGAACTGAGAAAATACACACACACACACACAAACACTCACACATGTTGATTATGAATTACTTCGTATTTTACATTGATAGATATAAATTCTCTGAGTTGGTAACAAGTTAATGTTTTTCGTGACTATAATTTGGGAACTTGCTTTAGTCGAAAGCATTTGTCCATTCTTAACCGTTCTGGATTCAAGCTTACATATGCTTATGTTGTCCATTTTAGTTTCTCTTTCATTTGCAATGATTTATATACACATACAACTTGCACGATCCTTTTACTTCTAATTGATTCTTTGTTTTGCAGATGATAACGAATTTGAAGATGTGAATATCATGACGCCAAATGATTTTTACCAAAGTGGAGACGTTGAAGCTGGGTTATAATCGGTGAAACCTATCTATCACAAGCTTTATTGTACGGTATACTATGTTTACCTTGATTAGCATAGTAGTGTTACTGTATTTTCAGTTTGATTAGCAACCCATCACTGTTGAACACTTTGCCTTAGAAAGTCCTAACTGCATTTGATTCTGGGCTATAAAAAATTCGAGGTAAAAAGAGTCGAAACAATGTGCAGTTCAAGCATCATTTTTTTGACATCTTACATTTTTTGCCCATTGTTTCATTGTGTGTGATTTCATATTGTTCCTATCGACCCACCCATAACTTATCGGCCCTATTTGTACCGTGTGTAATTCACTTGTCGTGTGAATATATGAATCTGACTAATTACAGTTATGGTGCGTTTGGATCGATGAATTTGAATATGAGGAGTGGATTTGGAGGAAGGATTT